>ML677423.1:50319-133003 GCA_007922305.1 Dermatemys mawii | reverse complement strand
GGTACTAGCCCACAAAAGCTTATGCTTCAATACTTTTGTTAGTCTTTAAGGTGCCACAGGACTCTTTGTTACAGAAGTGGTTGTTTAATACAAGTAATTCACTGTTGTAAATGCTTGAGATGCCTTGGGCCATTTGTTTAAAAGAGTTGGCCTTTAAAACCTGTTGCTATGATTTTATTAGGCCAAATGTCTAAATATTTACAGTTTATTTCTGGATCAGCTGCACTGAGCCTTATCCCTGCTCGCTGAGGGGAACCTCTCTTTATATGGTTCAAGGAGAAGATGGCGCAGGGAGTACTACTGGCTGGACCCACCACAATCAAGGAAAAACCCCTTCAGCTTGCTGCTTCACTTGGACTGAATGATTTTAAGGCAAGTGACGGTTGGTTTACCAGATAGCAACATTGAAGCATTTCTTCTTACCAAAAAGAGCATGGTGAAAAACAGTCAGCGGACAAACCAGCAGTGGCAGTGTGAAAAATGTCCTCACGTTTCCCCAGCTGACATCTCCAATGCTGATTAAACAGGACTTGATTTGAAAGGGCTCTGTGAGAGGGGACATATAGGAAAAAAATGAAAAGCTAGGAGGAGGGAAAGCTTCAAAGGACAGTGTAACTGTGCTCGTCTGTGCCAACGTGGATGAGAGTGAGACATGCCTGCTCTTCGTGATCGGGAAGTCAAAATGACCCAGATGTTTCCTGAAGGATTTCAGGAAACTTCCCTTTATTTGCTGAGCTGAAATAATTGCCTGGATGACAGGTGATATTTTCATCCACTGGCTGAAACAGGGGGATTATCAGTTTTGTTTGCAGAGCTGTAAAATATGCCTCTGCCTGTCTAAGTGTTTTGCACACCCCCAAGGCGTGGTTCTCACTAACATTCAGCTCAAATTCTTATCCCCTAAGACTACATTTTGATGCAACCTATGGCTCAAGGTGCGATTAAGAACATGAAGCGACATTACCAATCAAAAATTGCAAACTGGATTATTGTTGCTCTTGATGTGGACCCCAGCACAGATGTTCAGGCAGTCCGGAAAGCTGTAAATGTGTTTGACTGTTCATCTTGTTGCTGAGGCCTGGAAAGATGAAAAGCCAACAACAATTTCCAATTGTTACAAGAAGGCAAATGCATTGCGCCAGTGGAAGGTGCGTAAGACAAAGGTATTGATGACTTGGTGACCCCCTGAACGATGTTCCACTTCCAGTCAACGTGGAAAAAGAGGACTTAGTAGCTTCTGGGGATGAGGATTTGCTCGTGTTCGGAGAGCTGCCCGATGAATTACTGAGCTGCAGCTGCTGCAAAGCCAGAGAAACAAGCTTGTATTGATGAAACATTATAATGAAGAGGATAATCAAGAGAGTGAGGACGAATTTGATGAAGTCCCATGTCCGACGAACTCAGAGCTGTTGATGGCTTTGTGCACACTCTGCCACTTTTCCCGGGTAGCGAGACTTGGTGACAGGGTTTGCAGGCCCATCTTCAAAACAAAACTGGGTGTGTTACTTTGTTCTGCTTCTTCTCAATGTTCTTTCCCCTGAAATGAGCAAGTTTGTCCATGCTTAATTATGTACAAGTTGCTACTCACTGTATAAATAGAAAACACTTTGATGTGGAATAATACTTTTAGGTTATTATAGTATTTATTTATTTGCTTTGCAGCTGTCCTTGTCCAGTGACTTACAATGTGTACAAAGTATTACAGATAAATGTGAGGACAAAAAATGTTTACAAGAGCAAAAGGCTGTGTGTGTGTGTGTCATGGTTGATCTTAAAACAAAAATAAAACTTGATGCTTTTATAACATTAACTCAGTATTGCTTTCTTGATACAAAACAGTAGGCAACATGGAGAACAGAGCGCACATTTAAAATATACAGGTGGTGTACTGCAGTAAAACTGTAGCAGCAATAATAAAAGTACATTGCATTGTTACAATTATAGATTGTTAGTGTGTACGGTAGCTGTTTTACATATTGGAAAAATCAGGCTGCCTTTGGTCAGACAACACTGCCCATAACAGCACAGGCTGCTTAGGAGCAACGTAGCAAAAGGGCATTCATAAGTTGCTGCTAATGAGTGTTTACTGTACAGGTATCTCAGCAGATATATTTCAGAGTGGGGGCTGTGTTAGTCTGTATCCTCAAGGAGAACAAGGAGAGCTTGTGGCCCTTTAGAGACTAACACATTTATTTGGGCATAAGCTTTCGTGGGCTAGAACCCACTTCATCAGATCTGATGAACCCTTCTGCCTTACCCTTCATCAGATCTGATGAAGCGGGTTCCAGCCCATGAAAGCTTATGCCCAAATAAATTTGTTAGTCTCTAAAGTGCTACAAGTTCTCCTCATTCTTCTTTCAGTAGATATATGCTCAGGACTTCTGGGTTCTGATCACATCTCCAGGACTCTTAATAATCCCAAGAGCTGTGTCAATATGGTGACCTGAGTTCACCATCCTCCTGGTGTCCCTACCAGCCAGGAAGTCACTGGCACTGTCTGCACTTGAGTCACACCAGTCTCTGCTGACTCTTCAGTCTGGTCCTCAGCTTCTCAGGTGACTCTTCTTCAGGGACTGAATGGAGGCGGGTAGGGAGGAGAACAGAGTAGGGCTTGAGCTTCCTGCCTGGCTCTACCAGGCCCTGCCCCCTCTCTTCACCTTTGACTTGTTGTATTGGCAGTTCCCCCGGGTCTAGAGCGCACATCCCTCCCCCTCGGCGTGGGCTCTCCGGTTTGCACTGATGAAATGCTCTGCTTTTTTCTTTCTCCCCCTGCAGCAGGGATTGTGGTGTTGGCATGGCTCGCATTACCCTGGAGGACCTCAATGGGTTGGACGATGAGTCCGTTGATGAAGATGAGGAGCCAATGGATGAAGAAGAACAGAACAGGCTGTTCTCTCATTGGGAGACCGTGGCCAGCACCCACCAAGTGACCCTTCCTCAAGGTGAGAGCGAGGCTGAGTTCCTTCCCCACCCCCACAATTAGAAATTCCAGTGCATTTAGTGCAGGCCTGCACAACTCGGAAAGCAGCGAGGGCCATACTACTGCAAAAAACCCAGCTGTGGGCCGAAAAGCTCCGCCCTCACTCTGCCCCCATCCACTTCCCCCCACCCCACTGTTTGGTTTGCTCCACCCCTACTCACCCCCCGCGGGCCGCACAGTGAGCCCCTGTGGGCTGCATGTGGCCCCTGGGCCGCATGTTGTGCAGGCCTGGTTTAGTGCCTCAAAGGGAAGCCTTGGTGGAGGTGGAGCCTTCTCCAACTGCAGCCTCTGTGTGGCCCACTCCTGGCTGCTCCACTGGGAAGAGCTGGAGGGCAGTGACACAAGCCGGTGGCCCAGGAAATACGAAACTAGCTGTTTCTTTCTAGGGCTTAACAGTGCTGACAGGGTCTCTATGGCCCTGGAGCCTGAGCATGCGTGCAAGGCACTGAGGTTTCAGCAGGTCTAGAACCTGAGGCTCTGGGAGCCCTAAGTCTCAGATACTCCCGTGTCAGCACCAAGGGAGGCAGCTGAAGCAGCACTTCACTAATCTTTGCAGGTCAGGCCCCCCAGGAAGTTCTATTGGGACACCCAAGGCCTGGGTCGCCCAGTTGGGTTGCACCCATTATTTTAGCCAAGAAGTGACCCAGGTTGGGTTGTCCAAGCAATTGTTATGAACCAGGATCTAGGCTGTGTTGGCTAATGGTCAGAGCAGGAGTCAAGCCAAGAGTCAACACTGGAATCGGGTCAGAGGCAGAGCTGGAGCCGATGGTCAGGAGTGAAGGTGTAGGGGCAGGAACAGGAGAAGAGGCAAGGCCCAGGCACAGAGAAGCACTAAGGCAGGACCTGGGAGCACAGCAGGGTCAGGGCTGGATGCAGATTGAAGGAGATGGGTGAGGAGTGGGGTCCGAGCAGTTGTGTAAACTCCCTCTTGCTGGTGCATTGGATCCCGTTCCTTGCCTGTCTCCTGTGATCAGCATCGGTCCTGGTTCCTGCCCTGCTCCCATCCTGGTCCTGGTTCCTGCCCTGCTCCCATCCTGGTCCAGGTTCCTGCCTCACTCCCTTGCCCAGTCCCAGTTCCTGCCTTACTCTAGCTTTGTTCCTGATGCTTGTGCCATCTCTGGTGCTGACCCTTGGCCTGACTCTGCGTTGGTTACGTTGACAGTTGCTGGCTTTCAGGAGCCATCCCACAATGCCCCACACTGACGGTACAGTCGGTGCAAGCGCTCCCGGTGAGGACGTGCACCATTAACACAAGGAGCAAAGCGTAGACATGCGTGAGCAGTATCACGACTGCGGGAGCTATATGCCAGTGTAAGTTAGGGCGACTTAATTTTGTAGCGTAGACGTGCCCTGAGGGTAAGTCAGAGTTGAGGAGGCCCTCAGAGAAATGAGTCAGTCCTCGGCCTCCCACGCAGTGGGGAGAGCAGGGGCCGGAGCAGAACTGTTCAGTGATTCCTGTGCAACCACTGGCTCCTTGGAGAAATGAGACAGATCCTGTCCAGCAACCCCTCAGCAAACAGACGCCCAATTCAGAGGGGCCGATGACTCACTCACAGCCAGAGGGGGCGGCAGGGCCAATAGACTGGAAGGCACCCGCCCTCTTGTGCTTTGCACCCTTCCCTCCCGCTGACCTTGTGCCCGCTGACCTCTGGCTTTCACCGTTGAGCTCTGTTCAGCACGGCCAGTATAAACAGCCTTTCTAGGACGTAAGAATAAAGGCAAAGCCAGCTGTCAGACTCTGGATCCGAAACGCGCTTCTGTGTCCTGAAACGTGGTCACGGCCTCCCTAGCGTCGAAGAGGGGAGTGCGCCACTAATGCTGTGCTGTGTGGCTGGCTACAGCTGAGCTGCGCAGAGCAGCTGGAGCGTGGCCCTGCTGTCTCACATTCCAGTGGCAGATCGTGTGGACAGGGTGCTGGGTGCTCTGGATCCCTTCCCAGAGGGGTGCCAGTCTAAACTGGCTGGGGGTGGGACGTGCCGCAGGCACAGCTGCCTGAGGGGATGGTGAGCATGCAGCAGGCTAGTCCTGTATGTCAGCGATGGCCACTCCTTCGGGGCAGGGGAGCCCTAGGAAGCGCCTGGAGCCAGCCTGAGGGTTACCCCAGAATGGTACAAGGCAGTGAGCAAGCTGCAGCTGCTAAGGGATCAGACCGGCCCGTTTCCTGGCCTGGGGATGTGTCCGGTCGCAGCCAGGATGCAGATCTCCCTGGTACTGGGCTCTGTGGTCCCTGTTGCTCTGAACTGTGCATTTCCCCCATGCCCTGCTCGCCCGTGTTCTCCGTCTCCTTGGTTTGGCAGAGATGGCGGGTCCCATTGTGCAGATGACGCAGCACCGCCAGGTGCGTGAGCCGGTGCCCTATGTCACCCTGCTGCAGCATGAGAAGGTGAGTCCTGGGGCTGGGGGGTCCCCTCCTGGCCCTGTGTCTCTGTACAGTGGGCAGAGCCCCTTTCTTACCCATAGCACCCTGGGGTCCCCAGCCTTGCAAATAACCACAGCCCAGCTCCTGTCCCTGCACCCTCCTGCTGCTGCCCCTCATCTCCAGCCCAGGGTCCCCCAGATCCAGAACACCCCACCAGTGCTCTGCTTCGATCCAAGCTCCTGGATCTCACCCGGGAGCGATTCGGCTGTCCCCACCCAGGCACTGGGGTGGACAACTCCCACCTGTCGCGGAGGTGGAGTTACCATAGCGACGGATGAGCTGCCCATTATGTCCCCTAATGACGTCCGGTCCCAGAGTGAGAGACGTTCCTGCTCCACAGTGCGCTGGGGTCATGGGTGCCAAGACGTAGCACGTGTGTGAGCAGGCAGGGAGAGGGGAGGGAGAGCCTGTCAAGGAGGTTAGATCATCCTGTCAGGTAGGCTGCTGGGATGGGACGGGAGGAGCCCAGCTCAGGTAAGGGGACCCTGGCATTCACTCCCGTGCCTCTTGCCCTTCGGGTCATCTGACAGTTTAGCCTCTGCCTCTTCCTGGTCTATGGGAAGGACGTGTTCTTCACACCCTTCCTCCATGTGTCCTGCTGGCCCCCCAGAGCTGCGGGGAGAGTCTCTCCAGTCTGTGGAGCCTGAGCCCAGCTGCAGGAATTCTCTTCCTTTCATCCGCAGCCCCTGTGGTCTGGCACATGCCCACGGTCGCTTCATTCCTGTGGTTCCTGCCCTTCTCTTATCGCTCGCAGGCACCCCGCCCTGTTCTCGCCCCACTAGGTGTTCACTCTGCTCCCTTTGTCATCAGAGACCCTTCCAGAAACCTGCTAACCCCCAGCATTGCCTCCTGGACTCTTCTCTCCAGCTCCTCCCCTCTGCTCCACTCAGGAGAGTGCTGTGTAGTGTCCAGCAGTCAGTATCCTTCTGGGGGCTTCCTGACTCCCAGGAGAGCATCGGCCTTCAGGCCAGCCAGCCTGCCCTCCCTACCCCCTGCGCAGGGCTCCGGAAGGGGCGCAGCACGCTGGGATCATCTCTGTCCTTGGTGCTTCCCTGCTGGTGTCCCGTTCTGGCTGTTGGGCTGGCCTGGTCGGGGTCCCTCAGCTTTCCCAGCTCTGCAGAGGTGGGAAGGCTGCCTAAGCCCCTGCTGATCAGGGAGGCTTGTTGGGCCCAGTTAACTAAGTCATAGTTGCGCAAGTCCAGCAGCACATGTAGAGAGCCACTAGCCACGGTGGCTCCATGCCTAGCACATGTGCACCGGGGGTCAGAGCTCAGTGCCAGGAGAACCCCTTGTTAGAGTGGCCCTGTGCTCAACCTAGGGCACTGTGGATCTTGTACATCTGGGTCTGCAGAGGTGCTAGCACTGCTGACTGCTTCAGTGAACCCCCTCCACTGTACCCTCCTGGACACAGCGTTCTGATCTCTTCCTCGCCCCCGTGTGGGGAGCCTCTTCCAGACCTCCCAGCTCCCACCTCCAGGCATGTGCAGGGATCACCGAGGTGAGGGGGAACAGCCGCTGACCTTCAGGGTGACAGGAACCCCACCGCAAGTGTAACCAGAACACCGAGAGCTTCGTTCTTCAGACACATCCGTGCCCGACTGCCCTTCTCTGACTGGCTTCAGTGTGGAGCCCTCACACCCGTCACTCTGTCACCCCTCCCCACTGACCTCACATGGCCTGAGATCACTCTTCACTGGCCTGCCTCAGTTACCCACTTCAAGGGGCTTCTTAAATAAACTTCACCCAGGCTTTTCTGGCCAATCATTCTCTTTCCCTGGGGTCTAGTCTAGTGCTGTGACATTGATGAGTAAACACCAAGTCGTCCTCCTCCCCAGCTTCACGCTAGGCACAGCCCTCCACCCTGGGCGCTGTCTGATACTGGAGAAGATGCCAGGCCAGGCCTGGCATGCCTGCTTTACCTCCTCCCTAAAGGAAACCCCAGCCGGAAGGGTTCTTCTGTGAGCCACGTGTCCAAACTTGCCAGCTGGATTCTCCCTTCCCCCTACTCCGCTGATCCTCGCTCATTTGGTGCCACCTGACCCAGCCCTCTGAGCGGGGAGGAATATTCTTTCACTCCCCAGATCTGGGCTGCCAGGGAGTGACAGTGGTCACTGGTGAGAGCAGCAGACTGGAGCTGTCAAGTCCTCCCCTGCGGATAAAGCACTAATCTACCCAGGCTACCCAGCTGGGTTGGCATTGCCTGGGCTGTACCAGTGCCGTTGTGTCAGCGTCCTGCAAGGCACCGTAAGACAGTGGGGACCTGAGAGCTGTGAACAGAACTGGCTTGGTGGGAGGAACTGGAGGGTGGTTTGGGATGCTCCCCTTTGTCATGCCCTTGGATCTCTGCCCAGCCAGGGCAGGGCAAGCGCCCCCAGCACACGAGTCCAGAGGCTCGTGGTCCCACAAGTGTGACTGCTGAGGCAACTTGCTGCTCACCAGTCCCTAGGGGTCTGTGCATCTCCTCCATTGGACTGGTTTGCAGACTGCTGCTGAGTGGGTTTATTCCAGGCTGGCTCTTTGGAGGCAGCAAGTCTCCAGGTTGTCTTTGACCTAGAAGCACTCGCTAGGTCCTTGGTATTCTGCCCCGCCTCTTCCCACCTAGTTTACAGCTTCTTGAACATGCCCTGGGAGCCCTGTCTCCAGACTCTAATCCGGAGAGCCATGGCCCCAGCCCCTTCTCTGCACCCACAGCTGGGCTCTGTGAGCCATCTTCCTGCCGCACTCCCCTTGGCAGGGCAGGGAATGGAGAATCCTCTCCAGTGTCGCCCCTCTAGTGTTGTTCTTGCTTCTCTAGGTAGGACAGCGGTGGGATTGCTGGAGACAGCTGAATGCCAAGGGTCCCCCGCACCCCCAGCTATAGCTTCTCTTATCTGTCTGGAACAGGGGCTGGAAATGGGTAGAAAGCCCAATGCTGCATGCAGAGCGTGTGTCCAGGGAACTTTTACAACCTAGAGGACTCTGGATTCCCCCCTAGCCTGACCCCTTACGAGCCCCATGTCCTCCCGCAGTGGGACTCCTCAGTTTTAAGGCCCATGCTCCTGGGTGCTTGCGATTGGCTACACACGGCTGGGGTGTGTCTCCCTCCTTTCTGCCAGCAGCGCTAGTGGCCAGGCCCACGGCCCAGAGCTTTCTGCCCCGCCTGGCGACTGGCAGTGAGGTGTTGTCAGCAGGCATCTCCTGCCCTGTTCTCGGCTCTGACTGGCTTGTCTTCCTGCCAGTCTCAGTGCGAGGAGCGGCTGTACCCAGCGGGGAAGTGGGCCTGCGTCACCAAGGGGGAGCCGATGTACGAACAGAGCATCTCCATGGGCTTCATGAAACTCATGCGCTACATCTGCAAGGAGAACTCCATAGGTGTGTGCTGGCGGGTGACGGGCGGGGGGCTGGCTCTGCCCCAGGGCACCCTCTCACTGCCCGCCTGTGCCTGCCTCCCTGCAGGCCGCTACCTGGGCATGACGGTGCCTGTGGTGAATGAGATCCACCTGAGCGAGGAGGGCACCGAGTTGCTGCGGGACGTCACCACGACCTATTACCTGCCAGGGGAGTTCCAGCCCGACCCCCCTCTCCCCACGGACCCCGACATCCGCATTGTGGAGAGACAGCCGCTCCGCGTCCTGACCAGGTGAGCCCCGCCCTGGCCGGGGGAGGGGGAACTGGGCGGAGGAAACGTCTCTGAGCGGGCGGCGTGTCGGGCACAGGAGAGCTGGCTGGGTGACTGTTCTCCGGTGGCTGTTCCAGGGTGTTCTATGGGGTGACGACACAGGAGACGATCCTCCAGGAGATCCGCCTGCTCTGGGAGCTGCTGGGCTCCACAGACACCGTGCTGCGGGAGAGCTACATGGTGGCTGCCTACGAGAACCCCAGCGTCCCTCAGCGGCGCAACGAGCTCTGGTTCATCCGGCGGGCGGAATGAGCCGGGCTGGCCTGCGTTGGATGGCAGTTCTGGCGGAAGGAGAGGAGACCTGCTCCGCGCCCGGCCCTGGGAAAACGAGCCCGTGCCAGACGCCTGCAGGGGGCAGTGTGGCATTGTGGGTGCCCGAGCGGGGGGTGTGGCTGGGCAGGCCAGGCGTCTATACCTCTTGTGCCAGGGTGCAGGCCTGGGCTTGCAGTGCTGGGCCTGGCACCACTGCCTCTGCGTGGGGCAGTGGTTGGAAGAGTCCCTTGGGCGAAGGCTGGGGTAGCACTTCCTGGGGCTCTGTCTGCAGTCCCTCCATGGCACTGAGCATTCCTCCTGGTCTTGCTTGCTGAGCCCAGTGGCCAGCAGCAGGGAGGGTCTGTCCTGCAGCCCGTGCTCAGAGCCTGGGGTGGGGGGACCTTGCCCAGGAGCAGACTGGTGGGATCCCGTGGGACTCTCCTTCGTATCTGCCCAGCCGCGGGCAGCCCCTTCCGGCTGGTCAGCCCCCGCCCTGCTGAGCCTGTGGCCACCGGGTGTTAGTCCAGCCCTCGGGCCTGGGCTGAGCAGAGGGGGCAGCAGGTGGATCACTGTGTGTTGTGTTGTGCATTAATTGGTCGGTTTCACACTCGTGTGCTGCTGGGGGAGGCTGGCAGCACAAACCTGAAATAAATCCATCTCAAACCAGTGTGTGTGGCAGCTGATTGGCTGGGGGCAGCCATCCTGTGCCCAGACAAGGGCCGGGGCACCTTCTTGGCAGGCAGCTGAGGGTGATCCTCAAGGGGGCACTGTAGCCTGATGCTCAGATCAAGCTGGAGTATCTTCCGCTGTGCCCTGCTCCCCAGTAACCCCTGCAGGGGGGTCTCCCCTTGGAAACAGCGGCTGGGGGCTGTGCCCTTTTCCTGGGGGTGAGGCACTCTTGGCTCTCAGCCACGGAGGAGCGTGGGTTTGTTTTTTCAGCTGTCCAAAGGGCTGAACCTTCCCAAGTCTCTGTCTGGCATGGGGCCTCAGGCGCAGGGCTGGGTGTGGTGAGAGGGTCGGAGCTCTTGCCAGCTTTGCTCTCAAAGGACTAGTCCTTATGTGAACCTTCCCTCCAGGAGGAGGGTGGGGAAGGACAATCCCTGACGTGTTTTCTAGCAGTCGCGCTGCCCGGCAGAGCCAGCGGCTGTGTACTGCGTGGGCGAGGTGTGGGCTTGTCTCCGGCCCAGGCTGGTCCTTTTCCAAATACCTGACACCATTCTGAAAGGTGCTGAGGAACTTGGCTCCCTGCCCTGGGTTGCAAGGCCAGCATGGAGACATGGGTCCTGCTCCCAGTAAGTAAGCGTCCCAGTGCTGACTGTGGTCCCTGCTCCCTGCCGTGTCCTGTTTGAACTGTATTTCAATGGGGCAGTGCAGGAAAACAGAGCAAATGGGGTTTTACTGTTCATAGCTCACACACTGTAAAATGGAGAGTTAAGATGACACTTCCCACCCCACCACCTTAGCTCTCCCTCTCTGGTCCCTACCCTCACGTCGGGGCTGGCAGGACCTTACTCCAACCTTCCCAGCCTAGTGCTCCCCCATTGGGGTAGAGCTCACGGGGGAGCAGAGCTACTGTGTCTGGTATTAGGTTCATAGACTTTAAGGCCAGAAGGGACCATCATGATCACCTAGTCCAGTGGTTCTCAAACTTGGTGTTGCAGTGACCCCTTTTCCACATGCAGCTTATGATCGCAACCCTGGTATGTCCACCGAAATGCCGCCACACTGATTCCTTCCGCTTTCGACGGCATTTCGGCGAACATTCCCATGCGCGTCAGTGTGTCCGCCGCAACGTCACTGAAAGCGGAAGCAATCAGTTCAGTGGGTTTTCGGCAGACGTACTCACGCATGGGAATGTCCGCTGAAATGCTGCCAAAAGCAGAAGGAATCACTTTGGCGGCGACCCCCCTGGTCAGTGTGTGACCCCCTGTTTGAGAACTGCTGATCTAGTTTGACCTCCTGCACAACGCAGGCCACAGAACCTCACCCACCCACTCCTGTAATAGACCCCTGACCTCTGTCTGCGTTACTGATGTCCTTAAATCATGAGTTAAAGACTTGAAGTTACAGAGAATCCTCCATTTACACTGCTGCCCTTGGAAAGCTGCTCCAGAACTTCACTCTGGTGGCTAGAAACCTTCGCCTCATTTCAAGCCTAAACTTGTTGATGGCCAGTTTATAGCCCTTTGGTTTTGTGTCCACATTGGCACTTAATTTAACTAACTCCTCTCCCTCCCTCCTATTGATCCCTCTGATGTATTTCTAGAGAGCAACCTTATCTCCCCTCAGCTTTGTGTGGTTACAGGAAACAAGCCAACCTCCTTGAGTCTCCTCTCCTAAGGTCGGTTCTCTATTCTTCAGATCATCCTAGTTGTCCTTTTCTGCACCTTTTCCAGCCTGATTAGACCTGGGAGACCAGAGCTGCACACATTATTCCAGATGAGAGCTCACCAGTGCTTTGTATAGTGGTACCAACACTTCCCTGTCCCTACTGGAAATATCTCACCTGACACATCTAGGCCCGCATTAGCCTTTTCCAGGGCTGTATAACCCTGGCAGCTCAGTCATCGTGTGATCAGCCAATACATCCAGGTCTTTCCCCTCCTCTGTCGCTTCCAGCTGATACGTCCCCAGCTTCTAACAAAAATTGTTGCTAGTCCCCAAGTGCTTGACCTTGGACTCTCCTATTTCTCTTACTCCAGCTTTCAAAGACTTTCTGATCTTTTCATATGGTTTTCTCGCCCTCCTCTGTATTGGCCAGATCTCCCAACTTTGTGACATCCGCAGATTTGATTAGCACACACCTACTTTTTGTGCTGGGGTCATTAATGGAGATATCAGATAAGATTGGTCCCAAGACAGGTCCCTGACGACCGTCTTTAGTAACCACCCTCCAGCCTGACAGTTCACCTTTCAGTATGACCACTGTGATCTCCCTTTGAACCAGTTCCTTATCCACCTTTAATCCCCATCTTCTTCAATATAACTTATCATTTCCTGGGTGGAACTGTATCCATTGCCTTACTGAAATCCAGATGAATTAGATCTGCATTTCCTTTGTCTAAAAAATCAGTTATCTTCTCAAAGAAAGAGATCATGTTGGTCTGGCATGATCTACCCTTTGTAAAATCATATTGCATTTTATTCCAGTTATTATTTACCACCATGTCCTTAACTACCTTCTCTTACAAAATTTGTTCCAAGACCTTGCATAAAATTGAAGTCCAACTAAATGGGCCTACAGTTTGGTCCACTAGATGGAAATGGTAGAATCACACAGGATAATGCAGAAAAGGCAGCAGAGGTGTTCAATAAATATTTCTGTTCTATATCTGGGAAAAGCACAATGTAGTCATATACGATAACTCTTTGTTTCACTAATACCTTAGGAGGATGTTAAACAGCAGCTATAAAGTTAGCTGTTTTTAAATCAGAAAGTCCAGACAACTTGCATCGAAGAGTTTTAAAGGAGCTGGCTGAGGAACTTGCTGGACTGTCACTGTAGTTTTGGAACACTAAGGAAGATTCAGAACACTGGAAGAAAGCTAATGTGGCAATATTTAAAATGGATGAATGGGATGACATTGATCCTGGGCAAGATAATGGAGTGGCTGATACGGGACTTGATTAATGAATTCAAGGAGTGTAAGATAATTCATGCCAATCAACTTGGGTTTATGGAAAGTAGATCCTGTCCAACTAACTGGCTCTCTTTTTTGGTGAGATTATAAGTTTGGTTGATAAAGGAATAAGAAGAACATAAGAATGGCTGTTAATGTAAGCTAGTTACACTTCTGTAAGGCCTTTGCCTTGGTGCCACACAACATTTTGATTAAAACACCTAGAAAGATATACAATTAACAGAGAACACATTAACTGGATTAAAAACTGGCTAACTGATAGGTCGTAAAATGTAACTGCAAATGGGGACTCACCAGTGAATGGGTCTATTTCTAGTGGAGTCCTGCAGGGATTGTTTCTTGGCCCTATGGTATTTAACAATATTATTAATGACTTGCAAGAAAACAAAAATCATCACAGAGGAAGTTTGCAGATGGCCCAAAACTTCGGTGTGTGGTAAATAAAGAGGACAGGTCCCGCATTCAGAGTGGACTGGATTGCCTAGTAAGCTGGGTGCAAGCAAACAATCTGTGTTTCATCCAGCTAATTGTAAATGTGTACAGCTGGGAACAAACACTGTCGCCCATACTTACAGGATGGAGGCCCCTAGCCTGGGAAGCAGTGATGGAAAAAGACCTGGGGGCTGTGATGGAAAATCAGCTGAACATGAGCCCCCCTGGCTATACTGTGGCCGAAAGAGCTAATGTGATCCTGGGCTGTGTAAACAGGGATTTGGAGTAGGAGCAGAGAGGATCTGTTACCTCTGTATTTGGCAGTGGTGTAATGCCATGCAGCCTCACAGAATGGGCAGGCAGCTAGCTGCCTTGCCTTGTGGGAGGGATATGTGGACATGGTTCCTAACTGAGGGGAAGGGTACAGACACGTTAACAGCAGCCTGTAGAAGCTGAGACTTGTACTCGTGTATCTCTGGCTCCCAGCCCAGTGCACCTTCCCCTCAGCTACCTTGTGAGGGAGGGGCTTGCTCTCCCCCAGCCCTTTCTGCCTGCTTGCAGCAGTCCAGCAAACCAAGGAAAAGGACAAGCTCTGTCTCCTTTGAGGTATCCAGTCTCGCACTACGTCTCAGAAACGCCTTTGACAGGGATCTCGCCTATTGCTTTCTCCAGCTTTGTGCAAGGTTATTTGTGCAAGATGTATTAAGGTTAATAGTTTGAAATGCCACTTTTGGAATGCTGAATCTCAAGAACCCCTTGACTGAGTGGCCTCAAATTTCCCCCAATTCTACCCCAGGTATTTCAATTTTCAGACCGCTCTGAGGCTGCCTGTGGACGTTCGAGCTGTTTGAAGATTTGTCCTTAAGCAGAAATGCAGATGCAGCCTTCACATCCAAGTGGTTCGGGGTTGCTCCATAAAGCGCAGTAAGTCCAGGAGAACAGGCAAGGCCATGTGCTATGAAATTAAGAACAGGGAAACGGGCCCAATGACAGGAGCTAGCAGGCAATGGCAAGAGTAAAGCTCTCATGCTAACAAGCCGGCAAAGGAACCCTGCTCTGGGGCATGGCCCCACAGCTCCTTTCCCAGCTCTATTTTCTAGGCTTGGTTTAAGCTCCCAGATTTGTGTGCAGACCTGAGGTGGCTCAGGGACTCTTGTTAGCTCCATGCCCTCGTAAGACGCCTGTGTCATACTATGCGACTGCTGGGTGTGGTCTAAAACCCAGTTTAGAGAGGAGCTCTAGTTGCTCCATCGTGAAGATTGCAACAGCATTTCTCTTCAAAGCCTAATTTTCAAACTTCTCTACATGCTCAGTCAGATCTGCCTGAAATCTGATGTGCCGGTTCAAGGCCCAGGGAAGTGTATGGTGAAAAACTGGCAGCGTTGGGTCCAAAAGTTCTTGAGATACAAATCCCCCCAAATGACTTTTTGTTGTTAACATTTTACATTTTTTACAATGCTTTTTGCTCTGACATGGAAAATCTACTTGAAACCTACATCCCTGAGTTGCTCCTCCTGAGATCTAGGGGCTGGTACTTACCTAGCACTTTGGTTCTTATCCTCTCTAGACAGAGCAGTGTACTGGAGTGCTCCCTGCCTTAGAAAGATGAACAGTGCAGACTCCACCGTTTAGTGCTGGGACTCAGAAGCGATCACGGCAGCTGCCAGTGTTGCCAACTCTCATGGTTCTGTCATGATAATTATTGTTTTCCTTAAAGCCCCAGCTCCTGGAGTCAAGTGGAGACGTGATGATTTCAACCTTCATTTGTAAAGAAAAAGGAAATGTCTAGCCCTCGTGGCTGTGGAGAAAGCTTCAAAATGTGACCCCAGTGCATCCTAAAGGCTCAAAAAGCAGAAGGGCAATAAAAACACCAAATCTTATTTTTACATAGTCTCATGATTTTAAAGCAAATCATGATTTTTGGTGAGCCTGACTCATGGTTTTTGAACATTTGGGTTGTCAGTACTGCATCTCTGACTGTCACCAAAAGACTAACAGCAGTTTTGGGAAGAAGAGGGGTGTTATAGCCACCACTTTAAAAACACGACCCTGCTCCACTGACTGGGGCTGGGGGCAAGGGGAGTGTGGTGCCTGGGGCATACTCTCAGGCTTCTGTGGAGCTTCTAGGAGACTCCTAAGCTTTGTGCTTACTCTCGTATGTTTGCAGGGATCTCTGACATGCCAGCAAGGCACGAAAGGGGGCCCCAGAGGGCCCAGAGCGGACTGTGGGGAGGAAAGGGTACTATGTGGGGGCGGGGAATGGTGGGCATGAGGCAGTGTGGGCCAGGGGGTAGGAGCTAATGCAGGGTCCACAATGAGGTTTTTGCTTCCAGGTGCAATGCCTTTGGACGTCACGAACGGTGTGGAGAAAAGGGCAATGAGGCAGAGCTGTTCCAGGGTGGGTGCTCAGGTCAAGCGCAGTCTTTTGCTCACTGGGAAGAAGGTGAATGCAAATTCACCCCCAACTCCCCTGTTATGCAAACCTGAGGCTTTAGAAGCTGTGCCCTGGAGGAGGGACCATTGTCTAGTCGTTACCTGTTCCCACCACGTACAAGGCCTAAGCTGGAGAAAGGAAAGACTAACCCATTCAGGGGCGTATGTGGGCCATGACCCAGGCCTTGGCTAGGCTACGCCTAACAGCTAACCGTACATTTTTAAACTTTACAAAGTGCTCCTTGCGGCCAGGGGCATAGACACAGCCCAGCTTCCTCTGGCCAAACCTCTTTTTAGCCAGCACAACCTTCTCCTGTCTCCTTCTGTAACTGCTGTCCAGCTTTCCCTTTGGGCAGTTCCTGAGCCGCCCCCCCCAGCTCCAGGTGCCCCCTCGCCTTCCTCTCTCCCCCACTGCAGCTGCAGGTCCTATCACCTCCCCCTCTTGGTAGAAAGTACAGCAGGTGCTAGTGTCAGGCCCAGGTGGGTATGAACGGGCAGTCACTGGGAGAACCCCTGGGTGTGGTTTGAAGGACTGACTCCTATGCGAGGAGCTGGAGGGACGTCTGGTAAGTATTCCACCATAGGCGTCGGTTCTCTGATTGTTTGAATAGGTTTTCCCGGTCATGCTTTCACCGCTCGAATACCTGTGCTTGCTTAGAGAGGTGTGTTATAACTCACCAGTTGGTAACGATGCTGGTCCAGCCTCGGAGGAGCCAGCGGAGTGCAGACCCCAGGCAATCTGAAGATCTGTGCAGCCTGGACTTACCCTGGCCAGGAGGGCACGAGATGCAGGCCTCCGCCCCAGGGAGGTGATGGCTGGGAGCCAGGAGCCCAGAGTAGGTGTTTTCCAGGGAGTAAGTGGGTGAGGGGTGTCGCTTCATCCACCCACGGCCCGGGAAGGGGGGGGGGGGGCCCCCCCCTTGGGGGGGGCCCCAGGGGGGGGTCAGTTGCTAAGGGGAGGAGCTGGGATGGGGTGAGTCACTGGGGGCAGGGCCATGAGGGAGGAGGGGTGAGTTACTAAGGGGCAGGGCAGGACCCCACTGGGTCAGTCGCTAAGGGGTGGGGCCAGAAGTGTAGCCAGGGTGGGTCAGTTGCTCAGGGGTGGAGTGGGACTGGGGGGGGGCAGTAGCCAAGGGGCAGGATTGGGGGTGGGGGTTAGTTGCTAAGGGAGGGACAGGGGAATGTGTTGCTAGGGGCAATGGCTGGAGGTGGGACTGGGGGTGTCAGTTGCTAGGGGAGGAGCCAGGGTGACTTGAGTAGCTATGGGGTGGGGCCAGTCACTAAGGGGTGGGGTGGGTAAGGTGCTGGGGCGGGGCTGGAGTGTGTAGTTATAGGGTGGGGTCATTAGCTAGGGGAGGGGCCAGGCGGGGGTCTGTAGCTATGGGGTGGAGTCAGTTGCTAGGGGAGGAGCCGGGGCGGGGGGGGCCAGTAGCCACGGGGCCGGGCTGGGGGCGGGGTCAGTTGCTAGGGGAGGGGCCGCACTGGGATCTTTAGCTGTGGGGCGGGGTCAGTTGCTAAGGGGCGGGGCCAGGGGCAGGGCCGGAGATCAGTTGCTAGGTGACGGCCGCGCGGCGGCAATGGGGGAGGGGGCCCGCGTTCCAGAGGGGGTCGCGGCGCCTCCTCGGGGTCAGAGGTCGTGGCGCTGATCAGGGCGGTTTCCGGTGCGGACCCCCCCCCCGGGCCGGAAGCCCCTCCCGTGTGCGGCGGGGCGGGGCCGGCGGCGGCATGGACGTGGAGTGAACGCGGCGGCGGCGGCGGCGGGGACCGAGCGGGCGCGATGGAGGCGGCGCGCGGGGTCTGGCTCCTGCTGCTGCTCGGTGAGTGGGGGCGGCCGGGCCGAGCGCCCCCTCCCCGGCCCGGGCGTGCTGTGGGGTCCCCTGTCCGTGGGGCCTGGCAGCGGGGGCGCCCCGGGCAGCTGGGGCCCGGGACCCGCCTGCGGAGCGCGCCGGCTGCGATCCGGCTGGTCCCGTGGAGGAGCCAGAGACCGGGGGGGGGGGCAGAAAAGACCCCCCCGGTCCGCCCGCCCGGCCGTGGGGCTTCGTCCGGGGAGCCCTGCCCCGGGGACGAGAGCGTGTCTCGGGCATCCCGTGGCGGCGGGTCCCCCCGGCCCGGGGAGGGGGCTGTTCCCGGGCTGGGTGCCCGGGTTGCTCCCTTGTCCCGGGGAGTGAGGGTCCCCCCCCCCCCGGTTAATTCCCCTGGTAATGGTCCGTGGGGGCCTCTTAGACGGGGATCGAGCCGCCCCGGCCTTTCCGTTGGGTCGGTGCGGTTGGCGGGGCGGTGCCGTGCTCTGCAAGAGTCTCCGGGCGCGGGGTGTGTTCCGGGCGGGGAATCGTTCTTGGGGTTCTTCTCCATTTTCAGCCCCCTTTCGGAAGGGCGGACACCAGAGCTGGGCCCTGGGTCCCGGCCGGGGTGTTCCCTGCCTCCCTCCCCTACGGAGATAACACCTCCCCGGGCCGGTCTTTGTTCCCTCTCGGTTCACCCCAACCCCAGCGCTGCTCTGGGAGCGCATGTTCAGCGGGTTTCCACCGGTCCTTTTCAGCACCAGCTTTCCAAACGCTGCACTCCTGCCTGCTCATGGCCCCTGTCTCCGTCCTCCCCGCCAAGGGGGATTCCTTCAGCTGAGGAGGAAACATCAGGCGCGCAGGGACTGCAAAGCAGTGAGAACCCATGTGCCTGGACTGGTCCATAACAGCACGAGGCTAACGACTGGAAGGAGCCTTGTGGCAGTTGTGAAAAAGACTGTTGCTTTTCATCCACTTTGCCAGGCGTTACTGCTTGATGCAGGATGGCAGCATGCCCCGTAAACAACGGTGCCCTCTCGGGAACACCGTGGGTTCAAGCTGTAGGGGCTTTCATAAATACCTTTTAGATCTTGCAGTTTGGAACTTTGTTCTACACTAGCAAAGCCTGAAGTGAGAGTAGAAGGAGTTGGGTTTAGCCGGCATGTTTTTAGGATTTGAAATGTGTATTATGGTCAGGTAACTCCCCCGTCTTGAATTTTGCCCCCTTGGATCCTTACCCTGACATGTCCATGAGAGAGGTGACAGTATCTTACCCTCCTTTCATGTCTGTGTAAAGTGTGAGCTCTGCAGGCCAGCAGCAAATACTCCCTGGGTCAGAGGTGCTGTGCAGAGCTCAGTAAGAGTCCTGTTGGCTAGGTGAATAGGAGGGCTGTGTTGGACTGGGATGGGCACAGAGAATGGGAGAGTAAGGTACTGGATATTCCCAGGTCCTGTTGCCATTTCCTCAAGGGCAGCGGGTAGCAGTACAGTGGTGTGATTGTGGTATGTAGGAAGTGTCACGTAGATCTGCATTGTAGAACAATTTTGGTTTGCTTTTCCTTGGGTTGGCGGGGGGAGGCTTAACTCAGCATTTTGTGGTTTTCCAGCTTTTAAGTTTTGGGAAGGAAACCCTAATATTCTAGAAGAGCTTGAGGAGCACAAGGCTGTGTTGACTGCCAGCAAATTTAATTCCACACTGGCTAAGCTTTTTGCTTGTGATGCTTAGTTATAACCACAACCATCGTTTTGAAAGAGGAAATTAGAAGGCTGTTATTGGGGAGGAAAAAAATCTAAGCAGGAGTCTGGAAATACTTAGCTTTATGAAGCATGTGGGGTTCCTGGCAGAATAAGACTCCTCAGAGCTTACGTTATTTGAATGACTCAGACAGTTTTTTTTTCCTGTATATCTACAGCTTTCTAATGTGTGAGTTAAGATGTCACATTATTTATTTTAACACACTGTGACATTAGAGAGAATGAATCTCTTTTTGGAGGGATGTGTTTCCCATACCAGTGATAAACTTATTTGTGCTTTCCAGTGAGGCTTTCGCAGAGTTAATCGCAAGAATCCATTAAGGAAATTAAGTAGTTCCAGGCTGAGAGGCAAAGTTCTGTGCTATTAGAAAGCAGCTATGAGAAATCAGAGGAACAAATGGCCAACTTTCATTGTAGTAAAAGATTACCAGTGTGGTGCTCCAAAAGTCTGTACTAGGATGAGTGTGTAATAAAAACATTAGTTGCATAAAAACACCAGTGTTAAACGAACATGAAAGTTGCAAAGTGAATATGCAAAAGTTAGGAAATGCCAGAATTAAGGTTGCCTGAGCATCTTAACTTGGCCCCTTTGTGCATATGCATTATGATTTCATCTTTAATTACATGATCCCATACTATTTTTTTCCATAGGACAGATTGCTCAGGGAATGAATTAGGGTTGTGTATTGTGTAGTGAATGAAACTTGCCTGTTCGGAGCTCTGCTTCATTTGTTGCAGAATTGGGAGGGTATGTGGTGAATGAATCAGGGAACTGCAGGAGGAAAAGCGATGGCCTCCTGCCCAAGACAAGTTGAATGCTGCCCCAGGGTCTATCTCTGCCTCTGCCCCAGTTTCTATATAATATGGGGCAAGTCACAAATGAAAACTCTCGCAGATGGCCAATGAGTGTTCCTCATTTTCACAGTATCCATCTTGAGCCCCCTGGGGTCTGATCTGCAGAAATGCTGACTGCTCACACTTCCAGCCGAAAGCAATGGGAGCTGTGTTCTGAACAAATGAAGTGCTACACAACGCTATTCTGAAAAATCAGTGCCTAGGTGTGTCATATTGGGCACCCATGTTAGTGGATACTTAGGACTTAATTTCTCTGGGCCTCAGTTTCCCCCCTATATAATGGGGTTATATAATTATATCTCCTCTCGGGGTGTTGTGAAGATTGTTTGTGATGCACTCAGATACTGTAGTGATGAGCACCATAGAAAAGCCCTTGAGGAAATAAATCTGTATTCAGAGCGGGAGGGTTTGAATTGTGTGTAATGAGACATTCAGTCAGGAAAGTAACTGAAATACTTCCCTCATGGACTGTATTTTCTAAACGGACAACCTGCCTCATTCTCAATTACTGAGGGACAATTTCCACTCATTGGTATATTTTGCTTTCCACAACCAAATTTCCGTACAACTTTTCATGAGTAATGTACCCAAGTATTTGGATTCTAATAGCTAAACTGTATTGTTAAATCTGTTCACCTAAATGTGGGTTATTGCTGATAATGTTCTCTATGGATCATATGACTTTGACTTTGTATTTGTGGATAACCTAAGCACTCTCCCCGGATGTACAGACACACTTTCCCCAAACTATGTATTGTATCATTTTTTTAAACAGTAGCTTTAATAATTTTTAAATCTGTTCTTCTCAAATAAGGCATGGGGCCACAAGTCAGCACCACCCATTCTGTGTACCGAATGAGGAATTCGACATGTCACCATGCAGTTGAAGACTGTATCATAATACATACACACAAGGCCATATAAATAAGCAATTTTAATTCTGGCCTTTCCCAACTTTTAACTCTGCAAACTTAATGTGTTAACATTTTCTGTATGAAACGTCTTATGTTTTTTAAAAACTGAAGAAACAAATTTAGGATTCAGAAGAGGATTATGTTCATGTGGAGGACAATATCTAGTTATATTAGGTAACTAATATATAATCCCTCCTGCTTCATAGCATAAACTAGGTTCTAACTGGTGGGGGTAAGAAACAACGTTCTCTGTGGACAGGTTATTTCAGTTACTGGTTGGAGAGTGTTCTTGTACCTTCCTCTAACTAAAGCATCGAGTGAAGACCACTGTTGGAGATAGGGCAGGTGGCCCTGCTCTGATCTGACAGTGACTTTTTTTTCCAAATCAATTGGTAATTAAGATCTGCTGAATCCTCCATTCTGTAAAAATGGGAGCAACCGGATGTGAGTGGAGAGACCAGAATTGGAGCCCTTGGAAATGTCAGGACTCCAGCAACCATCGGTGCTTTTAAATGCTTAATAGGAAAAGTTTAGTAACCACCTCCTGTTGCTGGTTTTAAATGTTACTTTAAGAGCTGCTATTTACATTCTTCCAGTGAGTAGCTAATGCAGAGTGGGGCTGCATTAAGTATCTGAAATCTTTAAATACCATGCTCTTAAAACAGGAAAGATTGGCCAGAAGAGCTGCTGCAAGAGTGCAATGAAGATTCAGCTGCTATGATTCGTTACATAACAGTGCAACCCCTGAGCTCTGGGGGTGGAATACCAGAGGGTTTTGAAAGAAATGAGCTGTTAAGTTGTAAAAGCAGCCCTGCTCCCTGCAGGAACTTGTACTGGATTGAGACTTGTTAGTGCAAATTGCATTCTTTGTGTGGTGGTCCCTTTGTTGTCTGGCAAGGTAGGGGCTGTGTCTTGATTTGATCAGTAAAGCACCCATGACACTGGTGGGCATGGTACATATAGTAAAAAGGATGCCATTAAATCCTTTGCCACAGTTACACACTGAAGCACTCCCTCCCTCTGAAGCTGGCACTTCATGGCTCAGATTTGTATTGATTTATGAAGTTTAGCAGGAAGAATTGAAAAGAATGACTAAGGATGCGTGGTAGGCAGGTGCCTAAAACATTGATTAACACGATCCACCTTGTGCTGTTCCCAAGCTTCATGCTTTGCTGAGACCTCTGTGCTTCATGAATAAAAGTGACTTCATGGGGCCTCAGAAAGCAAAGTCATCTTGTTGCTGGAGAGTTTGATTTACTAGTGAAATGCAAGGCACGCATTTATAATCAAATGTAGTAATGCAGTGATAAGATGATGCAGTTAAAAACAGGCAGGAAATATGGGTCTTGTCTAGAGGACATCTTGAGATCTCTTCCAGCCCAGCCTTTGTATGATTCTGTGTTAGAGATCTGGGTTGTGGGCCTGAGTGATCTTGCATAAGCTCACTGCTAACTTTTTTTAAAGTGGTGTTCGGTGTCATTTCTGTCTTCTAGCTGGTGTGGCCATAGCCTCGTCAGCAGTAGAGGGGGTAAATTGCTTGAGAATTCTAACAGAAGAGGTGAGATTTGAATGCCTGGTTTGATGGAGTTTGTGCTGCTTGTCATCTGATTCTGTGGGTTTGCTTTGCTGCTATGTCTAAAAAGTTGCAAAATGCTCTGAAGATGCTCTTGATGTATAAGTGAGATTGTAGGTCTCATCAAACCAAATAATGCTTGATGCTTGTTTTGTGTGATTTGGCTTGTGCCATTAAAAACTTTTCAATGAAAAGCTCACTGAAAGTTGCTGTTTAAATTTAAACTCTTAAGTAACACAACTTCACGTATGGAGTTGGGACCGACACCTCTGTAATCCCATGGACGGGGGTGTACATTTAGGCCTGTGTGTGACCCTCAGTCTGTCACAGATCCCCCGCTGTGATGTCAGTGGGAAGTTTGCCCAAACCTCAAGGATAGAATCTGGTCCTTACATATTGACTGCATTTTTAGTTACCATTATTTATTCAACACCTGATTGTCTTTGTCTAACTTGGCAGCGCTTACTAGGAAGCATTCTTGCCAGCATCACTGTTTGTCTGCCCTTTGCTTGTCCTTTGTCTCCTCTTTCCTTCACTCTGCATCTTCTTCTTCTCTTCCTCACAGCGCCTCCCAATTTCTATCCCTGTTTATTTTCCTCCTGCTCCCTTCCTGTTTTCATCTGCTGGGAAGCTCAGTGCTTTAGAGGTCTTATGGGGTGGAGGGAGTTCCTGCTGTAGAGAAGGAGCATGGGGTGCTGACCTGGGAGTGAGGAGACCCGAGTTGGTTTCCTGCTCCACGGCAGGTCTTGGACCGATCTCTGTGCCTTGGTCCTGTTTGAGAGATGAGGACAATGGCACAGCCCTCTGCGGTGGTGGAGGGTGAATGCATTAAAGGTTGAGACCCTGTGGTGATGGGGGATGGAGAGATGGCTGCCCCTCCGGGAGCCAGTATTTCAGCCTGTCCGTAGATCTGGGAAATCCTTGCTGATGTGGGCATTTGGATCTCACATTTTGAAGGCTTGCCTTACAACTGGAAGCTGACCCTGTGAAATGAAAGCTCAGAGTCTCTAGCCTCTGGACATACCATGTGACTCTCATATCCTCCGTATTGAAATTTGCTTCTCTGGTGAAGCCATTCAGGGAAAACCCACCACAGGGCAACCTTTTGGGTAAAAACCAAAAACATGACCCCAGTGAAACTTCAGTCCTATCCTGTGTTATTTCAACAGCCAAAAGTCTGTGTCTCATGGCAAACAAGGCCAAAAAGCCACCAAGGGACAGCGAGTCTCCGAGCCTAGGTCCTCTCTCAGGATTGCTCTATGGGGCTAAAAATCACAGTGCAGATGTTCCCGCTTGGGCTCTGAGCCCCCCGCCCTTCACTGGATTTCAAAGCCCCAGCCCAAACATCTGCACTGCGATTTGTAGCCCCTTAGCATGAGCCCAAGTCAGTTGAGCTGGGCTCTAGGACTGTCTGCCTCAGGGTTTTCTCTGCAGTGTAGATGTAGCGTTAGGTGATTCTGAGAATTAGCCGAGGGTACCTGTTCTCTGGGGCTCCCAGTCTGAACTTAGCCCTGATGCACCAAGTGGAGGATGTGTGAGGAGTAAGGAGCAGGGTCCCAGCATGACAGTCACGCAGGTCAAGGAATAGGGCGCTCAAATGTAAAAATAAGACCCAAGTTACAAGTAGTAAAATGACTTTTCTGTAACCATCACTGCAGATGAGCACTTCAGCAGGGACTTAGCGAGTGTGCTTGGCCTTTTGCCTGTGTTCTCCGGTTGATTTGGGTTTGCGTGTCTGCTCTCTGGCTTGTCTCTCTCTCAGTGAAAGCTCCATGGGATGAGCGTGGGGAGGGCACGGACAGGCTGCTTTTCCTCCTGGAATGTCCAATGCCTAGCTAGCTGTTAGCATGGGCCAGGGAGCAGCAATTCGACCCCCAGCTCCATCAACAGCTGTCTGCCATCCCCCAACACCCTGCCAAGGGAGGCTGCCCAGAGAGAACAGTGAAACTGAGAAGCTCAGTAACGCCTTCTAAAAGCCTCTGTAATTCACCATGCTGAGAGCTCCCGTGTTAGGAGTCGAAAGCAGGTTTTGTGTCCTTCCCTGGAGAACGCTTGCGGTGCCCGCTCCCTGTTCCCCTCTCCCCTGTGACTGTGCATCTCTTCTCTTCTTCAGTCCAGAGGAGCCTCCCTTTCCTGTTCCATTCTCTCCTTTATTCTCCCAGCCCCTCCTGTGGGACTCCCTTGCCATATTGACCTGACTGGTAAGTACCTCTCTGGGCAGGACCTGGAGTAGGAGTGTGACGGGGCTGAGTGGCCCCGCACTGACACTGCAGGGGTTAACCCTTCCCTCTGGGCTGAGGACGCCACGCCCCGGAGGCCCTGCTGGGCATGCTCCAACTGGAGACCCAGTATAAAAGCCTGCAGAGCAGCTCAGTTGGTGCTGACCGCTGGAGGGCGAAGACGCATGCTACCAGGTCCTGTGGAGGTACAGCCAGGATCCTGGGTTTCAGAGGCCAGCCCAGCAGATACGCCGCGGGAGTCTCAGCTTGACATTAGCCCTGAAGGGGAATGCAGCAGAAGACCCCTGGACACCAAAGGTCCAGCAGTGCGGGTAGGAAGTGACCCAGGGAACTTTTAAAGGTACACACACACTCAGCGTGTTGTGGGTGGATCCCCGCTGAGCTAGGGGCAGGGAAGCCCCACCAACAGGTGAGCCCTGGGTCGTGACCCAGTGGAGTGGGTGGGCCCAGGTCCCATTACCCCCTGCAGCCACTAGGCCGCGCTACCCCGGGAGTGGGGAGCTGCAGCATAGACTCTGACTGTTGGACCACACTGCCCTGAGAGCGGGGAGCCTTTGTATAGACTCTGGCCATTGGGCCACACTGCCCCAAGAGCGGGGAGCTGCTGCATAGACGCTGGTCTTTGGGCCACACTGCCCCGAGAGCGGGGAGCCTTTGTATGGACTCTGGCCGTCGGGCCACACTGCCCCGAAGGTTCAGGGGAGCTCTATGGGCTCTGGCCGTTGGGCCCTATTGCCCTTTTTATTTAGGACTTACAGTGGCTGAGGTCTGCCGCCACACCCCGCCCCTGCCACCCAGGGCACTACGGAGCAGGACCCGCCACAAGGAGCATAGAGTGCTTCTTAACGCCCAGCTACCTCTTCCCTCCCTGCAGGTGTCTGATCCTAGGCACCCTTCTTCCCCTCTGCCCTGCCTGCCAGTAGTTCCTGGGGTTGGTGAGCCTTTCAGTCCTACTTCACAAGGCTCCTGTGCGTGCACTCGTGGGCCTCTCAAACAGCTCTGAATTTGTGCTGGAAGATAATCAACTCCTTTCAATGCTGCCTGTGGGAAATATGCACCCCGTGGCCCTTGCTTCTCGGCTGCTCCTTGAAGAGGAAATACGTTAATCTGCAGTAGTCCTAGTCTGTTTATGCTACAGAGCTCAGTGTTTGCATAAAGCTAACGTGTCGGAGGGGAGTAACGTTGCATGGCTGATGGGAATGTATTCAGCGCTCCAGCTTTACTCTTCGTGTGTGAGGAGTTGTGATTGGGTGCTGATATTGGACTGGAAATAAGACGCAATTTGGAGGCGGTGGGCACTAAACGCAGCTTTTGTTTAACGAATTAGCACCGGAATTTCTGACGGGCTCACAGCGTCCTGGGAATCTGGTTTCAGTGCTCAGAACTTGACAAAGCTCTGACTGGTGGCTCTTTGTTTTCCTGTGTGTGTTTTTAAGAACATAAGAATGGCCGTGCTGGGTCAGACCAATGGTCCAGCTAGTCCAATACCCTGTCTACCGACAGCGGCCAGTGCCAGATGCTTCAGGGGAATGAACAGAAGAGAATTATTGGGTGATCAATCCCCTGTCGTCCAGTCCCTGCTTCTGGCAGTCAGGGGCATTAGGTTGAATCCCTGACAGTCTTGGTTAACAAGGTCCATCAGTGGCTATCCTCCATGAACGGATCTAATTGTTTTTTGAACCCAGTTATACTTTTGGCTTCCCAGCATGAGTCAGAGCTTTCCTGGCAAGGAGTTCCACAGGTTGACTGTACATTGTGTGCAGGAGTTACTCCCTTTTGTTAGTTTTTAGCCGGCTGCCCATTCATTTCATTGGGTGACCCTGGTTCATGTGTTACGTTGAGGAGTAAATAACACTTTCCTATTCGCTTTCTCCAAATTATCTATGATTTTATAGACCTCTGTCATATCCCCCCTTAGTCGTGTCTCTTCCAAGCTGTACAGTCCCAGACTTTTTAATCTCTCTTCATATAGAAGCTGCTCAGTGCCCCTAATCATTTTTGTTGCGTTTTTGCAGTTCTAATAGCTTTTTCGAGACTGGGTGACCAGAACTGTAAGCAGTATTCAGGGTGTGAGCATGTCATGGATTTTTATAGTGGCATTATGATATTTTCTGTCTTGTTATCTATTTTTCCTAATGGTTTCTAACGTTGTTAGCTTTTTGGCTGCCGCTACATATTTAGCAGGTGTTTTCAGAGAGCTATCTATGATGTTGCGTTTATCAACATTGAATTTCATTTGCCATTTTGTGGCCCCATCATTTAGTGTTGAGATCCCTTTGAAACTTGTCACGGTCTGCTTTGTATTTAACTATTTTGGGTAATTTTGTATCCTCTGAAAATTTTGCCACCTCACTGATGACCCCTTTTTCCAGATTATTTATGAATATGTTGAACAGCCCTGGCTGAACAGATCCCTGGGGAACCCTGCTATTTACCTTTCTCCAGACTGAAAGCTAATATTTTTTCCTTCCCTTTGCTTCCTTCCTTTTAACCAGTTACTGATTCATGACAGCTTACTTTGCTGAAGAGCATTTGGTGAGGGACTTTGTCAAAGGCTTTTTGAAAGTCCCAGTAGACTGTACCCATGAGAGATCCTTGTCCGCATGTTTGTTGATCATCCACAAACAATTCTAGTAGATTAGTGAGGCATGATTTCCCTTTACAAAAACCGTGTTGTCTCTTCCCTGACAAACTTGCAAAATCTCTTGTAAATAGACCTCAGTATTTCATCAACTTGCTCATAAATTTTGTTCTGTCATAAGCACAGTCCCACTGCATTTCCTGGCTGGGCTTTTTTCCCTCACGTTGGGCCACCGGAGACAATTATTGATGTTTCTGTGTTGCTCTGCTCACGTTCTGTTTTAAACGTATTCTTTGTATTTGTCTGTGTGCTGCCCATGTGCAAGCTTGAAGCCATTGTAAATGTAGTTCCAATCTTGAACGTTGTCTGACTGCTTTAATAGGAAGGCTGACCTTAAATGTAGAATTTATTGGGTGGTGATCAGTCTTGTAGGTCCCAGAGGGAGGGTTTCTCCATCGTGCCTTTCCTGACCGAAGAGCTGTTGCCCGACAGCAGTTAAGCGTGCTCCGTAAAGAGGGGTTGTCATCTTGGAGGAGGTGTTGGATTGATCCAATTTACACAAATCATTTCACCTTCCTTTTCTCACTTTCCCTCTTTTTGTTACTGAAGCAACTTGTATCTGACCTGCCAGCCCATCCTCTTGGCTTAGACTTTGTAGTGAAGTTACAGTCTTTCCCACGATGGTGGGCTGTGGCATTCTAGATATGACCTGAAATTACTAGCAAAGGTATTATGGGCCAAGTCAATTTCTTCTGTGAATTTTGCAGTTTGCATCAGTGTGCAAGTCCTGCTCTTACCCATGTGGTGAATTGTCTGTTTGATGGTGATGGTGCCCTCTAAGTGATTCATTCCACTTATTGAAATCATGGTTTGTTAAGAAGATTTTTTTTTGCTAAATTTAATGTCCTGATAGTGCTTAGCTGAAACCAGGCCTTTCCTTCTTCTAACCCTACTCTCTGTTTTACAGGACTTTTCTTGTTCATAGATTCCCAGGTCATTAAGAACCTATAGTCTGACCTTCTGTATAAAGCAGGCCAGAGAACGGCCCTGAATTAATTCCTCGAGCAGATCTTTTAGAATAACACCCAATATTAATTTTAAAGACATCAGGGATGGAGACTTTACCAAGGATAGTGGCTGATTGTTTCAGTGGTTAATTACTCTCACTGTTAAAAATTTACACCTTGTTTACAATCTGTTTGTCAAGTTTCAACTTCCAGCCTTGGATTTTACCTTCCTCTGCTAGACTGAGGACCCATCATCAAAGATGTTTTCTGTGAATGGTACAGGTCTTGGTTAAGCTGAGCAAAAATCCCTCTGGGCTCTGAATAGCTATTTTGTTCACAACTCAGTTGCGGTGAAATTAAAAAATAAATTAACTCCCTACTCCTGTGGGCTGCTCTGAACTGATGAGACTCCACTTCTGGCTTTGCAGCAGCACTGAACTGACCACCATCCAAGAGCTGAGCTGTGGATTATACAAACAAGGAATTAAATCGAGCAGCATTAAATCCCTCGTCAAAGCCGAATACCCAGCTTCGCCCTGATGAGGAAGAATCAGAGCCTGATGGTTCATAGAAACCTATCTGCAGAATGGGTGTTGGTGTGGGCATGTGAATTTCTTCCTGTTGTAAATAAAGGACTCTCTTTTATTTTTAGGGTTAAACCCAACCCCTGAATTGAAGTAACCTGCTGGGACAGGCATTGAAGATGACACGTGTCTAAAGTTGGGAATTATGTTACTTTTTTCAGGGATTTTAAAATAAATGAACAACTTCCATAATGTTGCATCTCCCTCAACCTCTATTTAGCCAAACATTGTTTGCATTTTCAGTCAATTTTTTAAAACACAAACTAAAAAATTGGTAAACCTGCCAATCCGATTGGCCTACTTGTAAACAACTAAGAGCAGATTCAGGACACTGCGTGTTGCTGCTTTCTAGGAATACACATCCCAACATGGAGTCATGTCTTCTTCCTAGATTTTATGCAGCTTGGGTGTGAAGCCTTCTGGCACGGTTTTGTGTGAGTCTGTCAGCTCCGCCCAGCCTGATCCTCGCTGGGTAAAGCAGAGAGTATGTAACAACCAGATCTCTGGGGTATTTCTTCAGGTGAATAAAACTTCTCCTTCCCTTATCGAAGCAGGCAGGTAGAAGGGAAAGACTGGATCTCAGAGTGCTGGCTCTGTATCCGGATCTCGATACGCTGGTTCTACATAGCACCATGTTGTGATCCTTGGACCTCGCCGGTCATCAGTGTGTCAGAGCAGAGCGCCCAGTGGGCTTTTCATGGAGCAGCCTGACTAAAGGCCATAAAACATCTCCCCGCGTGGAGTCTGAATCAGAAACAATCATTCCTTATCCCCAGCTTGCTGCTCAGTTCTAGGAGCTAGATCCGTTGGCGGCGGTCCTGGTTCTGTGTGTTGTCCTAGCCTGTGCGTTGATCTCACCCCCAGAGATGGAGGCTTCGGTGGCCACTACTCCGACTTCCAGGTTTCTGTATGAAAGCCTATTGGCTACTCCCGCCTTTGTTCAGTATTAGGCAGGGTCTACACACCCAAGTTTAACTCTAGCAGTGCATGCCATGCTGGTGAAACTAGTGTGTCTTAGATTTCATTGTGTGCCTGTGCCTCATTTGTGTGATCTGTTTTGCACGTGAGCCCCTGCGCTGCTTGTAGAACATGGCTGGATGGGTCAGTATCCCGGGGTTCCTGGCACTGCTCTCAGGCTTGCTGAATTTCTCACACCAGGAGGCCAGAGGCGCTCAGAAGACCAGATTCACTCTCCTTCTCTGCACAGTGTGTGGGGGCAGGTCTCTTAGTGTATGTCTGCACTGTAATGTAAGCCCAGGCTCAAGCCTAGCCTCCCTCCCATCTACCCAAAAATTGTGCTGACCCAGGGTTTGAGCCCTGTTGCTTTGCATTGTAGACGCAATCTCCCTTGACTCGGGTGCTGGGAGTCCTCCGAAAAGTATCCCACAATCCTATAGGCCAACTTCCTTTGTCCTTTCTAGCCCAAGAACTTCACATCTACTCTGCTGAAAATGGCAGCAGCCTTTCCATTGGCTTCTGACCACCTAGGTGCAAATCCACCGCCAGGGCCTCCTGTGTTCGCGATGGCAACTGAACAGATTGTGCTGCCCCATGGTCAGGGAAGCACAGCCAGAGTTCGGGACATTTCGGCTCGAGGCCAGCAAAACTGCAGCCCTCCGTAAGAGGAACTGGAATGGCCACGAAAACCAGCAAAGAGCTAAGCAGCTGGCCGTGCTGTGACCAGTACAGACAGTGGGTTAAGCAGCTGAATAGCGAGTCCTGGAAAACCAGGGACCAGAACCACACCTTGGGCAGTTTTCTGACATTGTGCCCATTTGATGAGTTGTTTGGGTGCTGGGCACTAAACCTAGCACCGAGCCAACGGTGGTGCGTGAGGACCTACTCAGCAGAGACAGTGCCCTGCTGCCCCAGGATCCAGCACAGGGACTGGTGGGAGCCGGCAGCAGGCACTGAGTGAGGACAACAAAGTCATTCTGTTATTGAAAGCAGCCCCAAAGCAGACTCTGGACCACGGCTCCATACGTGGAGGAGCCGTTTGATTGCTCGGAACAGCTGGTAATGGAGCAGGCAGCAGACACAGAAGGAACAGAAGCCGCCCCTGAGCCTGGTGAGTTTGTGGCTGCTTAATCTAGGAATGGGAGGGATTTCCGCTCCAGGATCCAATGTAAATGTTAGGAGAAGCCCCGGCTAGCAATGTGTATCCATTAATGGGGGATTGTATACCAATGCCTTGGCATCCTCCCTTCACCTCCCCACCACCATGTGGAATTCAAAATGGCAGCTGAGAAATGCGAACAGTAAGGAACACCTTCACAGTGAACTTCTACGGGAAAGTTGCGGATTTTTGCTAGGGCCATTCCTGTTTCTTAAAAATAACCACACCTTGTTATTGTCACAGGGGGTGGGGGAGTTCTTTCCCCCCCCCCCACTTCCTGGGATTCACAGTGATTCTTAGCCAGCCAGTGGATCAGAAGGTTTATTTGAGATGCCAGGCACACAATCCAACTCCGAGCTTGTCAGTACAAACAGGCCCCCTTAGTCAGGCCCTTCTGGGGGGCAGGGAGATGAGACCCCAAATCCGGGCTCCCCCTCTCTTCCCCAGCCAGCTTCCACTCCTCTTAAAATCCCTGCAGCCGTCTACCCCTCCTTTGTTCACTTCCCGGGCCCTAGGTGTCAACTCCCCTCCCCCTTCTTATCTCAGGTTACAGCTCCAAGTATCTCCCTTCAGAGCAGCTTCCCCTCAGAGTCCTGTCCACCCTCCTCCCTGCTTGTCACAGTTATGCATCTAGGTACACTGCTCTGTAACTGGTCAGTGGTCTACTCAGCCACCTGGTAACAGTGGACTGCGGGGGTGGTAATGTGTCCATTTCAGTTCAAGGTAGACCAGCACGGGACACAGTCACGTCTCCCAGGAGTGACTGGGGTTGGTGATTTTTGTCCAGAATCGTGCCGGGGTGGGGAGAGCTCTGCATGCCCGCGTTAGCTTTCCCATAACAGGGTAAACCGTGGAAAAGCTAAAGTGGCAGCATCCCGTTGATTCCTTCATGAATTCTGGCCCAGTCCTGGGTGCTGACGTCTGTGACCTGTTCCTGAAGCAGGAACTCTAGATCAGTTTTCAACCTTTTTTTGTGTGTTGAACCCTTTAAAAATTTCAAATGGTGGGGCAGACCCCTTTGGAAATTTTAGGTAAAGTCTGGGGACCCCGGCGGTCCGCGGACCATAGGTGGAAAACCACTGTTCTATGGTAACGACAACCTTTTGTGAACCCGCCCCGGGTCTGCAAACCACAGGTGGAAAACCACTGAAACCACTGTTCTATGATGATAAAATGCGGAAGGCCTGAAATGATAGAAAAAGCCTTTGTAGCAGAGGCACTGGTGGCAGATCCCTTTCCCCAAACCCAAGTGGTTCTGCAATTTTCTCAGATGAAAAATGCAGCTTTGCATGGAATTAACCAGGCTGTGTCCAGGGAGCACCTGTGGTCTGAAGCCTCCTTCTCAGAATATCCTGAAATTCAGTACATAGCAACATCATTTTATGGCCTTGAAATTGCACAAGGGTTTTTTCTGTGCTCTTGCAGTAAGCTGTGGGAGACTCTAACTCTCTGGGTCCTATCCTGTTCCAGGTTGCTTGCTCGCTACTGGCCATAGCCCCTGCACAGCAGAGGTCTGTTCTGTTCCAGGAGGAGTTGTTTCCGTGATGAACGATGGCTGAAGTTCTGGCGAGGGCCAACAAGCAGGTCCAGTACCCATGGCACAGAGGGACACGCAGCTAGAGAAAAGCCGTGCTGCGAGGCAAGAGGAAAGTCTCAGGCTGGCTGCGCCGCTTGTGGACTGGGCAGTGCAGGAGCAGTTCCTTGCGTCGCAGTCCCTGAAACAGGAATGGCAGCTAAGGGAGGAGGACAGAGCTCAGCGGAACGAGTCATATCACTAATGACTGCAAACGTGGAGGCTCCTGCTGCATCCCCCAGACCACAACCACAGTCCTCGCACTACTCTGAGCTGCAGTCCAGAAGCAGTTTGGAAGACTCCGTGGTTGGGTGGCCCATGTAGTTAGGTCCCATGAGTGGCTGGCTAGGGCAACCTTGCTCCAGGTAGCCCTCCGTATTGACCCCTTTCCACAGTGCCACGTGCACAGGGAGTGAAGGGAGAGGAGAACAGGGGACTGGTGCCGTGCCTCGGTCGGGTTTTCTGTCTTGTACGTGGTTTCACGCTTTGCACTTGTTGGTGCACTCTGTTTCTCTGGAAGAGTCGGATGTTCCTGGTGGTTAGGTCTGGTAATGGCAGGGGGTGTATGGTGTAATTCCTTATGTTTACAAAGAGAGACTTGTTCATTTCTCTGGGAAGTTCATTTCTGTCACTGCTTCACATCACATGATGGGTGTTCACAATAATAAAGGTAAACAACTGATAGTGGATGACTAGGAATTAGTAGGCAAAGACTATCCCTCAGTACAGTTTTCTAGAGCAAGTCCTGCTTCAGAACCTTCCTTCCATCAGAGCACAGTGTGAATAACCCTCTCCCCATTTCAAGTACATTGCCTGATGCTAACATTCTCCCCCCCCACCCCCTGAAGCACATCACAAAGGTGTTATCTCCTCTCTTCTATTGGGCCATGCATGTCTAATATGGGAGCACACAGCATCCTTGCCTCTGGTGCCAGCCCCAGCAGTGGGAGATGCCCTTTCTGGCTGGGTGTGCCGGTTCTGTGGCCCCCCAGTCACAGGTCGATTCAGGGGGAAGTGGCTGGCCTCTGGCTTTACAAAGACTGTAAGGGCACAGCCGATGAACAGTACCGATGACCCTGGCATCCAAACGGGATTTCTGTCTGCCAAAAACACATTCAGCCACCGTGCTGGCCCTGCTGAGAGTGTAATTAAACCGCCTTTCGGCAGGACCTCTGAAATCTGGGTACAGTTTCATAAGTCAAGGCAAAAGGAGGTACGTGGGGTCCCCCAGAACACCAGTGGAGACAGTAACTCCATTTATGATGTCATTGGGTGGGAATAGCGTCCCAGCCCCTCCATGAATGTAGACTGCTGATTGGCGGAGAGCTTTCCCCGTGCAACCCCCGTTGTCCTTCATAAATCTCCCTGTGTGGTTGACGAGGGCCTGCATAAGAGTGTAGCAGTGTCTTCGTGATCTATGTGCTCACAAAGGAGGGCAAACTCTGGGCACATGAATCCATCAGTGGCCCCAGTGTCGTTTGGAAAGCTCGTTCTTTCAAAGCCAGCAGTTTCTTCAAGAATCTCTTTTAGGGCTGCCACCTTGAGGCAAACCATACCCCTGACTGCCTCAGAAACCTCCTCCACCACTTTATCCACTGTCAGTGTTTTATCACAAACTGGGTTGCAACAGACTTGTAGCAGTCTGGGATAGCCAGCTTCCAGACGGCTGTAGCAACCTGCTGCTTGATTGGCCAAGGTAGCCTTGTGTGTACAGTAACTCCTCGCTTAACATTGTAGTTCTGTCCTGAACGATGCTACTTGAAACAGAACAATGTTAAGCAAATGCGATTTCCCCATAAGAATTAATGTAAATGGTGAGGGGGTGGGGAGGGTAGGTTTCAGGGACATTTTTTTTGCCAGACAAAAGACTATATTTTATACATACATACATCTACACACTATATGTTTTAAACAATGTAATACCGTACACAGCAATGATGATTGTGAAGCTTGGTTAAGGTGGTGAAGTCAGAGGGTGGAAGAGGGTGGGATATTTCCTAGGGAATGCCTTACTGCTGAATGATGAATTAGTGATTGGCTGAGCCCTCAAGGGTTAACACATTGTTAATATAGCCTCACACTCTACACGGCAGCACGAATGGAGGGAGGGGAGACACACACACATGCATTGCCTCTTTAAGTGTGCTGGGCCCACTCTAAGTACATTGCATTTTCAAGCAGAGCAGTAAGTTGAGACATCAGGAAGCTCCCTCCGTCCTGAGATCTGTAGTGTACCCCCTGCTCTGTGGAGATGGGGTAAAGGGGCAGGAAGACACCCTGACAGGCCCCCACTTCCCTCTCTCCCCCCTGCACAGCAAGCAGGAGACTCCTGGGAGCAGCTCCAAGGCAGAGGGCAGGAGCAGCACAGAGTAGTGAGGGGAGGGACAGTTGAACTGCCAGCAATTGACAGCCTGCTGGGCGACTGCCGAACGGAGAACTTCGCAGGGCTGCTGGTGCACCCTGGTTCCAAGCCCCCATCAGCTCACTGCAACAGCCTGCTCTTCCTGCAAGCAGTGGACCAAGCAGGTGACTGCCAGAGACATTCTAAGGGATCGTTGCACAACTTGAAATGAGCATGTTCCCTAATTGATCAGCAACAAAACAGCATTAACCAGGATGACTTCAAATGAGGTGTTACTTTATGCTGGAGGGAGGGGGCAAGCTGCTGACTAGGTCCCGGCTATGTAGCTTTCTTCCCGTAAAAGTTCTGGAGCCACCGCTGGTCATCCCGGTGCGCATGACAGTGTGATCTCCCCAGTCTACTTGTGGCTCTGCTCCAGATGTGTTGGGCTATGTAGAGGGCATCCATGGGTCTAGTGAGTGTAATGAGCAGCCTCCCTGCCTGAGTACGCCTCTTCCGCTGCTGCCTCCTCCTGCGGACGGGCCAGAAAATGCCGCAGAAATGTTCACCGGCGTATCTCAGATGCTCTGCCCGTTTCCTGACCCAAGAGTGAAAACACAAGTCCACTGAGCTGATCTGAGTCCCAGTGTAGACAAACCCTTCTTCTCTGCCTCCGTTCCCCATTCTTGGTGGTAAGAAGAGTGTGCTGCCCTCTGCTTCACAGATTTAAAGGCCCGAAGGGACCCTTCTGGGGTCTAGTCTGGCCTGCCTAACACGAGCATTAGGACTTCCTGGCATTAGCTCCTGTTTGAGCTGGCACGGCAGGAGCATGCACCAAGTATGTTGTGTAGTATTCTTTGTTACCATTCCTTGATGCACCCAAACATCATCATCTTGCTCGACTGAAGCAGCACATTGAGCTGAGCTCTCCATTAAGCCTGGAGACCTTGGGGTCTGTCAGTACATTCTGGGAGGGCTTGTGGAATTACAGGCCACAAGAAAACACAGCCAAGAGTCCTCATTTACTCTGGGGCAGTAGAAGAAAGTTCAGGACCCCGTCCTGGCATAACTGACGGCACCTTTCTTTAAACTGAGCTGAAAAGCAGCAAGGTATCGGTGACAAGTATTTAGTGGTGGAGCAGTACATGGCTTTTTCCTACTCCGCTTACAATTCATTTGCTACTTGAATCCCCAAGATCAAAGCAGGACTCCGCCAAGTACACGTGGGCATAAGTAAATACCCTGCTCTTTAGCTCCAGCCCATGAATAAACACTCCTGCCTCTCTTCAGCATTTTAAGCCTAGCTCTTGGGGCTGGAATGTGAAATATTTCATGTTAGCAGTGGGCTTGGGCTTTGGGTATTCATAAACTCCGCACAAATGCTCATTGAGCAGCAGACAGACCTGGTCACAAATATGTTCTGTGTTGAGTCTGGATCTGCCACATGTATTTGTAGAGAAATTCCACTGTAGTTTTTGGTGGTATGGCCAGGCTGCTTGCTTAGACCCTGAACCAGCTTCTCTTCTAAGAACTGGTTCCCAGGCTGGGAGCACCATCAGACCTCCTCATGGGCCTTTGGAACTTCTCTAGGATCTTGTCAACTTACTGATGTCCGGGGTGATTTTCAGCTGTGTAAAGGATTCCGGTCTAGGGGCCATTGCAGTTTTATTACTGGCGGCTGGTCACTTGCGGCTCTCAGCCTGTCCCATGTGGTACTTCCGTGTTGGTGGGGAGGAGAGAGACAATGTGTGTGTGAGATGTTTCTCCTCTTGATGAGGAGCAGGCTCAGCTACATTCATATTTAAAATGGAATTTTTCAACTCATAATTGTTTTGAAACAACCTTACTAGTTTTGCAATTGACCACTCTATATTTCAATAGCCTCTCCGAATATCCTGACCAGTAATGTATGCCCCTCTGCCATAGTTAGGCTGTCTGTATGAAACTGAATATAATGATTGGTTTATAAATTTCTGAGGGGTGGTGATCTGGGCTGGAAAGAAGCAAGGTCAGTTCTTTATTCTTAGAGAAAAGGAGGCACAAACTGCCCTGGCTCTTATAGGAGATCGAATAGGTAGTTTGTGTGGATGTGGTGAGAAGGAGTGTGTGTGTGTGGGAAATACAGCGATAAAACCTTGCAGGAGATTGCTAGTAAATACTGGGCTAAGGGATCTTATAGGCAGAGAACTAGTCACTGAATGTGTCACCCAGACTAAGGGCCCAGTGCATACAGCTGTGTGGAGCTGGGAAGGCAGCTTGCAGGCCAGCCAGCGTCAACAAGAAACTCGGGGAGAAAGGCAGAAGAAAACGTTGAGCCCTCAAGTCCTTACCTAGGAAAATATCCACAGACTGTGTTTGAACTGTGAGAACTAGATCCTAGCCACGTGTGCAAGGGTTCTCAAACAAGGGGTCGTGACCCCTCGGGGTCACAGGGTGGTTACATGGGGGGCTGACAGCTCCGAGCCCCCGTGAAATGAAATGACCCCCCCTCCATTTTAATTTTGAACGGGGGGGGGTCACGCTCGGAGGCTTGCTGTGTAGAAGCGGTCACCAAGATGAACTGTTTGAAAACCACTGCGCTTGTGGGGGGCAGGAGGCTTGGCTGCAGGTTGGAGGTGGCCCCAGCTGAGCAGGGACTGGCATGTGTTAATGACCCAGCGCTTCCCTGCAGTAATTGGGCATTTGCTGTCCGGTCGGTACATGTGACCGGACACTGCCAGGTCTCCTTTTCGACTGGACCTTCTGGTCGAAAACTGGGCACCTGGCCACCCTAAATGGCGTCTGAACACAGAAGCCCAGAACTAGATTGTCCAGGTAAACCCTGTGTGGTGGCAACACTCTCTACACAGCTCATCAGTCATGCAAAATAGCTAGTGGCAGGGGGTGTGGTGGGAGCAAACCTAGAGCTTGCTAGCACCAGGCAAGTTTTAGCTTAAATAGAGAACCAGGATAGTATAGCTGCTCTGAGTCCACTGCAAAAGCTCTGGACCCCAATGGTTCCAGTACAACAGCCTCAGAAGAAGGGTAGGAGAGGATGGGCTGGAAGCAGAGAGGATATGATGGATGGTGTTGATGTACCGCTGGACATTAGACGTGAGGGAGCTTGTCAAGAAGGCGAAGTATAGCTCAGCGCAGGCCAGGATTGGCTTTACCCCCCGTCTGTGTCTCTGTGAGGCTGTGTGCCATGGAGTTACCGGTTTGGTGGCACCGCTTGTTTACTTTTCCAGTTGGCTCAAGGCGTCTGTGGCGATTAGTTATACAGTTCTGAGAATGCTCTCTGTAGTGAAGTGCTGCACGCTTCAAGCGCTAGCTAATCTTAAATAAGCAGCCCTTACGGTGAGGAGAAAGAAGGTAGGGTCATGGGGAGTGCTTGGTTGAAGAAATGTGTAGCCAGGAGCACGTGAGTCACTGTTCCTACTGCTTGAAGTCAAGGTGAAGAGCAGGAAAGTAATTGCCGCCTTCCTCTTAAAGGAGGAATGTCACATGGAGCCATTGTCTCCGCTGGGCAGGGGGAGGGTTCTAAAGTGACATGGCGAGTCCCCTGACTCCTCACCAGGGTGTGGAGCAAAGATTAGTCGTGTGGCACGATATTCTCCCCCGGAGCTGGGCTGAGCAAGGGCAGCAGGAGTGCCAGGAGAGGCCACCAAAACCCAGTGAGCGTTCCAGAGTTGGGGGTAAACCCAGCGACGTTGATTGGACTTTCTGGTCAGCTGCTAATTATGGCGGCCATTGCATCTCATTGGCCTTAACAAGCTGAGCTGCAGAAAAACCAGCCGTCTCCCCCTTGTTGTGATCCACCAGGTCGTAGATGTAAGGGAAAGATAGGTGAGACAGACCTGTCCATCTGCCAGGGGCCAGGGCAGGCTTGGTCCCTGTGCTGGGCTTCTTTCTCAGCCTTTGTCCAGATTTAGAAGCGCAAAGTAATGGGATGTCTGCCTCTTTCCTTGGGAAAATGCCCAGTGGTCATGCAGGGCATTGCAGTGGTAAATGCCTCCAGGTCTCCTGCCCTACTGGCTCTAGTGAGCTGGCTTTCACTTTAGTTTCAGGCAGCTTCTCAAATAGCAAAACACTGTGTTTTAAACAGTTGTCAGCCTGGCAATCCAGTGCATTGTGGGACTGTCTGGGAAGCAGGGTTCTTGGACCTCCATTTCATGTATATGGTGAGCGAAGTGCGGGATATTAGCTCTTAAAAGTGATGATTTCTCTAAATCTTGGCAATGTCAGCTCAGTATGTATCCATTCCCTCTCCCTGGCTGCTCTCTGGAGGATCTCCTAGCAACACCTGGCTGGAGAGAGCTTTTTTCAGAAAGGAAAGATAAATGGGCCACAGGGGTCGGTTTGTTATTGGCACCATCCTTGCTCTGTTCCTGTTTTTCTCTCCCCGAAGAGCAGCACGTAGAAGAAGTGCTGGACTTGGGGGAATGTAAAGCCAGTTTTTATTTCTCCTGTCTAAGACTGACACCTAGGGCTTGACTACAAAATTAGGTTGATGTAAGTCGACCTGCAGCCACCACAGCAATGAAATTGTCTGTTGATGTCCACGCTGTCCTTTTCCTGTCCTTGGTGTGTGTCCACACCAGAAGTGCTTGCACCCACTGAAGTGGGGCATTGGGAGACACTGACAGCTGCACAGGGCTCCCAGCTGGAGCTTCCTTGCCCCCAGGGCTGACAGCTGGAGCCCCAAATTAAATGAGAAATAATAGAAGCCATGAAACTGACAAGAATGTCAGTTGCACCCCTGGTAGGCTCTCTGCTGTGAAATTGAGCCATGCTTGGGGCTCAGAGCTAGGGGTTGTGAGCCCTGGGGCTCGGGGCAGGTTCCCACTCTGAGCCCTGCATGGGGCTGACAACCAAGAGGCGATGTAAGTAGTAGTGTCTGGTTCACCATCACTACGTTGACCTAAGGGCTTCGCCTCTCATGGCACAGTTATTAAGCTGACGTAGTCAGTGTCTTACATCGGCGGGAGCAATGTCGTAGTGTACACACTTAGTTAAGTCGATGTAAGGGTACGTCGACCTAACTCCATCGAGTAGTCCAGGCCTTAAACTGCAGCTTTTATTTCACTCCAGCTTGGCCGTACAGGCCCACTTTACCAATCTGCAGCCCCGCAGGAAGCGGTGAGGGCTGAAGGAAAAGAGGCTAAGGGGCCATATTTTTGTATTGATACCAGTGGACATTGTAAACAGATGAGAGTGACTTTTGCTGCTGCTGGCTAAAGCTTGAAGGAAGCGCACCATTGCCCCTCTTCTCAAAGTGCCCAGCGTGGTACTTCTTGGCTGGCCATGCAGGAAGCACTGCTGTTAACCAGAGTAGCCGGCATTCCAGGTTAGGGGATCTGGTTTATTGAAAATGTTCAGCAGCTGCTTGGCTCTTCATCTGTTGAAAACATCGTTTTGTGGAGCAGCCACTGGAATGTCTGTGCCTGGGGCAACCAGCTGTGTTGCATACGTGCGTGCTGGGTGTTTCTAGGAAAAGGGATTGATTGGAGTTCTCCGGGTTACCCCACTTAGAGTAACGGGCAGCCGTTTGCTTTGGCTTTAGGATGCTGACTCTACGTGAGCAGTCTCTCTGTTTGCCCACCGTGGCGTATAGGAGCAACTCTCTGATAGTCTGAGACTTAGCAGTGTCCACGCACGGGAATCTGACTCTGCAAGTTTCCATCTTGATCAGTGCCCCCTTCCCCCAGCATCTTGGTTTCCCCTACTTTACATTGAGGAGTGGACACTTGCATTGTGAGTGGTTCTGTAGAAAGCTGTGGGGAGACATGTCTTTGGCAGTCGTTGATCTGCCATTCCTTGTACTTGAAGATCTGGTAGTTCGAAAATACTGCCTAGTGCACCTGAGTAGTAAGGTGGGAGTTGGTAGATACTCAAAGCCAGCCTCGGAAGGCATTTGGAGTTGCATCACTAACGTATCCCTCAGAAACATAGGCTGTGTCTACACTGCAGCTGTGTTGCTGGAGCACTGTACCGTAGCTGCTTCCTACTTTAGCGAAAGGGTTTTTTTTTATCGCTGTAATTAGTCCACCGCTCTGAGAGACGGTAACGAGGTTGATGGAAGGGTTCGTTAACAAAGGCCATCCCTATACTGCAGCTTCTGTTGGCTCTGGGGTGTGAAACTTGTATCCCTCTGAGCGACAGAAGTTTTGCTGGCATAAGTGCTTGTGTGCACAGCTCTAGGTTGGCAAGACAGCTTCTCCCACTGCCAGAGCTATCCCCGGTCTTGGGGGTGGTTTAATTGTGATGATGGGAGAGCTCTCTCCCATTGGCTTAGAGTGGCTACACAAGCCATCTTACAGAGGCACAGCTGCATCAGTACCGCTGTGCAACTAGAAGCTCGCTAGCGTGGACATGGTCAAAGTGTCACTTCCCCATTGTAAAGCAGGGAAAACCAAGATGCGTGGCGAAGGATGCACTGATCAGGATGGAAACTTGCCGGGTTAGGTGGGCTTAACATAAGAACGACCGTACTGGGTCAGACCAGACGTCCATCTAGCCCAGAATCCTGTCTTTGACAGAGGCCAGTGTCAGGGTCCCAGAGGGAATGAACAGAACAGGTAATCCTCGAGTGATCCACCCCGTCGCCCACGAACTACATCACTCGGGGGTGGGGGTGAGTTTTTCACATCCCTGAGAGATGAGGGTAGGTCAGTCTAAAATTTGAAGTGTAGACCAAGCCATGGATTTCATACAGTCTTACTGTAAGCGGATAACTGTTAATGCGCATCTCTGAAGTACTCCTGTGTGGAATACCGGTCAGTCAACACAGGCACTTTCCTTAGTAGGGTCAACTTGATAGCTTGGTACAAACCAGCGTGGTAGTTTAAAGACAAGCCAGCGGTGGCACTATGAAGTATGTCATGTATTGGTGTGTTCAGTAGCCACAGCAAGACTTCTTTCCCCAATTCACACACAATGGGGCACCTACCCCTACCTAGCAGTGTTTGATTCAACTGGACTATAAGCTGTCAACATGATTTAAGGGTCAGTTTCTCCTGGCTCCCCTTGCCCAGTGATGCTGCTGAATGTGTGGCAGGTATTCAGGTATTAGAACCTACGAGGAGGAGGCTGATAGTATCTTGACCACGTCTTTGTTTTACAGAACAGTCCTTGGCAGTAGGAGATAGATGTGCTGCACCGACTTGCAGTTTTCTTTAAGCTCTGTTGCCCCACTCCCAACAGTTTGGGAAGATCTGAGAACACAAGGGGCCTTTGTTACAAAGGCATCAGTTTGCATTGGCAGTCAAGCTCTGCGTGCATATGCTTTTCATTGAGTGCTTGCTGCTCCAGCTTCGTCCTTCCACTACCTGTGCCAGCTTTTTTCTAGGCCTGATGTGAAAATATTTTCCCCAAGTTTACATACAAAAAATGAAAACCCTTTAATTTAGCATTCAGCGGATCCCTGGGCCATTATGGAAGTGTTTGTCCTGTCCCTGACCGGGGTAGGCCGATGCGCTTTTCTGTTTGAGAATTGCATGTTATGCCTGATCAATTACATTTTTTTAGCACTTTATTCACAAGGCTTCGAAAAGCACCATGGCTAGGAGATCAGTGATTGCTCTTTGTATGCCTTCTCTGAGCCTTGATCAGATCTATTCTTACCAAAAGGAATGCAGATTACGAGTAAGAACAACCAGTTGGGGTGGATTCTGCCATGACTTTCAATACTGGTTCTTGAAAACGGTTTCTACTCTTGTGGCTTTGCTGCCTGGTGCTGGCCTGTTTTGATTTGAAAGCAGTTTTCCACAATCATTTTTTAAAAGCTTTCTCAGTCTACACAGGGTTCTCTACTAGCAACGTGATTTCCTAAAGCTGTTGTCTAGACGGCTCCTTGAAGAACAGTCTGGCCCCTGGACTATATTGTGGATGGTACTTCAGTGACGAAGCAACCCTGGCGCTGGTTTGAATGGAGTGCACTGGGAGATGAACCATGGACGGTAGAGGTGGATAAAGGGGAGCTGAGAGCTCTGTCTAGCTAGGGTTTCTGAACTGCACCAGGAATGTGGCTGTGGGAGGTAGAACTGGGATTCCAGTTCATACAGAGGGTGGCTGCTGGTGAATGAGGAATACTTGTATCTGCAGAATGCAATGCACTGTACGGGGTCTTCTGGTCATCATAGGAAGTTGGGGCGGAGGAGAGGGGCTGAGTTGTCTTGCTTCAGAAAGCAAGGAGTGAGTTGCTGATGTCTCGGGCGTATAAAGGGCTGGTGAACCGGAAGGCGTGTGGAGGAGCCTGTGGTGCGGGTTGAGAACGTCGTAGCCCTTGTTGGAGATGTATACAGTGACGGGGAGGGCTGGTGGAAGTCGGCTTTTGGCCTGCCAGCTAGAGAGGGAATGATCTTATCATGGCACCTAGGAACCCTCGTCATGGACCAAGAGCCCCTTACGCTAGGGGCTGGACAAACAGATCCAAAGACTGGTCCCTGCCCCAGAGAGCTCATAGTCTGAGGGGGGCTGCATTGCAGTGGGAGGTGTGATTGCCGCGGCACACAGGGACAATGTGAGTATATACCCATGGGGGTTTGTGCAGCCTGTGCTCAGCCAGCCAGATTCAAGCCTACCTGAGCTGCAGTCACACCCTGAGACAATAGATACAGCAGAGCAAGGAGGGAAACGAGAGACAGTTAGTGAGTCTGGTAGGCAATGGGCTTGGTACACAGGTGGCCTCTTCAATTTTTATAAGCATCATGGCAGAGGAGAGTTTTAAGGTGCAGCATGGAGCCTATTTAACATGCAGTGTGATACTTTACACACTTCAAGAGACTGAACTGGTGCATGTATTTAAATCTTTGTCCTCTCTCGAATTCCAGGTACTAAAGGCTGACTCCATTTAACTTGGTTGTTTTAAATCTGTGGAACAGGAATGTCTCCAAGGAGTTTGCACACAAACGTCAATGCAAAACCGATAGACTGCTGCTTTCAAGACACCTTTAAAGCTAGCAAATTGAATAACCATTGGATTAGCTCTGCTCCCTTTGTCATTGCTGCATCGAGTAGTTAATTGCGCTGGAATCTATGTTCTTAGGTGTGAGTGAGAAGATGTATATCGAAATTGGCAATAGCACAAGTCCTATTGAGCCTAGAGCTCAAACAATGAATTGCACAGATTGCTGTAATGGGGCTGGCAAATCAGATCCATTTTTCTCTGCCCAAAGGGGAAAATGAGACATGAATCCAGTTACACTAAGGATGTGTCTGCACAGCAAATGAAACGTGATTGTAGAACAGGTGAGCCTACCTGCACCAACCGTGAGCTACCCGCCACAGGGAACAGTCGCAGGGAAGGCTGCCCAGGTACAATCAGTGCCTGTGCTAGCCCACTGGTGGCCCTAAGCAGGAACATTTTTGGGCTCCCCCCACAACATATACTAATAATTAATAGGTGGGGCCCTTGAGCTGCTAGGGGCCCTAAGCAATTGCTTAGTCTACTTATGCCCAGCTCTGAGTACAACCCTGTGGGGACCCTGGTTATGTACTCTGGTCGTTAGCCCGCCTGCCTGTACTTAATCACACCTTCATTTGCTGGTAAAACTATCCAGAAGAGAACCCTCCCCTGCTCCCTCCACCCCCCCCCAGCTTCATCAGCTGGGAATCTGCTTGTTCTGCTTGTCATTGCTAAGCGTGGACTCTCTCCTCCCAGGTGAATACAGAGCAGTTAGCTAGTGTGTCCAGTCTTTCAGTTTGTAATTTGCAGAGCGTTAGTCACTGCTGTTGAAAGCAGAGTTCTTGTGAAGCTCATGTGTACGCCGCATACCCTATTATTTAAGATCCATCAGCAAACAGTCTGCTTGTTAGGGGCTGTTAGTCTCTTAAGAGTACAAAGAAATGCTTTGACTTCAAAGCAAGCCACTGTTGTAAGAGATGTCACAGTTAAAAGCCAATTGGGATCCGACTGGCCACTGTCTGTTGCTTTCTATTCTTTCGTGCTTCATGGCTCTCTGGGTGTCTCTCCTCTAGGAAAAAAGGGCACGTGAAACTTCCGTGAAAACGACAAATTGCCTTGTCTTCACGAGGGCGTTACCATGTGCCACCAACACAAGTTAAGGACAGGTCCTTTTTGCCTAGTGAAGAGAGAGCCTGGAAGACGTGGACTTGCAGAACAATGGTGATCAGTCTTCTGGCATGCTCTGGTAAGAGAGCATGTGGGTTTGTTGTAATGTGTGCATCTCAAACTAGCCCTTGTGCTGCAGGGTGTCCTTTGAGTTCTGAGCGTTATTCACCCACCTTGAGATACTAAGGAGCATCTGAGGTACATGGTGTTGGAATGAAGCTAGAAAATAGCTTTACAATTTCAGGTTGCTTTAAGGGAGCGGTTGTTGTTGCTGAATGATACATTTGCTGAGAGCGGAGAAGAGTGAGGACAGTTAAGACACCTTATTGATTTTTCTGATTTCCTGCCTTCAGAACTCATGAAACATTCATGCGAGCGGGATGGGGTTAGCACTGCAGAGGACGGGTCATTCAAATGCTTAATAAACTGCTGACTCCAGCTACTAAATATGAAGAATCTTTCCCCCAGCAGCTAAAGAGTTGTGCTAAGCAGCTTAGGCCAAAGAAAATAGACATTTCTAAGCAGTTACTTTTTCTTCATTCGTATTTCTGCTTTTCCTGTGACTTTTGGAATGGAGTCCTGACGAAACAGGCTAGTTACCAGGTGGAGGGGCAGTGTTTAAAGTATTCCCCATGCTCTGGAGTCCTTGAAAGGTATTGCTGACGAGAGAGAAGGGGATTGGGAGCGCTGGAAGGGCTCTTCATGGGTGTGCCTAGGCTTAAGTTCCCAGAAACTTTCTGCCAGGCTCTGCGATTCACCCTGTGGGCCAAAAACAGCAGCAGGCTGGCTGCCGAGCCCCAGTCGTGAATGGGGGACGGAAGGGCTGTCTCTGGGGTGTACAGTAGCACAGTGTTTCTTCTAAACTGGCTCAGGGAGGGGAGAGCGAGGATCTGTCCTTCGGGGCGGCCTCTCCATAGCCCCACTCTTGTGTTCCCGAGGGACCCAGCTCTACCTTCCTAAGCCCTCAGTGTCTGCTTCTTTGACATGGCCATCTGCACTCCTAGAGCTGCTGGCACCCCGAAGTCCAGTTCTGGGGCTTCTGTGGGTTCAGTCGAGAGAGAGCCCTCTGTGGCCTCCAGGGGACCAGCACCGAAACCCTGGGCAAACCTCTCACTTCTCCCAATGCTGGGGCATTGCCAGGCATTGCCTCATCTGTGCTGGGATCGCCTTTGGCACCGAATCCTAGTAAGACCCCAAAGCCTGAGCTGGGGTTGATGTTCTGGGTGCTGACACAGTGATGCTGGAGACATCACAGGCTGTTCATGCCTCTTGCTCTGGTGCCGAGCGGTTGGACCCACCGTCTCCCAAAAAGTGGGGAGGCTGGCACTCTTGGCTTTACTGTTCCCTATACGGGGTGGGGGCAGCCCTCAGTGGGGAGCTGGGCTCCAAAGGAAGAAGAATTCCCCCTCCCTGGGATCGCAGATTGGATCCAGAGAGCCTGGCATGGGAGTTTATGGTTCTGACCTTCAGCAGCGCAGGGGGCTGGCTAGTTTCCTGACATCCCTGCAAGCTGCACATGGGGCCTCACTCTGACCCAGAGACACATGCATGGCTTTTCCAGTTGTGGGTCTCAACAGAAGCACAAACTAATACTGTGAAGGTGTCCTCGGGGCAGAGCCCGAGGCCCTTCCGCACACGTGAGGAGAAGATGTGCACTCGCTGGAATCGACAGGAGCTCCCACAGCTCAGTAGCTTTCCCTCCTCCTCGGGATTTGGGTGCCGAGTCAGATCTCTGGCTGCCTCACCCCGCCTTCAGCAGAAGCACTAGTCTTGGCCCCAGCTGCCACAGGCCAAGAGAGACTAAGGGTAAAAAGTCATTGGCTTATCTCTGGCCATTTGGGCTCCAGTCCTTAGATACGGCTCGTGGAGAGCATAGACCCAGCCTCCGTTTCTCCTTTCAGCGAGCCCTTGCCGTGTGGACTGCCTGGCCAGCTTCGGGCTGGTCCAGAGGGGTGGTGGGATTGGTGCTGTGTGTAAAAGGCAGACACTGGGGAATCTAGTGAGGTTAAGAACTGAGTGGAGCCAGCAATGCCATTGAATCTAGTTGGGTGTGAATCCCTCAGTATAGGCATGTGACTGTATTCTCAGGGTTACATGCTCAGCCGCCCAGTTAAGAAAAGAAAACTGGGTGCACGAGGTCAAAGAGGCAGCAAAATCTACCAAAATGATCAGGGGAGACTCTCTTCAGCTGTCCACCTAGAAGTTGTCCCATCGGGCCGTCCGAGCAGCACACAGCTGGTTTCAGTTGCTTGTGGCTTTTCAGCTTCTTAGACTCGCTAGGAGGAGACGTTTCAGCTCTGCTCCTGTGTGCTGTCTAAGACGAATGCAGGAAGTGACAGCAGCTGAGCCAGTAAGTAGTAATGATCACAAGGAGCAACATCCTGGGGCAGGTGCCTGCTAAAAAGTGACACCTGAGAAAGGGAGATTCGCCTCCTGAAAAAGGCGCTGAGTTAAGAGTCAAAAGCAGAATCCTTTATTATGTGTCTTGAACGCTACTTGGAAAACCAATAATAGTCTGCGTCCACCTGAGCGCAATGGAAATAGGACGACAAGGAGTGAGCCAGGCTGGTTCCATGGTGCCTCCAGAGGAGGCATTTAACCCAAGGAGAAATAATTCAGAACTTGGAAATCTGACTCTAGTGTAGCCAATAAACCCGAATTAGTGATCTCCTGTGAAAAGTTGGGGTTGTGACTTTCCCAGCATCACGTAGGAACTCTCAAGCAGAGACAGGGATTGGATCCAGTTCTCCACAGCAGCATTCAACTGCCTTAACCAGAGACCCCTGTTCTCTTCTTTCGATCTCCTGCCTCAGTCACCGCACACTGTCCGAATTCTGCAGCAATTAAAACAGATCCTGTAGACAGTCCTGAGTCATTCCCTGTGCACGGAATAGGGCCGGGGTCCTGTGGAAAAAAGAATACGTGGTCATATAATTAAAAGCTGTCCCATAATGCATTAGGATACAAGAGTCCAATTCAGGTTGAACAGGCAACCTTAACTCTGGCATTGCCTAACTTTTGATGGCTCGACTTTGCAACTTTAACGTTAATGGGTTTTGTGTGTAATTTTCTAATAAAAAAAAAAAAAGCAGAAAATTGCAAAACCATCATGTGGTGTCCTGTGGACCGTCCATCTTCCCATTCCTCCCAACCAGCTCAGCTGGGGGCGTCCTGGCCAACAGGCTGGAGCAGTCTCTCAGCCGAGGCCTGCGTGGCCATGTGGGACGTGTGCAGCAGTGAAGCTGGCTCGGTTGCTCTGTGCTGGGTGCACAGGCAGTATTCGGTAGGGTGGGCTGGAAAGTGAGGAAGGAGATGTCCCTGCCTCCCTCTCCTTCGAAGTACATCTCCTCAGGATCCTATGGAGGGAGGAGCTGGGGACGTGGAGGGATAAATAAGCAAAAGAGAGGAAAGGAGGGGCAGGGAAGAGAGGAAAAAGCAGGAATGTTGAGAGCAAAGCAGCCTTTGGCCTGCTGCTCGCTTGGTGCTGAGACCCTGGTGAGACCGTGGTGAATCGTTAGAAGTACCCGTGGGGAGGGAACGGGAGAGGAGGTAGAGAGACAAGGCCCGTGGGGCTGGCTGGAGCCAGGACCTGGAGGACAGGGCTTTGGAGCAGGACCCAGAAAAAAAGCTAGGGAACCGATGGAGATTCAGAGGGGTGGGGAGGGTTTGTGTTTGTGCTGCTGAGTGTAGGTGAGAAGGTGGCAGCAGAGTCTGGAAAGCTGGGAGATGGGGAGGCCCCAGAAGGAAGCTGTAATGTTATTTAAACAGGTAGGGTCATGGGGAAGTCCCAGCTGGGGTACTGAGAGCCGCAAGCCCCTGGGCCTGAGTATTCCTTCACCAGACTCTGAAGACTTGTCACAACCTTGCAGTGCTCTGTTGACCTACCAACAAACAGTGTATTCTGTCTGTGCGCCCACCCCTCACTGCCTGTCAAATACCGGCAAGGCCCCCTCGTGGCCCTGGCTGTGCTGATCCTATCTAGGCACCTTTAACCAAATGTGTGTCTGGATTAATCTGGTTGCTTTAATCAGAAGCTTCAGAAGTTGTTCCAGGAATCCTTGAATCTAAACCAAGAGCTTGGCAATATGCCCACAGAAAATTACAGCGAGGTCTACAAAGTGTCTGTTCTGTGGGAAAGGACAGAGTTATTTCCAGATGCCGAGTGTTGTCCAAGTGCATAACAAATCTCAATACTTCTCCTGCTTGTAAATTAGTGCTTGAAATAGAAATGATTAATTCTCCAAATGAGCTGATGCTGTAATGAGGGAAGTGCTTGTTTTTCAGGAACGCTTGATTTCCTATGAATTTCTCTCACTGCGAATCAGTTATGCTGGGTTCTCCTGTTAATTGGTTCCTGGGCTCTCTCTCAAACTGTACTGGAGCAAACATCCTGCCCAGCGATTGATTTGTAAAAGCACTTCAGAAAGTGCCCAGTTTGCATATCCCTACTGCTACGCTAATGGCTTTTATCCATTTCCAGAGGGGCAGAAGTGCAGTAATGTTTGGCGGTAGAGCATCCTTTCATTAAATATTGTATGAGCACAGGAAATATGAGCTGCTCTGGCGGTTCACTAATTTTGTGGCTTTTAATAGAGATTTTTAAATTTCTAAAATAAAACAACCCCAGATTTGAAGTTGCATGGCCCACCTTTCGCCTGTGCCTATAAGCAGTCGATAGATACGAAAGGCAACGTTTTCAAAGGACAGGCCATCGGCTCTCTCTCCTGGTATCTCCAAGCCCGCAGAGTGAGCTTGCTCCATTTGAGTGGACAGGCGGCACAACGGTGGCTTTTCTGCTTGAGAGTTTAGTCAGCAGCTTGGGCTGGGTTTGAGCTGAGTTCCTCGCTGATGCTCTTCTGGCCCGTGGGTTTGGGAATAGCACTCACTCCCCCGGAGACTGAGCTATACTAACCCACGACAAAGATCGTCTAAAGCTGCGGGTCCCCTTGGTAATAAATTCACGGATTATTGTAACACTCCCTCAGTAACTGCCAGATAATGACATACTAGCGCAGCATTTTATCCTGTGAAATGCCTTCAGTCCCCACTTCCTCAGAGGCATGGAGAAGAGGGGGCCCTTGTGCCCTGTGCTAAAGGCTAGAAATTTGCAATGAGTGACTTTCTAAGGCTCAGGACACCTGCTCCTCCTTTGTTTTGTCTTCCTGGGAGTGGCCCAGGGAGCTCCGGTCCAGGGAGCCTTACTGCAGTACCCAGTCATTTGGCCGAAATTGTAATTAAAAACAGAATTTTAAAACCTAGGAACAAACTAGCACAGCTTTTGCAACGCAAGCGGTGTCTGACTCATCTGCTAGAATCTTTGACTGTCTAGAGAAGAGAGCGGGCAATGGAGAACTGCCTGGCCATTTATTTGGGCTTTGACAGGGTTCCTCACAAAAGGCTAACCCCAGAATTGTACTGCTTTAACGCAGGTGTTTTCTCATTCGATTTAAATGGATGCAGTAGCTCTATGTCAGGCGGACCTGAAGAAACTAGAGAGTCCAGCACCCAGGGATAAAGCAGGGTCACAGATCAGAAGCTGGCTAAGGCAATGAAACGAGAAGGAGTCCTGGATCAGTTTTCATTGTGATAGGATATCTCACAGGAGGAGGCACTCTCCGTTGGGGAGGTCCCTGCTTGTTTAAGGCGTTAAGTCATAGCTAGTGCCTTACACTCCACCTGGTGACCAGTAGGGAGCCAATTTAGATCTCAAAGCATGGGGGCCTGTGTGATGGCTCCCGTGCCAGCTTCGATCTCCAGATGTCGATGGCGAAAAGCTGTCTGGGGTGATGCTGTAATATAACTATCCGGCTGTGGCTGGATTCTGGAGTCCTCCAGTTGTGAACTTTGGTGATCAAAGCGATTGCCTCCAGCTGTTTTCCTGCTACCTCCATCCTCACCCCAGTGTAATCTTCAGCCAACTCACTCTTGTCTGTGCCCCAGTCTCAAGGAGACGCTGGCTGAGGCCTTGAGTCTCCCCCCTTCCTCCTGCCTGAATGGGAGGAGACATACACTGTCTGGGTGTCCTCAGTTCTGCCTCCTACTGCCCCCATATGCGGAACAGGAGAGGGGCAGAACAGCCCCCTGCAGCACTCCACGCCAGAGAGCTCTGAAGGAAAAGGGACAATTCCCCACAATCACTTGTTGTGAGCTTTCTAAGGCAGAAAGAACAGTCAGGGAAACACAACCCTCTCCACTCCTGCCAAACTCCGCAGGCACAGGGAAGTGTGTTGTGATTAACTGTCTCAGAAGCAGCTGATAGAGCTAATAACTTCATGGACACCTGGACAGCATCCACTGTATTAATGATCCAGAAAAGCCAGCGAACAGGGTGGAGGAAAACTTGCAATTATGTCTAGGGTAGTTTAGACCAGGGAAGATGGGAAGAGCATCAGTGGACTCACTAATTGAGAAGAATGGGCAGCATAACGGTGGGTGAAATTCAGCATTGATCAGTGCAAAGCAGTGCAGATTAGAAATGTGTAAATTAGCTGCTGCCACTCACGAGAGGGATCTTGGGGTCGTGGTGGATCATTCTCAGAAAACATCCGCTCAGTGTGCAGTGGCAGTCAAAAACCGAACAGCACGTTGGGAGTCATGAGGAAAGGGATCGATAATAAGACACACTGCCTCTTGGTGGCCCGCTGGTCTTTCCCGGTCTGCCCTGTGCTACTCTTTCATAGAGTCACTTGCTAGCTAGAGTGAGCCACAGCGGGGACACCTTGTTTGTGCAGCACACTGCGGCCCCAAATCTGTCTGAGGCCTTTGGACACTACCTCAATAGAAATGCTTAATAATGATAAACCCACATTGCCTTGCCCTGATCTGTCTGACTCTTGGCCAGCTAGCTCCTATCCAGCCCATGAGCACTGCAAGGGACTGCTCTCAGGGGGACTGGACAGCTGGAACCTATGTCTCTTCCCGAGCCCTCCCACATAGCAACATCCCTCAGACAGGAGGAGACCTGGCAGAGCTCTGTCTGACAGCATGCGGACGCCCCTTAGGAAATCAGCAAGGTACCAGTGGAGAAACCCAAGGGCAGCCCCACATTACAGAGACCTGTCGAAGCTCATTTCACATGTGTGTCCACAATGGAACTCAAGCCTGGCAGTGAATGGACAGCTATTGATCCTCTCCATCACGTACTTGTACGTGGACGTGAGGCTAGGTTGGGCGAGAGAATTCCCGCAGTCAGGCATCGTTCTTGAACGTGGGTGCCCGGAACTGTACCCAGTGTTCCAGAGAAGGTCTCACCGGTGCCTTGTTTGGGAGCCTTCCAATATCCTGCTCTGTGCACGCTGCCACCACTCTCTGGTGAGGGGGGATTCCCTCCTCTAGTGTTCAAAGAAAGCTGGTCGGTAGTGCGGCTTGGTGCTTCTCTTGGAACATTGCACTGGATGAGCTGCATCCTGTCAGTCAGAACTGAACATTTCTGCCTCTCCCCTCTCTTCATCAAGTGGAAGTGTGGTCCCACGCTCCCCAGGGCATGGGGCAGGTGGCCCTGACCGACGGGATCAGGGTCTTCCCGGATTTGTTGTAGAAAGGTTTTGTTTGGTCTCCTGTGCTGCAGGGAGTGAGGCCCCAATCCTCAAAGGTATTTAGAGGCACCTGGATAGCTTTGAGGATCTGAGTCCTGGCCCAGGCAAGGGAAAGAAACTGTGTGGGGTGGGAGAGCCATGAAAAGGGTGGTGAATTTCTCAAGAGGAACGTGGCGCATTTGGCTGCTTCTCTTCTCTCTGTATCCCAAGCACTTTCTGGGTTCAATCAACTCTTACTGTGTTTCTAGCCTCCAGCCTAGCATCCCATGCTGGGACTGCTTCCAGCATCTAGTGTCTGTTGCGGGTGATGCTTCTTGCTGAAACGTGGAGAGTGCTACGCTGGGTATCCTGGACGATAACCAGGGACAGGCAATAGGGCCTGATAAATACTCAAGAGACTTGCAGGCTCCTAGCCTGGAGCTGAACATAGGCCATCACACCTTAGCAAGCATGGCTTTGCAAAACAGCATCCCCACTGGTCAGAACAGCAACAAGCTGTTCTTAATGGCCTCCCCTAGCCTGGCGTTCTAGAAGTGACACCAGTGGACAGAAACAGCCAGCTAGTTATTCTGGGAGCTGATCTCCCCTGGATTTTGACTTTGGGAAGCAGAGAAGAGGCAGTTGCTCTCAGCCAAGTTACAATAGAACAGCTGTGTGCAGGAATTCAGTGGTGAATCCCTGCAGCTGTCTGCGAGATCCAGAAGTCTCCTTTTGGAATCTCTGCAATTGCAAGAGGCTTTTCTCCAAGACCCTGTAACCCCCTCTGAGGCGCAGCCAGCTGGGTCTTTCTGGCTTCACGTTAAGTCTGTCTGACATGTTGTTAAATGAGAGTTACAGTTGTAAATACAGATCCAGGACTTCAGGGCAGGGAGCTGTAAATAAAATATTCTTTTCAAGTCTGCATTTGCGAGGTGAGGAACTGAAAACAAAGGTTACATTTACCACCCTGACCATGGAAGAGTTAGCATTGTCCTGACGTTCTCACCACTCCGCACCCTCCCTGTTTGACAAGTGTCACAACTAATTGGCGTGTTTAAATTCTGAATTTCCCTGATGGCTCAACCAGGAACAGCTGTGTTATTTTAAAGGTGAGGTGCAGAATGGGGTAGGGAATTGCCCCTCTTAGCTGCTTTATGATAGCTAGAGAGAGCCTGAATGGGTTTGGGATTCTGCCTGTTTTTTACACTGTTGTCTGGCCTCGCCTGCTGTGGAGATCTTGACCGGAGATCTAGGCAAATGTCATTGTGAGGGTTGTGTGAAAGCTGCAGAGGGGAGTTTACCAGCTATTGAAGTCAATAAATCGAGTCAAGGATGTCTTTTGTTAAATGGATCCACCTAATAAAACTGATTCTCCAGCAGAACTCGCGAAGAGCACACTTTATTCTTCGGACTTCTCCAGTGAAAACAAGCAGGAGGTAGATAAAGAAGTGAGAATGGGCACACCCTACTTAATACCTGGTTGCTGGCCTCCTTGAACCCTTGTGCTAGTAGATTGGTGAAGCATGATTTCCCTTGACAAAAGCCATGCTGACTTTTCCCAAACATATCGTGTTTATCTACATGTCTGATAATTCTGTCCTTAACTGCGTGCGTGGGGAAACGGCTCAGCGGCTCCTCTGTAGATAGACAGAAGGCTTCTTTCACCAGTACTGTATCCATGCCAAGCCAGAGTTGACAGTTGTGTGCAAATTAGCCCATTAGATAATTTGCATAGAGTCTCCCCTGGAGCTGCCCCAAACTCTGCAGCAGTGCCTCATGGAGATCTCATTACCCGCAAAGTGCTTGGTAACTACAATAGACATTTTCAAGGGTATTCTGCTCCATGGGGATGTGGTGCACAGGGGGAGGGCTGTTAACAGGACAGCTCCCACGGAAATAGATTGAGGGTGACAGTGAGTAGTAACGACAGCTGCTTAGCTGTGGGAGATCCTCTCTCTGGGAAATAGGATGTGATCACATAATGAAAGACTTGTGTGATATTTGTTCATACTGTACAGGGCCCTTTAAATACGATAATATTAGGATTGGAAGGGACCTCAGGAGGTATCTAGTCCAACCCCCTGCTCAAAGGGAAACCAATCTCACTGTCCCCTGACAGTTTTCTTCCCCAGATCCCTAAAGGGCCCCCTCAGGGATTGAGCTCACACCCCCAGGTTTAGCAGGCTAATGCTCAAACCACTGAGCTATCCCTCCTAGGCAGGCATAATTAGTTGGGCAATCTCCAAGGGAGCAGGGTCCATCTGTGTGTGACCTCTGCAGCCTTCCGGTCGTGTTACACAGGAGGGCCGGCTCTGCTGGAGTTAAGGTTGAGTGTACATAGCTGGCATCTCACCTCTAGAGTAGTGCAGAAAGCTGCAGTTCCACTGGGCGGTGGGCGAGTGTCACCCCCTCGGGTCATGCTAGGGTCTGAGTATGGACATGGGGATTGTTGGCTGCCCAATCACCCACTCAGCCCATGAGCCAAGCCTGCTTCTCAGTGGCAGTGATTTCAAAGTTGGAGAAGTGCAGCAGATCGGTGAACAACATTCTTTCCCAGAAGACTAGTAGCTGCTCCCTTCTCTCTGCATAGCCCCACGGGCCCTTTTGCTCGTCAGCTCTTTGTGCAGTTGACTTATCTGTGAAGCATGGGGCTCGGTGTGGTTCCAGGCCTGAACCCTAGTTCTGGACTCAAGCAACGGGGCTGCTATGTCGAGGGGCTGCTAACGGATCCAGAGCGAGAGTGGAACTGGGGAAGTTAGCAGCCTCGTCTCTTCCTGCCTCCTCCTTCCTCGGAGATGCAGTTGCATGTTTGTTATTTGTTGTTGTGCATGTAGCTAAACCTTCCTTGCCTAATGCACATTGTAAGACTCTAGGAAGTTAGTGACCTGAGAAGTCCACAGCGGAAGCAGCTCCTTTTCATCAGTGACACACAATAGTCTCCAATTAGGTTACTCTTGGCCTAGTTTCAAATTAGGACCAGCACCGCACTGTGTTCTGCAGAAGACAGAACTGATGTGGCTACCTGAGACTGCGGCTCAGTTTGAGGGAGTTGCTGTGCTCAGGTTCCCGGTTCATGTGCTTTTAGACTAGAGCGCTGGACAAATGTGCTTTTCAGCCGGGACAGATTGGCTGGTTATCACATGAAAAGGGCGGCGAAGGGGCCTGGCAGCAGCTGGCTGCTGGTTCCTCTGAGCGTACTAGCACTCTGTGCGTGCTTTTGGTACATCCGCTCCTCTGCCGGCAGATCGCAAGACAGCACAGCCAGCCAGCTGAAACATTTGGATTGATTCGCATGCAGTGCTTTTGTGCTTCCTGTCCCCCGTCTCTTCCCTTCTCTTTCCCTTTTGTCTTTACAGCCTTGGAGCAGAAGTTTCCATGCTCCAGCTGGCCCCAATTCTCATGTGCTGGAGGTTACCCCTGGGCTGCTTTGTTGGCTTGGTTCTGATTTTCCCATTGTCTCCCAGTGAGGCCGTTCTGCACGAAGAGGAGAATGTTAGACAATTGGCAGAAGGTACGCGCCTGCCCCCTTGGACTGCAGGAGCCTCCCGTGGAGAGCGCGCTGCTCTACTCTGACTGCCCTTTGTACAGCATCTTCCTCCACTTCTTCCATTTTCCTTTCTGGTGACTGTTGATTTCCTAAGATCATTGCAACGTCCTTGTTTACAACACAGGATACGTGTTATCCCACCTGGAACGTTCACTCTGCATGTGGAACGTTCACACCAATTCTGGTTTCACTTGCTATCCTGTCTTGTCTTTTCCTGTCACCAGTTTTTGTCTTGTCTCCTCACCCCACTTTCAGGCTTATCCACGGCAGAGCTGGAACATGACAGTGACCTCAGGAATCAGAGACCAAAAGTAAAATGACATGAGAACATAAGAATAGCCATACAGGGTTAGATCAATGGTCCATCTAGCCCAGTATCCTGTCTTCCAACAGTGGCCAATGCCAGGTGCCCCAGAGGGAGTGAACAGAACAGGGAATCATCAAGTGATCCAGCCCCTGTCACCCATTCCCAGCTTCTGGCAAACAAAGGGTAGGGACACCATCCCCGTCCATCCTGGCTAATAGCCATTGACAGACCTATCCTCCATGAACTTATCTAGTTCTTTTTTGAACCCTGTTATAGTCTTGGCCTTCACAACATCCTCTGGCAAGGAGTTCCACAGGTTGACTGTGCATTTTGTGAAAAAAATATTTCCTTTTGTTTGTTTTAAACCTGCTGCCTATTAATGTCATTTGGTGACTCCTAGTTTGTGTGTTGTTAGAAGGAATAAATAACACTTCCTTATTTACTTTCTACACACCAGTAATTATTTTATAGACCTCTATCATATCCCACCTTAGTCGTCTCTTTTCCAAGCCGAACAGTCCAAGTTTTATTAATTTCTCCTCATATGGCAGCTGTTCCATACTCTTTCTTAATGATTCCCATCATTCTTTTCACTTTTTTGACTGCCGCTGCACATTGAGTGGATGTTTTCAGAGAACTATCCACAATGACTCAACAATCTCTTTCTTGAGTGGTAACAGCAAATTTAGACTCCATCATTTTATATGTATAGTTGGGATCATGTTTTCCAAAGTGCGTTACTTTGCATTTATCAGCATTGAATTTCATCTGCTATTTTGTCGTGAGATCATTTTGTAGCTCTTTGCCGTCTTCTTGGGACCTAACTATCTTGAGTAGTTTTGTATGATCTGCATATTTTGCCACCTCACTATTTACCCCTTTTTCCAGATCATTTATGAATATGTTGAATAGGGCTGGTCCCAGTACAGACCCGTGGGGGACACCACTGTTTACCTCTCTCCATTCTGAAAACTGACCATTTAGTCCTACCCTTTGTTTTCTATCTTTTAACCAGTTACCAGTCCATGATAGGGCCTTCCCTCTTATCCCATGACATCTTACTTTGCTTAAGAGCCTTTTGTGAGGGACTTTGTCAAAAGCTTTCTGGAAATCTAAATACATTAGATTTTCAAAAAGCCTTTGACAAGGTCCACATGTTTGTTGACCCCCTCAAAGAATTCTAGTAGATTGGTGAGGCAATGTTTCCGTTTACAAAATCATGTTGATTTTCCCCCAACAAATTTTGTTCATGCCTGTGTCTGACAGTTTTGTTCTTTACTGTAGTTTCCACCAGTCTGCCTGGTACTGAAGTCAGGCTTACTGGCCTGTAATTGCTGGGGTCACCTCTGGAGCCCTTTTTAAAGATTGGTGTCACATTAGCTTGACATGCTGGCTGTAAGTTTTGCCTTGGGGAGAGAGGAGCATCGGGCATCTGGATCTGCAGTGATCTCGTCGGGCTGTCAGTGCTGGAGGTAGCACGTCTGGCTATACATCACCTCCTCTGCAGCAGGTTGATTTGGTTCTAAGTCAGTGCAGAAGCCCTTGAGGAAGCCCCCTGCTTTTATGCTGTGAGTAGAGCTCCAGTGTCAGAGTTGGGAGGTGTAGCAGAAATCTGCCTTGTGATGGGGCTGGGGCAATTCCGAAGCGGCCCCTATTTCAGGAAGGGGCACGTCGGCTGGGACTTTGTGAAGAATCTAATGAGGTGTCCGCGGTGGCATGTTGTGTGCCCCATGCATTGAACTACAAAAGCTGAGCTGAGTTGGCTCAGAATCTCAGCTCCCAAGTGTGTTGGATCAGATGGCCTGGTCACATCCATTTGCTTCTTGAGGTTTGTGCTGCAAGAGAGTCCAAGCCTGCAGTGCTTCAGCAGGTGATGTCACGCCGAGGTTCAGCGCGGTAGGTGCGCCTCGCTCCCAGAATCCTTTGCGTGTGGAGATGTTCTCTGGAGACGCAGGCAAGTGCTGCGAAGAGTGTTTTGAGGTGTCCAGCCCTCCTGAGATGGGAGGCTGGGGGGTAGAACGCCACAAGCTAGCACCTGAAAGACCCACGGCTCCCCAACTTAGTGACATGGAGGCAAATGTTTTAAGAGCCTGCTAGACTCCAGCCTGGAAATTTTGGTCTTTTCCAGTCTTGCTTTGCTCATCTAAGAGTCTGGACCAGACTCTGGCGGGACGGGCCACCCCAGTCCTCTTAAGCAGGTAGAGCATAAGCGTCTGCCTCAGAGGGACAAAATTAACACTTTCTTCCCATGAGATTGGCTGCACCGGCCCCTGCCAAAGTCAGCCGGGCAGATTGCTACTGTCTGGAAGTGGTAGTTATTAAGAATGTGTCAGCTATCCTCAGCCCTATATTAGTATGTACCTGTTCCTCAGTTCTCTGCTCCCAGGATGCCGAATGCATTCTCTGTGTGGGTTGGAGGCCTGGAACTGGGCTAAGGTGGAAGGCAGTAATGAGAAGGAGGACACTCAGGCCGACGTGTGGCAAGTCTTGGAATCTGTCATGTGACAGAGCCTTTTGCGAGGAGAGTAAGGCCCCCCAGGGTCCCTGCAAGCTCTCTTCCCTTCTCTTGCCTTACCTGGGATACTGACCCCTTACGGAAGCTAGCTGTGTGTTCAGCAAAGGCCCAGCGGCCTGGTTTCCATCTCCATCGCTGCTCTGCAACCACTCTGGTAACGTGCACCCGTTAGTGTAAATGGGAAGCCAGCCCTAAAGCTCCGTGTATTCAGTGGCATCCCACTTCAGGGCCTCCCAGCACACAGGGGGACTCAGCTTCCCCAGCAACTGCGTGTCGGAGAAGAGCCGGATCATGCCTTGGGAATCGCTCTCCACTCAGACACTCCTGCGCTTGAAGGACTGAAGATGCCTGTGGCTGAGTGCACCAGAGGCATCTCTGGGAGAACGATCCCATCGATTTGGAGATTCTTGGCACCTCCTTTTCCGGGCTTGGCTGGCTTAGAGAGCATGGAGAACAGGTTCGGGAGGCAGCCGGGGCCCTGGGCAGTCCGTGCAGTAGCAGTGACATGTCACTTTCAGGATGGAGGCCAGTTGTTCTGTTTGGGCAGCTCCTCTTGTTGGTTGATAGATCTGCAGAGGAGTTCGACTCCTGAAGGGATATTTTTCTTAACTCTCCTCTTCTCCCTGTCCCAGGACAGGTGACGTGGTGGGGTGAAAACCATCGTTAACAGCTCAGGCAGAGGATTGTCTGCCTGGAGCCACGACACTCTGTCTGAACCCTGTCCCCCAAGCCTGGGCAAGATGGCTCTGTGGCTGAACGCGAGCTCTAGCTTAACTGGTACTTGTAATCCCTCCTAACCCAATGGTAACCCCACCTTCCTTCTTCCCTTGTGTATATTTTCATTTTAAACATTAACTTTAATAACATTTTTAAATCTGTTCTGCTGCATAGCAAATCCTTGGCCGTGAGACAAGCTCCCCTGTGCTGCTGGAGGTTTCTCTGGGTGTGGGTCTGGGCTGTGACATTATGCATTGCCCGTTAAGACTGTCTGTCTACTGTGGGTTAGGTTTGTTTAATTAGACATTAACCCCCAGCGACCTATTCCTTTGCCTCCCTGCTTGGGGATGCCTGAGGAAACCGTCAGGAGGATGTGGGGATTAGTCATCTCTGGTCAGCTTTGGGAATGGTAACAGCTTCACAAACCCTTTGTATATTGTGCCTCTCACCCTGTGGGCATCCACTAAGCCCTCGTGTGGCCCTACACGCTGCCAACACTGGAAACATTTTCTCTGATCATTCACGTTGCTGTGACTGGTCAGGGCTTTCACAGCTGTTTTCACCGGGCCGCCAGGCTCCGCTGTCCTGCCCAGGCTGTGCACAGTGCAGCTGCTGGCCAGTTGGTCTGGGAGACGCATGTAACCTCCCCTTCTTGTCTCCCTTTGGCTTTTCTCTTTGCTATAGTGGATTTGCTGTAATGTTACCGCCCGTAACTGTTTGTCCTTACGGTGCCATCCTATGTTCTGCCGTGCAATATGCATCTGGAGACAGGGCGAGAGTCCCCTGCTCAGCATGTCGTCTTGCAGCCCAAGGATGCCGTTGGCTTACACTGAAATGCTCTTCTGGAAGCAATGTGACAGTGAGCCGGGTTAGTCTCTGTGGCATTTGCAGAGGAAGTGAGCCTGTAGGAGAGATCTGAATGGGGAAAGGGTCAGGGCGAGGCACACTCATTTTGGAGGTCACGCAACACATGGGGTGGCATTGTTACCTGCACACTCTAGGGCACCCCGCCTTTACCCTTCCATAGGGTGTAATCTTCTGCACACTTGTGGGGCCTTTTACCAGTGAACAAGACTTACACAGTAATATCCTTAACCTCTAGTTATTAACGGTTTCCAGACCGAATACACACGTTACGCATACAATGTGTACCACTCTCAGTAAGGCAGATGGCCAGTCAGGATTAGATTGTCTTAGGTTCCTCCAGCTTCTGCACACTGTGGTTGGCAGGGTGTTAAGGTCTGGCAGCTTTGATCTTGGGGCTGTATCCTGGAGTTCCGTTTGGATATAGTAAAACTTGGGTCCTGCTTAGCTCTACCTTCACCAATTGTTGTAAACTGAAATCCTACAAAACAGTATTTTTCACCAGTCCTAGCCCATTACAAACCGATTCTTTAACCAATCACATCCCACCATCTTAGTTGACATAAATCTTGTAAAAAATTAGTTACACGATGTCACAGGCCGTGGGGGAGTCCCGTTCCCACACCCCCCACTTCCTGGGATTCACAGTGATTCTTAGCCAGCCAGTGGATCAGAAGGTTTATTTGAGCTGACCGGAACATAATCCAACTCAGAGCTTGTCAGTACAAACAGGACCCCTTAGGCCCTTCTGGGGGGCAGGGAGATAAGACCCCAAATCCGGGCTCCCTCCTCTTCCCCAGCCAGCTTGTACTCCCCTCCAAACCCTGCAGCCGTCTCTTTCCTCCTTTGTTCACGTCCCGGGCCCTAGGTGTCATCTCCCCTCCTCCTTCTCATCTCAGGTTACAGCTCCAGGTATCCCTGTTCAGAGCAGCTTCCCCTCAAGAGTGAAACCTCCTCCTGAGCTTGTCACACACGACAGAACCAATTAAAGAGCGAGACAGACCCTACAGAAGTGGGGACCAGAAAGGCCAAATGATAGAAGTAGAGATTTCACAATCACAGCTGTTAAGTGGTTTCTTGCCAGACAGAATGCTATCACAGTTTTCTTCAAAAATCTTAAGATCTGTCTCTCTATCTGGTGATGGTGGGTCCTTTAGGACAGGAGCCTTCCTAACAGCCCAATTTAAAATTTTTATTAAAGCTAATGTTAAAAAATTGTATAGTCCACAAGCTAAGAAAAGAGTGTCCGTACATCTGGGTATAGTGCTTTGATTATTTTAAAAGTCATATGATACATATAGTGCATAATCAGCAATAACCCAGATTTAGGGGACTAAATTTAAGAATACAGTTTAGATATTAGCATCTAAGCATTCAGGTACATCACTCATGAGAAGCTGTACAAAGTGGTTGTGGAAAACAAAATATAGCAATGAGTGAAGATTGTCCCTCAGTGATTGAGAATTAGGTAGGTTGTCCAGTTAGAAAATAGTGTGTGAGGTAAGGATTTCAATGAATTTCCCCACTGCACTTTTCATCAGCACTCCAGCTCCTCCTCCCTCCTGGTATTGCCAATGTCCGGTGATGTGTTCTATGTAGATGTCTCTTGACCATCTGATGGAGTCCGACAACATGAGTTGCCGCATCAGCTGAGCGTAGAGTTGACCGATTCCGCGTTCTCGCAACAGTAGCTTGTTATTGGGGTCCCATGTGCCCAAGGTTTCTGTCTGAACCGGGTAACCCTTAGCTCTCAAGGTGTCGGACAGAGGGGTGTATTTCTCAGGTGTCACAGAAGGCCAGGGTCCTGTTCTCGAAGGGCATGGTGACGTCCACCATGATGACCTTCTTCCAGTCCTCACTGGGGATGACGATGTCTGGTCGCGGTTGGCTGTCGGTTCTGGGGATGGTGGAGTTCATGGCAACATTCCTTACAGGTGGCGGGATGGCGCTGACCCGACGATCTCGGATGATGTTGTGTTGCAGCTGTCAAGCTCTGGAACGGGGCTTGCAGCTACACAGGACGTGGGGTAGGGTCTCGTTGGCGTAGCCACACTTCCCGCATCGCTTGTCCCAATTCCCATGGCAGGAACATTGTTCTGATACAACTTGGATGGAACGTGAGGATGTGACTCTCTGCTTCTTAGCTCCTGGCTGCTGCTGCTCACTAAAGAAAAATGCCTCCGTTCTTAGAGCATGGACAATTGCATGCAGAAGGGCGATTAAGCGGGTAATGTTGGTGGGGAGGAATACTACAGACCAACTGAGGGGCGGCTGAGCAGAGAGCTCTGAAGGCCAGGGCTAGTAACTCAGATTGCATCAGCGAGGGGGTTCCTGGAGGGATTTTCTGTGCAGGTCGCTCTGTGTAACAGGATCAGCATTGAAATGCTCTTAGGAGGTGATTGTTACAGTTGGAGGGGGAGCCGGAGGAACCGGCTGTGTGCTTTGTGATGTTAACCATGTGCAGTGCAGGCTGCCTGTGCTTCCCTGCTGAGTGTGGTATTGAAGGAATTCCTCTAGGAACCCTTCGGGAGGCCAGCTGCTTCCGTGAACGTTACTGGGTGGGTTGCCTCAGCCTTGTCTTCCGCGATCAGATTACAGGCACAAAACTAGGATTGCTTTGTTCTCCTTTAATTGTAATAATCGGCTAGAAATTCAGTTTAAGGCTGTACAGCCATTCCTCGGTACAGATCCTGGGCATGAGGCTGTAGAGAGTCATGGAAAACCAGTGGTTACAGCATCTCTTAACGAGCAGCTTCAAGAGACTGATGGGAACTAAGGGCTTGTTTACACTTCAAATGCAGCAGTGCCTCACTGGAGAGGCTACCTCCGCCAGCAAGATGGCTTCTCCCATCCGTGTAGGTCCTCCACTTCCCTGAGAGGGGGTCGTCCTGGTGATGGGAGAATTCTCCCATCACCAGCACATTAGGCCGGTTTAAATGTCCTTGGGGGGTTGATTTTCACCCCTGAGCTATGTTGTTAAACTGACCTAACTCTCTGGGGTAGACCAAGCCGAAGGCTGTTGGCGGTCGTGGTTTTTGTTTTGAACTCTGTCTCGAAGATGTAGCTGGCTTCTCAGCAGTCCACTCAGAGCCAGTTTTTAAAAGACGCTGCCCACTGTGGCAGCCTGCAGGAGGAGCAGCAGAGCCTATGCCTTGGGATGGAGATGTCGGACCTTTGCTCCAGCCCAGCTTCTCCTGGGAGGCCTGGTGCTGTGATTGTCAGACCAGTGGAGGGAAAAGAAGGGTGGCAGCAGTCTCCTGAGTCTGTGCGTCCTCTTGGGGGCCCATGTGACTCTGGTGAGCATCACAGGTAATCTGTGTGGAGGATGCGCCTGTTCTGAGTACTTGGAGTTTTACCAGTCAGGCTCGTTGAGAAGGGGGAGTTTGAGTTTCAGGGCCCTCCTTTCTCTCTAGGATGTAGCCAGTGATTTTCACATTCCAGTTATGTGACTCCTCTCACCACCTCTTAGCAATACTGGTTATCTAAAATTTCATACATCAACGAGCATTTCTAATTCCTCTTGTTTAACCAGGCTTCCGGCATTGCTATACCAGTGATCAAAGAGTTTCTCCTGTGTCCCTTGACACCTTGAGTCTGAGCCACAGGCTTGGGTTTGTCCTGTGTTTACCTTGGGAACCCGCCCTTTCTGTTGCTAGTCTAATGCCCTCCTGGCCTGTCTAGCTAGTCTGTCACCCAGGAGATTGGTTTCCCTACCGCTGTGATGGAGCCGTCCACCTGGTGCAGGAGCTGTCTCTCCCATGGTCGAGTTGTGTTGTGATCCAGTGATAGCTGGCCGTAGACTAGCCAGATCAGTATGTTTCTGGGTACAGAGAAGATTTTTGTTCCCCTTTTTCCTTCTAAATTTCTGGTTTGGATGCAGTGTACGTCTTAAAACGTTAGCCCGATGGGCTTTAAAAGAGTTTCCAGATGTTGAGGTTGATTAGAACAGGCCAGCCCCATCCAGAAATTCTTCCCTGCCTTTAAAGTAGTTCCATATGGGCTTGATGGTTAAAAAGTTCTATTGTCAGCTCCGCGGGTCTGAGGGGCTTTCTAAACCGGAGACCCTCACACTGAGCGGCATGGGGGCTGGAAACCAGGTTGAGTTTCAAATCGCTCTCAATGTTTAGTTTGGCTCCCATCCCTTCATCCTGCTAAGCTGTAGAATAGGCCTAGCACAGAGCAGGCTGTCGCTCTCTGAGTGGTGTTCTTTATGCAGCTTGGGAGACTGCCTTTCCAAGCAAGGATTCATATTGTACTGGTGAGCATTCAAGGGACCTGCCGAATCTCCTAGCCTATGGCACTCGCTTCCACAGCTTCCAGTAGTGAAAAATCAGGGATGCGGTCTCTCGTTTTTGTCAGAGGGGAGCTAAACTTGGGAGTTTTGTGCTGTTCCCTGTCCTGTCATGCTGAAGGAAGTTCAGAACGTCCTGCTGACCGGTGCCAGGAAACACATGGCTCACTTGGCCGTGAACGCGAGGTCTGCTGGGGGTCTGGGTGTTGGACTTGCTCAGAGGTGTCCGAAGCTTGTGATCCTCGCGGTCTGGGAGGACCGGGCGAAGGTAGGAGTCAGGAGGGCTTAAGTGGGGCAGCGCTGAGGGTAATTGAACGTTTCCTCCTGGCCTTTCCCGATCCACGCTGAGTGTGCTGGGCTGGGAGTCATGAGACCCGGGGTTTTGCCTGCTTTGGGCGGCCTGGACAAGTCACGCCAATGTCCTGACTTGGGAAAATGGAGGATCTGCTCGCGGGAAGGTGGAGCAACTCATGTCTGAAGCTCTCCAGCCAGGAGGTGCTAGAGAGAAGCGCTTAGTTATCGGGTTTAGCTGGGCCGAATCCTAGCACCTCTGTTTGTTTTTAATGTATAAGGGGGGTCACACTCAGGTTTGGTGTGTGAAAGGGGTCACCAGTACGAAAGTTTGAGATGGTTGGTGATCTGCTGCTCTGCGGGCTTTTTCTGCACTAGCAGCGCTGTCCTTTCTTGCTGGTGTTGTCCGGGTCAAATTGGAAAGCAGCCACACTTCGTGAGCTGGGCTGCTGGAGCAAGTCCTGTGACTTTGAGCACGTGCCATGTACATTGAGCCCACCATCTCTGACGGCAGTAGAGCTCCATGGAGAACCAGGCTCCCATCAGTTTTCTCAGTTAACATCCAGGCCACGTTTATTGATGGAAGAGACGTTTGTCTCAGTGCTGTGGAGCCAGTTAGTCTCGGTTAGTCTCCTACTAACCGGGAGGAATCAGCCAGTTGCTAAGCTCCTCTTCTGAACCACAGAATGGAGGATGCCCCGTGCTCCGGGAGGAGACAGGCTTCTCTTGGCTGGTTGTGTGCTCTGCGTTCTGCAGCTCTGCACAATGGTCATTTTCTAGTGCTTTGGAGTTTATCTTCTGCGTTGGGATTGGGCTCACGGTAGCTGAACTCTCCACGTGGTCCCGCCCTGCCAGGGCGCGCCGCGATCTGGCCCGGATTCTCTTCGCTTTAGGAGCGAGCAGCGGGACAGTAATGCTCTGGTGGTTTGGTCCAAGATGGATGTGGGGCATCTGCCAAGCCTGTCCATTGCAACTAGAGAGTGAAAGACTCTGTACTGTTGTGAACACACGGCTGTGCCCACGTCACTCCACACCCTGACTGCCAGGCAGCTGGCGGAGAGACCAGGCTGTCTCCTGCGTGAATGAAGCCAACGCCCTGAAGCAGTGCAGTGTGCACCTGGAAACGACGGGTAACTTCCTAACCCTGCCTTCTGGGACAGACACCCCCCGGCCCGGCTTGTCTGATGCGATGTGGGGGGCGATTACATCCTCTCCGTGGCTAGCGGAAGAAATGGGGGGACTCCCTGCTGCTCCCTTCCACACCTGTCCTGGCGATCAGAGAGGCACTGGGCTGTTCCTGCTGCGCTGCGTCCGACTGAGAGTCGCGGGACGGCTGCCGCTGTGCGTATTGTCACTGCACACCTCAGATCCTCTCCATCTAGGGCACTTCTGGGGCCCTCACCGGCACAGTGCCTGGGCCCCTGGCTGTCGCTCGAGTACTGACCCTCACACCTCTGGGGGAGGCAGGGCCCTACTGAAATCACAGTCCGGTTTGGTGCATTTCACGGTCATAGGATTTTTAAATTCTTAGATGTCGTGGAGTCCGTTATTTCCTGGGGTTGTAGCACGGGGGCTCCCAGCACCACGCGGGTTTGGCCCAGAGCCCATCTGTGTGCCACGTCAGGCTCACCCTCAGCGAGGGCGGGACTGCTCGGGGCTCAGATCAGAGCTGTACAGGCTGCTGCAGGCGCTGGTTGGGAGGGGCCGTCCTCTGACCAGCCCTGAGCGCTGTGCTAGGGCTGGCGGAGGTCTCCCGCCGGCGACATGCCTCCTCGGGGCACCTGCCAGGTTTCTCGCTCGCTGATTTAACTCACAATCCCTCCTGGTGGGAGGAAGGCCCAGTCAGCATCCAGACCTGGGCTGGGCTGCGCAGAGGCAGGCATGGTTCCCCACAGTCTGACTAGCCAGAGCGGCTGCTGCTCTCAAGTGAAGTTCCAGGTCAGCAGAACGTCAGCACACGCTCCAGCCTGGCGAGTTTCTTTTGCTCTGATGTACGTGGTCACTTTAGTGATGTTGTACAAGTGGTGTTGAAAAATCCCCATTTCTGCGTCCCCTGCGGCTAGGAACGAGGGCCGGGGCGGGTCCCACATGGCTGAATGTGACACCAAGTGTCTGGGTGGAGTGTCCCCCTCTCCTTCTCGTGAGGAGGGTCCCTGCGAAGACAAGAGGAGCCCAAGGTGTGCGGCAGTGTTTGGCTTGTGGTCAGGCTGCGTTCCCCAGAGATGTTACCGAGGAAGCGGGAGAGACGGTGATTTTCAGATTGTTTCAAGCTGTTGGCGATTGTTCAGATCAGGCGCAGTGGGAGGCTGTGTTAGGGGGGATGCTGCCTGGCACAGGAAGAGGGATCCGGGAATGCCTGTAATGGGACACCCGATTAGCCATGCTGGGGGCGGCCAAGGAGGAGGTAAGCAGTGGGTGTGGAAATTAGTGCTGTCTCTTATTTTGAGCCTGAGTCTTTCTGGTTTGTGCCTCTCCTTGTACAGCTGCCGGCCTAGTGAGCGTTTCAGAGAAGCTGACTCTTCCCAGTGCTGACTCCTTGCTCGTTCCCCTGGCCCCACCTGCTCTCTGGTGATGTCCAGGTGTGACAGCAGTTGCTATTGCCCTGGTGGGCTGCCCTGGCCGGTGGTTGGTCAGTGTCTGCAGAAATCGCCTTGTGGGTCCTTCATTCTACTGAACAATTCAAACAACTGCGGCTTTAGGGCCTGCTCCAGCCGCCTTAGTAAGCCTGGGCACTGCCTGAAGTGATGTCCCAAGGGGCCCTGCAGACAGGGAAAGCCGGGGTTAAAAGAGAAGAAATGGGCCGGAACACGTCAGTGTTTTCCTTCCCTTCAGAGGCTCGGCGGATTCCACGGAGCTCTGCTGCTCAGTGCGATGCGGGGGAGAGCAGCCCTGTGAGGAGGAGGGACCTGCGGGGCCGCAGGTAGAGTAGAGCCTGGAGCCGGGGCGCTTGGGGCTCTGTGTTCATGTCGGGGGATGCCCTGAGTCCGTTGGGGTTTTGGCAGCCCCCCGGTGCTGGCAGGGAGTACTCCGGGAGAAGCCACGCATGCGTGAGGAGTTCTCTGGAATGCTTTGTGGAGTCGCTTCCCTGGCGCCTCGGTCATAGGCCAGGACTGGCCAGGACTCGCTCCTGATGGCAGCACAGCCCTGGGTGTTTGGGTGCTGAGGACAGTGCGGAACCCAGTCCTGCTCACCGCAGGGCATCTCTGCACCCTTCTGCTGTCACCAAGGGGCAGTTACGGTGGCTTGGCCCAGGTCACTGGGCAAGTCAGGTCCGTGGCGGTCACAGCAACAGAGTCCTGGTCATCTGCCCACCATGGCCCCCTTTGAAGGGTCAGCACGGATCCTGCTGCTGCTCCGCTGCCCCAGCTCCTCCTGACTCCCTCCCCGCACTGCACTCGGCTGCAGCTGGGCACGGGGAGGCCAAGGCGAATTGCTCCCGCTGCCAGGAGCCCTTCTTGTCCCCAGCCCATGCCCTGAACATCGGTTATGGCCACTTCCAAGGAGCCAAGTCCCTTGATGCTGCCCAGTTTTCTGGGGAGCTAAAAGAGGCTAGCCACCCGCTGCCCTGAGACCCAAGGAGGCTGTAGGGACCCAGGCTGCAGGGTTAGGTGCACTCACACTGGCTGCTTGTAACCCTGCCTGCAGGGCACGTGCTAACTTACGCTCACACTTTTGGGATCTGCCGGTACCAACCTGGAGGCCTGCACGGGTCTCCCCTGGAATAAATTCACCCATTGGCTTTGGGGTCACTCCCATCCCACAACTCAGAGGGCATCAGGTCACAGCGTTGCTGTTCAGGGGAGCTCGCCAAGGCCATGGCAGCGCGGGGTGGGTGGGACGAGGAGAGCGGGTGTCCTGGGAAGGTGAGGGCCATGTAGTTGGCTGCTCCCCTCGCTCCTGGGGGGCCAGGCTAGCACAGCAGATGTACGTTCTGAGCCAACAAAAAGAGATTCGGTTTTGAACACAAGTCTCAGAACTCTGCCTAATGAGTCCCATGGACCTACTGTGGCCCTGCTCCCTCCAGGTGTGTCCCCAGAGGCTGGAGATCCTGGGAGCCCCTCCATGTCAGAGGATTTGCTTAAGGAGGGGCCTGCTGTTGTGCAGGGGGGAATGTACCAGAACTCATCTGGTATAATTTCACTCTGAGCTACCAGCCGCAGAACTAGAGTCCTTAACACGCTCCTCCAGCAAGAGGCCATAGAGAAACGGTTCAGGCCAAACCAGATTTTGGAGCGGTTTTTTTTGCACAAGAGGGGAGTGAGTTATTGTGGTCCACGCACAGAATAATCCTAAGGGGGTGGAGGTGAGCACTGGTTTAACAGAGCTCTTTTATCACTGTGTCCGGAGTGGAGTGGGCTGGCCTTGTTACCGTTCACTCATGAAATGCTTTGGAATTCAACCTTGACTCCTAATTAAGTTAATCGGCTTCTTCATGACTGTGTTTTTTCAAGCACCCCTTTCAGCACAATCGTGCTATTCATCCCCCCGTTTGCCTTGGAGCCGACCTCAGCCCCTCTCTGACTTTCTGACTGCCCAGGCCTGCCTTGCGGTCTGGGTTGTGCTGGGGACCGTCTCCTGGAGTCGCTGTGCTGAGCTCACGCCCTGGGTACTCATGGCAGAGCGCAGAGAGCGGCTGTCCATTGGACGGGATTGCGCTGGTCTGACACGGGTCAGCGCTGCTCTTCCTCAGCGCTGCTTGTCCTAGCTGCCTGAGCCCTGGCCTGCAGGGAACCTCCGGGCGTGGTTATTTAGCCAGGGCGCTTTGCGGAGAGCCGAAACGGACAGCCTGTGGAGCACAGAACGTTCGTCTACCTGCCCTGCCCCACAAGCAGCAGTGGCTGGAAAAGGGGGGCTGGTGCTGAAGGGGGAGAGATGAAGCATCTACTAGAATTTTTCATTTGGCAGGAACCCAAAGCACCTCTCCAACCATGTGCCTGGCGCTGCACGTGGGGCGCTGGCCGGCCGTTCTGCACCCGCAGCGCTGCCAGCCAGTAGAGACCCGCCAGTCCGTTCTGCGATGCGTAACGAGGCCCTAAGAATGTGAGCAGGACGCTGGCAGCTGGCATCTGGCCGCCTGCTCGGGAGTCTTTACTGCCCCGAGGAGTCAGGACTCCTCTGGTAGCACCTCTGGCCGGGCAGCGCCCCCGTGCCAGGCTGAGGTGTGAAGGGCTGACACCTCTGCAGCACCTGGCGAGTGTGAGCAGGCCAGCCCTGGGCCTCAGGCGAGGGGTCTGCTGCAGGAGGCCAAGGCTGGCTCTCTTCGCCGTTCACCCCCACTGTATGAAATACTTCACATCTGCCTCGTGTTGAATGCCCCCCAAGCTCCGCGCTGCCCTGGCCTCGTTCCACGGGAGAGCGGGAGGCTGGGAACGGGCTCGCGCTCGAGCAGCAAATGCTGAATTGCCCTTTGTCCATTTCTCTTCCGATTGCCAGCTGGTAACCTGAGCGCACGGACGTGCAGCGGGCTGCGGACAGGCAGTTTGCACGCTCCTGGGTGGAAGGTTAGACCCGCCTTGCTAGGTGTCTGTTCGACAATGCCTGGCATGGCCCCGGCCGGTTCTCCAGCCCCCTGGCCCGTGCTGGCCAGTGCTCTCCTTGCCCTAGGTGGAGTGTGCTGGGGAAGAACTGCTTCGCCTGCATGTCCGGCCATTGACACTGCGTATCCTTTTCCTGTTGCGTGGCCCCCCCGGCGGCAGCCGTCCAGTTCAGGGCAAGACTCTCTGACTGCAGTGGGGCAAGCGTCTCCGGAGGCCCTGGGTTTCCGACCAGCCCCCCTGGAGGGAAGGGGCTGTACGGGGCCGTTCCCCCGGGCACCTGTTTGCACGTGGGCTTTGGTGGAGGGGGGTGTCTCCCAGGCGTTGGAGCAGTAGCTGTCCTCTGCTGCGGGGACGCGCTCCTCTCCTCCTCAGGCCGGGGTGCTCACATTGCTTGCCCAACCCTAGCTGATCCAGGCTGGGGCAAACAGCCCGCATGAGAGAGTGGGGTCCTTGTTCACACTGCTTCCCCCATTCCTGTGTGTCCTCCTGACACAGTACCGCGGGGGCCTGGGCAGTCCCCGACCTCCGGCACTGTTTGGCAGGGGCCGGGCAGGAGTGCTCTGTTGGTCAGCCCCCAGCAACGGGTTTGCCCCTTTCCCCAAAGGGCTCTCCCCCAGCCTCGCAGCCCCTCTCTGCTGGGGGATCTGGCTAGAGCTGTGCCCTCCCCAGGGCTCCCGCTCCACCTCTCCCGTAGCGTTGTGATCATCTCTGGCCCACGGCTGCCCCCCACAGGGCTTCAACTGGGATTTGAACTGGTGCCATGGTGTCCTCTGGGCAGCCGGGTATTTGTCTCTCCTCTGAGGTGTTTTGTTCTCTTCCTGTGGCCAAAGCTCCCTCTGGGTTCAATCCAGGAGCTGTGTTTCTGGGTTAACCCCTTCCTCTCCCAGTCTGGGTAAAGTGGGGTTGAAAACTGGCCCTCAGAGAGAGGAGACAGTTTTCCTGAAGTTGGGGGATCCTTTGGGGAGGAGAGAGGCTGGAGCCGAAAGCCCAGGCTCCAGAGAGACCCTGCCAGGGCCCTGCCTGCTGCTCTCTCCGGCTCTTTGATTGACCAGATCAAAGCATTCGTGATCTTCAAAGGGCATTGTTTGTTTAATTGCCCTGCCCTCCCCTGCTCAACCCCTGCCTTTGAAAAGGGCTCCAGGTGCGGGAGGGTAGCACCATAGACACAGGTGCTGCAGGAAAGTTCCTGGTAGGGACAGTCAGTGTCAGTCTGTTGCCCCTCGAAGGGGAGTGGTGCACAGCAGTCTGTACCTCAGCTGGAGTTACCCCCCCAGTTCACACCCCCAGGTTGGTTCTAATGAACGAATAAAAGGAGTGTCTGTAATTGCAAGGAGGGGGCTGGTCGGGGATACCAGGAAAGAGGCACTAAAGTCCGAAATGGTTCCAAGAGAAATGAAGACCAATCGCTCCCCAGTGCTGAACGTCCCAAGCTGGGCTCGGCTCCAGTGAAGTCCCTGAGCACACGTCCAGCAACGCTGCTGACCAGCCCCTCCTGCCGGGATCTACTCCCAAAGCCCAACGGCCGTTTTACCTGGTCTTAGGGGACCAGAAGAGAGAGAACTGGCGGGGCGGGGGTTGCCCCTCACATTTATAGTTCTGTCCCCCTTTGACATGCATTGCCCTGAAGTGACCCCTTGATAAAGGTCTTTCCTCTTGAGAGCCAGGCGAAGGAGTCGGGGGTGGGAGTGGGGGCGGTTGCATGCTGTTGTTTGCTGAGATCAGATCTGCTTGTTCCTGCCCGTCCTTGCCAAAGAATGGCCCCTTGGTAGTCGATGGCCCATCAGCTTCGTGGCACCCGCCTGGCTGGGGAGAGAACTTGTCCTTTGTCTTTGAGAAGCAGGTTTACCCCCCTCCCCAGACTTGCCTGGCAAACGGCCTTCAGCCAGGAGTTCGGCTTCTGCTCAGAGCGTTATCGAGTGTTGTGACGTTATTCGCTGTCACGTGGCACCTCCCCAGGCGTATTTGTACAAAGATTCTTGCAGTGGTGGGCAGGGTGTGACGGCAGGGGGCCCTAGAGAAATGGCTTGAGCCTCACTCCCGCACACTGACAGGGTCTTCACTTAGAAGTCACGTCCCCCTAGCTAGGTGTGGACAGTTACGCTGACCTAGACCCCGGTGTGGATGCGGCTAGAACAGCAGCAGAATTCTCCCATCAAACTAGCTGTCCCCGCCCAGTCACCGGAAAACCCCTTCTGTCGAAATGCCTCTGCTCTAGCACTCTAGTGCCGGAGCTGTGCCGCCCCCAGCCCACGTCCTGCCGGGGCCTGTTTCACGCCGTCTTCCCCTGCCTGAGAGCCGAGAGTCTGACCCCTTCCCCTGTACGCTTCCAATGGGGGGCTGCAATTGCCTCATTTGATGTCTGAGCTCCACCCCAGGGTACCCCCGGCCCCACAGGTGACCTCTCCTGCCTCCCTTTCAGCCGTGGGCGCTCAGGCGCGGATCCTCTTCACCAAGGAGCCGTCCTCTCAGGACGCCCTGCACGGCCGAAGCGCCATCCTGCGCTGTGAGGTGGAGGAGCCGACTGGCGTGACGTTCGAGTGGTTGCACAATGGGGTCTCCATCCAGGACACCGAGCGCCGCTTCCAGGAGGGCAGCAACCTGCAGTTCACCGCCGTGGATCGGCAGCAGGACGCCGGGGGCTTCCAGTGTGTGGCCAGGAGCACGGTCACGGGAGAGGAGGCCCGAACGGCGAACGCCTCTTTCAACATCAAGTGTGAGTACGAGAGCGGGGCCAGCGAGCCGGCCCCAGACCCCAGGGATGGGCACAGGGGAGCGGGTATGGCCCTCCTTCCTGCCACCTTTTCCTTGCCAGGGCACCCCCTCGGCTCGTGTCCACTTTCCTGTAGAGCCCGCTAACGGCCCGGCTTGTTCCTTCGATGTATGCTTCAGAGGGGCACGGTACAAGGCCACTGGTCTCCAGGCCTGGCCTGGTCACCCCTCCCCTCCGCAGAGAGGCACAGTGACCCAGTGACTTCTCAGGGCAGTGGCCAGGATCTGACTGGGTGTGAGCAGGACCGGGATGTGGACAGGGTGTGAGCGGGGCTGAAGTGTGATCAGGGCCAGGGTGTGGACAGGGTGTGAGCAGGGACGGGGTGTGAGCGGGGACAGGGTGTGGACAAGGTGTGAACGGGGCCAGGGTGTGAGCAGAGCTAGGGTGTGGACAGGGTGTGAGCTGGGACGGGGTGTGGATGAGGTGTGAGCTGGGACGGGGTGTGGATGGGGTGTGAGCTGGGACGGGGTGTGGACGGGGTGTGAGCTGGGACGGGGTGTGGACGGGGTATGAGCGGGGCTGAGATGTGAGCTGGGATGGGGTGTGGGCCAGGCCAGGGTGGTCTCCCCTTGGAGCTGTCCCACTGAGCGAAGAGCTGGGCAGGACACTGAGTAGTTCCTGCAGGACTCAGATGATGTCTGGGAGTACGTGGGAGCAGAGGGACTGACCGGGTTAGGAGGAGGATTTCTAGCTGGGAGCTGTGCCAGGCTGGGGAACTATGGGCTGGGGGAGTGGGTGGGAGCCCTGGGCACTTTGAGCTGCCAAACCGGACCAAAGCCTAGGCAGGGCTCTGCGGTGCCCACCACCCGGGGAATACAGGGACATTATCCTTCTCCTGCCCTCTGCCTTCCCTTCACCACACCGGGCACAGCCTTCAGCCGTGGCTATTAGACAAGAACCCCCTGTCAGCGTGCCAGGGCAGGGCGATGGTGCCCCCAACCACCTGCCTGCCTGCTCAGTGGGGAGCTGGGCCCCAGCCCGGCGTGGAGAGCTGTGAACTGGCGTCTGTGCAGTGTCTGGAGGACTCTGATCCTGGCCAGTGGCCCTTAGCCCCACTCCTTTACCTCCCGCAGTCCGCTCGTCGTGGGCTGCATGTCTCCAGCTTTTGCCGACTCTCCTAACCAGTGTTTGGTCCAGGCAGTGCTGGACTTTTGTCCCCTTGGATAACGTCGAGGACGGGCCTCGGCCCGGTGTTTAAACCCTTCTCGTGCGCAGCACTCCCCGTCAGCACTAGAGAGACCAGAATGGCTGGGCTGGCTCAGCCCAATGGTTTAGCTAGCCCTGATTTCATTCCTTCATGAACCTACTTATACTTTTGGCCTTCACAACATCCCCTGGCAGTGAGTTCCACAGGTTGACTGTGTGTTGTGTGAAGAAGTACTTCCTTCTGTTTGTTTTAAACCTGCTGCCTGTTGATTTCATTGGTTGGCTCCTGGTTCGTGTGTGATGGGAAGAGGTAAATGACACTTCCTGTTCCCGTTCTCCGCACCAGTTGTGATTTTATAGCCTGCTATCATACCCCCCTTAGTCCTCTCTTTCCCAGGCTGAGACATCCCAGTCTCTTTCATCTCTCCTGACGGAAGCTGTTTTTGGCACTGTTTCTAATGGGTCTGTGATGAGCTGGGTGCCCCTCATGGTTTGGCTGAGCCCTGTGGGTGCTGCTGACAGGGTTCCCCTCCCCCACGGTCCCGGGCCAGCCATGGCCAGGCCGGGCTTGTGACCGCGGCTTGTGTGTCTGCCTGACTTTGATCTGCTCCGTTGCCTGGATCTCTGCAAATGCCCTGCGAGGGGCAGGGGCTGCTCCCCGCTGCTGCCCCCCTCAGTGGCACAGGCCATGGCTGGAGACACTCCTGATGTGAGCGCCGGAGGCTGGGGTGTGTGGAGAGGCCCCGGCCCAGCTGGGATCATACAAAAACTGCCTGTGGGAGGGGGAGCGGCGCAGCTGGGCCAAGCCCAGAGCCCCAGGATCTAGCTGGGACGCTCTGGGGTAGGTCCCTGGGGCAGCGTCTGAAGGTCGGTGCTGTTGCCGACGGGTGGCAGCGGTGCAGTGGGAAGGCTGGCACGCTCCGAGCTAGTGCCGGGGCAGCGGCGGGGTTCAGGCGGGAAGGTGTGGGGTGGGCACGCGGCTCCGAGCGGGGGGTGCTGGAACTCTCTTTGCTTTGGCAGGGCTCGAGACGGGCGGGGTTGTCCTGAAGCACCCAGCCAGCGTGGCAGAGATCCGGCCCTCGGCGTCCGTGACGCTGCGCTGCCACATCGACGGCCATCCGCGGTAAGGAGCCGCTCGCGCGTCACACCCCCCCCTCCCCCCCGTCTCTCCAGTGAAGATCCACCAAAGCGGCAGGAATGAGGAACCTGTGGGAGCACAGTAAGGGGGGGTCCTAGAGTGCTTGGTGTGCTGAACAGGGTCCCTGACTGTCACTGGAACGGCTGCATGCGTCATGGCTTCCCGAGCTGTGTCCCCGTGTGTCCAGCCCGGCGGGGTGGAACGAAGGGTCAGCCAAGCGGGTCATTCCCCGGCTGCTGTCTCGGCACATGTGCTCTCGGGCCGGCCGCCGCTGTGACGTGCCTGTCTGTCTCCTAGCCCAACGGGCCAGTGGTTCCGCGATGGCAGCCAGCTCCTGGATGACCGGAGCAGCTACTGGATCAGCACGAAGGAGCGGACGCTGACCCTAAAGAGTGCCAGCCCCGAAGACAACGGCATCTACTCCTGCTGCGCCCGCAACGCCGTGGGCATGGTGTGCGGCAGCGACAACTTCACGCTGAATCTCATCGGTAGGGGGCGGCGCCGGGGGCGCCGGGAGAGGGCTGCCCGGGGCTGCGTCAACGGTCTCCTCTTTGATGTTGCAGAACATCAGTGAGGCTGTGGCCGCAGCCGGGGAAGTGTCAGGCTGGTGCGATTTCCTCCCTCCCCCTGGGAGGGAGGGGAAATTGTCGTTCCCAGGGGCCCTGCCGGAGCTAGCACCGCACCTGCATGGCCACATTTTAACCCCGGGGAGGCCCAGCCAGTGGTGTTTATTAGTCCCTGCCGCGGGGCTGCGTTCCACACACAGGGCCTGTGTTGGTCAGCAGCTGCTGTTGCACTGGTATGTGATGCCCGTTCAGCCCCCGTGCAGCCATGGACCAGGGATAGCTCATTCCCCTTCCCGAAGCAGCATCCACCCACAAGGTGGGCGGCTTTGCCCCTCCCCGTCCAGGGGAAGCGATAGACAAGGCCCCTCCTGTTCCTAGGTTTGCCCAGGGGCTGGGGCTGGCGGAGGGGCAGCAGGCCCAGAATGGAGGTTGGGCGAGGGTCCATTTCTGCCGTGTGAGAAGGGAGCCAGCCCCTGCCATGTCAAACAGGCCCCCTCGGTGGTTCTTGGAAGGCCGGCTGGGCTGGGCTGCGGCAGCAGGCTGACGCTTGTGGCTCTGGCTGAGATTTCCAGGCTGGTCAGCGTTCCCGAAGGGGAGCCAGGGGCCAAAACCAACCCGGGACAGCCAGCAGCGAGGAGACCCAGCTTCCCCGGGGGGCGGGGCCTGTGCCGGGACAGGAGTGTAAACGGCGGCTGGCGCAAGGGTCCCTGGCCTGGCAGGCTCTCTGGGTGCCACAGCCCCGCTCTGGGCAGGATTCCCCGTGTCCTGTGTCTCGTGGGAGACGAGCTGGCGTTCGGGGGAGCCACCCTAATGTTCCTGCCGTCTCCCCTGCCAGACGAGAGCTTCCCTCGCCCAGTGGTCGTCCCGCAGGACCTGATCGTGAGTAAGAACGAAGAGGCCATGTTCCACTGCCAGTTCACGGCCGTGCCTCCCCCCACGCAGGAGTGGGTCTTCGAGGACAATTCTCCCATCACCAACAGGACACGGTAAGTGTCCCCCACCCCCACTTGGGGAGCCGCTCGGGGGCGGGGAAGGGAGGGGAACGAAACCCATCTCCCATTTCATTGCGTGATCCTGAGACCTGCAAGGCTGGAGGAGCCGCGAGGCCTGTGAGTGTGAGGGGATCAATCCCTCTTCCCAGACTGAGCTCCTTCCCCGCCAAGGGCCAGACTGGTTCTGGGGAGGGTCCCAATTCCCTGTACCCATCACTTACTGAGGGCCAGGAAAGGGAGCAGCCGTCTGGGAGCTTGTCTCCCTGGGGGTTGAGATGCGGGATGACGGAAAGCAGTCTGGCTAGCCCCCGTCAGGCAGGAATCGGTCTAAGCTGGCTTGACCCAGGTCTGCCCGGTGCTCTTCGTGGTCTTAACGACATCTGTTAGTTAAATGACTGCCAACTCCTGGGTACCGCAGGCCAGGCCAGGCCAGGTGTGGCTTGTCACCCTGTCGTTACGGGCCGAGATCCCTCTGCTCCCTCCCCACCCTTGAGCTGGCCCTTGGCAGCATCCTCGGTTATAGGGCAGCTTACGAGCTGGGCAGGGGTTAGGGAATTGCTTGGTAGCCTGGGGTATCTCAGCGCTTGATTCAAGAGCTGAGGACATGAGCAGCCAGCCCCAGAATGGCCGTGCCCAAGGGTACTGAGCACACGCACCATGACTGAGGGTGTGTACACGATGGTACTGAGCACACGCACCGTGACTGAGGGTGTGTGCACAACGGTACTGAGCACACTCACCGTGACTGAGGGTGTGTGCACAACGGTACTGAGCACACTCACCGTGACTGAGCATGTGTGCATGACGGTACTGAGCACATGCACCGTGACTGAGGGTGTGTGCACGATGGTACTGAGCATACTCACCATGACTGAGCGTGTGTGCACGATGGTACTGAGTACATGCACCGTGACTGAGGGTGTGTGCACGATGGTACTGAGCACACGCACCGTGACTGAGGGTGTGTGCACGATGGTACTGAGCACACGCACCGTGACTGAGGGTGTGTGCACGATGGTACTGCGCACACGCACCGTGACTGAGTGTGTGTGCATGACGGTATTGAGCACACGCACTGTGACTGAGCGTGTGTGCACGATGGTACTGCGCACACGCAGCGTGACTGAGCGTGTGTGCACGACGGTACTGCGCACACGCGCAGGCCATGGCCATTGCTCTGCACCAGCATCCGGAGTGAAGAGCAGCCCATGGCAACAAAGTGATTCTCGAGCCCCCTCTGCTGGTCAAATGCAGCCAGTTCTGTGTGTTCTGTGGATCACCGGCCTGGGCTGGGGCCTGACCTGGCGACTGGGTATCAGTGGTGTTGGTTGCTTATGAATCTCCAGCTGACAAGTGAACCCTGTCTGGTGGGGTCTAGGCTCAGTCCCGGCTGGGTTGTTAGCACTGGGGATCCCGACGGGCACGGATGGGAAAAAGCTGCTGAGTTTGCGATAGATTTATTAGCACCGGCAGCAAAGTCACAAGCTCTCCCCGCAGCAAGGCAGAGTGACTGAGCTGCCGTGGACTCACACCGTGCCCTGCACAGAGACCCAGCGTCTCCCAGGGCTCACAGGCCGGGATACAGCTTTTCCAGTGTGGGGTGCTGGCACCCCTGTGCCTACTACATATTCCCCTTTTCCTTCTCTGAACTTCCGCCCCCCACTGCTGTCGGGGTGCCCATCTCCCATAGGTCACTAGGCCTTTTACCTCAAGCTCCCTCGCACGTACGTCGGTGAGTTCCCGAGCGTGGTGGTGGTCAGACATCTGCCCTGAGGCGATCTATCACACGCTGGTGTCAGCTGGTATCCGAGGTTCCCGATCAGCGTCTCAGGCCTGTGTGCACTGCAGCACCCTAGCCGGGGCTAGCTCACGATCTGAGTCGTTTAGCTGTTGTGACCCTGGCCTTGAGGCTCGTAGGTGCATTGCAGTGCTGCCTGTCACCAGTGTCTGTGCCTCACCGAGCCGATACCTTCAGGCTGTGGGGCTCCCAGCTGGCCCCCGTCGTCCCAGAACTGAGCAGCATCCCTGTGCGCCGGGTCACAGTGCTCTGGGCAGGGAGCCGGCCCAGCTCCGCGGGAGGGAGCCACCAGAGCTGCCGCCGGCGGGCAAGGTCTTCGGTGTATTTCGGTTTATTCCCTGGCCCTGTGGCTCTGAGCATCGGCTCCAGATCCCAGCTGGGACACCACCCGCCCACTGGAGCCCAGGCACCAGGAAGGGCAGAGAAGATGGTAGCACAGGGGAGGGCTAAAGCCACGGGGTGGGGTTTGGGGGCAGCAAGTTTCCTCACTGAGTGGTGCTGAATGTGGCAACAAAGGACTGAGTAGCTGGGGATCAGTTACTCACTAGCGGCGCCCTCCCTTCGTTCCAGAATCTCAGGGGTGGAAGGGACCTCAGGAGGTATCTAGTCCCGACCCCCTGCTCAAAACAGGACCAACCCCAACTAAATCATCCCAGCCAGGTCTTGGTCAAGCCAGGCCTTAAAAACCTCGAAGGAAGGAGATTCCATCTCTTGGTCACGTCCCAAGGCCTGTGTGTCCAGGACCACCTCTGTGAGACTTCCCCGCCGGCTGCCCTTGAGCCGGCAGACTCTCCTGCACAACGCACAGCTGGGGCAACCGCAGCTGTGAGCCACCCCAGGCCCTCCTGAGTGGGCAGCCAGGCCTGCCCCCAGCCCTGTGTCTCAGGTGGGGAAGAGAGCCTGCCCCCCACCCCCTGGATCTCCTGTGCCCAGGAGAGGGACTGCAGGGAGGGAGCGGGTAACCACGGAGCCGATTGCTTAGACAGGACCGTGCGGCTGCTTTGCACATCTGTCCCTCCCGTCTCAGCCCCTCGCTCCCTTTGTGCAGGGTCATGGTGTTTGCCAATGGCTCCCTGCTGATCACCCAGGTGAGAGCGCGCAGCACGGGGATCTACCGGTGCATCGGCCACGGGCAGAGGGGGAAACCCACCATCCTGGAGGCAAGTCTGCGGCTGGCAGGTAAGGCCCCGTGCGGCTCCGGCCGTGCTGTGAGCCAGGCGGGCGCGGCGCTGCCTCTGCACGGTGGTTGGAGACGAGCCGTTGGTTCTCCAGGGCGGCCCGGCCATAGCAGAGCTGTCCTGTCCCGCCGCCCAGCCACGGCCCAGAGCTCTGCTCTGCGCCCCGGATCTGGAAAGCACGGCTGGGGGTAAGTCGCGTCTCCCCCGGTTTCTCTCAGAGATCGAGGACATGGTGCCGTTCTCCCCGAAGGTCTTCATAGCGAGCCAGGAGCAGCGCGTGGCCTGCCCTGCCCCCCGCGGAGTGCCCCAGCCCCGTGTCTGGTGGGAGCGGAACGGCGCCCCGCTGCCCGCCAGCGGCAGGGTGCGCCAGGAGGCTGAGGAGCTGGTCTTCACCAGTGTTACCGGGAGCGACGCTGGCACCTACACGTGCCACGCGGCCAACAAGGCCGGCGAGAAGAAACAAGACCTCAGCATCACCGTAGCCAGTGAGCATCTCCCGCTGGGGGTGCTGGGGAGGGGCTGTGGGTATGGGGTGCTAGGAAGGGGGTGCTAGGAAGGGGCTGAGGGGCAGTGGGTATAGGGTGTTAGGGAGGGGGTGCTGGGGAAGGGCTGTGGGGTGCTGGGCAGGGGGTGGTGGGTGCTGGGGAGGGCGTGATGGGCAGCGGTGAGTATGGGGTGCTGGGGAAGGGCTGTGGGGTGCTGGGCGGGGGGGCAGTGGGTATGGGGTACTCGGGAGGGGGTACTGGGGAGAGGCAGACCGGCAATGCCCCGTCACTGACTGGAGCGGGTGCAGACAGCTCCAGGCGCAGCAGGGAGGACACTGTCCTGGCTGTCTCTTGGGTGGCCTCTGGCAGGTTTCTCCAGCCCGGGGGCAGTGCCCAGGTGTCCCCGTGGCGCTGGGAGGAGGGGTCACCTTTCCCACAGTGCAGAGCTCCTGCTGCCCTGGGCGTCACACCCCAGCAGGCAGAGTTGGCCGGGTGGGCGGTGCAGGGCCAGGTGCTGACCCTGGGGCACCACGCTGCTGGCAGGAGCCCAGGTAACGCTGTCCCCTCTTCCCCAGCGGTGCCCAGGTGGGTGGAGATGCCCAGGGACAGCCAGCTGGAGGAGGGGAAGCCGGGCTATCTGCACTGCCTCAGCAAAGCCTCCCTGAGACCCACCGTCACCTGGTACCGCAACGGCGTCTCCATCTCCGAGGTGAGCGCGGCTGTCACCCCCCAGCCAGCCAGCCCGTCCGGCTCCGCTCCGGACCCCCCTGCCCCGGAGACCGGCTCCGCCCCGGCCCTGCCCTCCTGCCCCGGAGACAATCTCTGCTCCGGCCACCCCCGCCCCCGGAGACCGGCCCCACCCTCTGGCCAGGTGCAGGGGGCAGCTCAAATCCACGTTGGACTGAAAGGAGCCATCTGAACCCCTGCCTGTCTCCCCCGCCACTGTCAGCTCCTAGCGCCCTGGGACCCAAGCCCCATTTCCCTTGGCTCTGCCCCACACCGCCTGCCCTGCAGCCCGCCCCAGGGGGCCAGAGCCCAGCCTGAGCCTGGCAGGAGAGGTGGCCGAGCCGCAGCGCGGCTTGCGGGTGTGGCCCAGGGGCGGCCCAGCCACCTGCAGGCTGTCCATGAGGTGGTCTTGTGGGTCCCCGGGGCCGTCAGCACGCCCAGCAGGGGAGGACACGGGACTGACGCGGCTGTTCTGGCCGGGCAGGACTCGCGCTTTGAGATCTGGGAGAACGGGACGCTGCGCATCAACAACGTGGAGGTGTACGATGGGACCGTGTACACGTGTGTGAGCAGCACACCGGCGGGCAGCATCGAGGGACACGCCCGCGTGCACGTTCTGGGTAGGCCGGGCAGCCGGGAGCCGCTGAGGGGATCCCCTGGGCTCCTGCGTGGGGGGAATTCCCCCCTCACACTGCACCCCTGGGTTGGAACGCCGGCTGCTCCGGCTGCCTGTCTCCCTCCGGGCTCTGAGTCTCAGGCCTCTCCCGCTGGGGCTCCTTGGCTCTTCCAGCGTGAGCCCAGCTCCTGTGTGCGGAAGGGCCGGGTATCTAGGTCCCCTTCCCCTGGGTGTGCAGCAGGGCCGGGTATCCAGGTCCCCTTCCCCTGGGTGTGCAGCAGGGCCGGGTATCCAGGTCCCCTTCCCCTGGGTGTGCAGCAGGGCCGGGTATCCAGGTCCCCTTCCCCTGGGTGTGCAGCAGGGCCGGGTATCCAGGTCCCCTTCCCCTGGGTGTGCAGCAGGGCCGGGTATCCAGGTCCCCTTCCCCTGGGTGTGCAGCAGGGCCGGGTATCCAGGTCCCCTTCCCCTGGGTGTGCAGCAGGGCCGGGTATCCAGGTCCC
>ML677423.1:0-45439 GCA_007922305.1 Dermatemys mawii | reverse complement strand
TGTGCGCGGGCGGGATGGGATGTGTGACTGGGGACACGCTGGGAGTGGCGTGTGTGTGGCTCTCCTTGCACACGGTTTATTATTGATTTTCTTTCAGGGAGTTTCCTTCCCTGCGAAGGGAAATTCGGTCATGACGCGAGGGGGCATCCCGCTGGGTGCTGGGGAGGGAGACCGTGCCCCCTGGACGGGAGTTCCCGCTCAGCCCACGCCAGCTGCCTGTCCTGCTGCTTTTTCCACCGTTCCCTGTGCCCACTGACCGGGCCTTCTCAGAAGCGCTGTACAGGCTGGGGTGGACAGCCCGGGCTGCGTTGTCTGTCCCTCCTCCCCCCTCAGTCCCTCTGGCTGCTTCGGGAGAACACTGGGTCAGCCTTCTCCTCCCAGGCAGGGCGGCTGCATGGCCTAGTGGGTGGGGTGCTGGCCTGGGACTCAGGGGACCTGGGGGGTCGCCCCTCTCTGTGCTCCAGCTCTCCTGTTTGCAGCAGGGCCGGGAGCTGGGCTGCGCAGAGGGGACCCTGCACACTCCTCCCGGTGACCCGCTGCCCTCTGCTTCCAGGGAAGGGGGAGTTCGGGGAGGTCTTCCTGGCCAAGGCCAAGGGCCTGGAGGACGGCGAGAGCGAGGCGCTGGTGCTGGTGAAGAGCCTGCAGACGAGGGACGAGCAGCTGCAGCTGGACTTCCGGCGCGAGGCCGAGATGTTCGGCAAACTCAGCCACGCCAACGTGGGGCGGCTGCTGGGCCTGTGCCGCGAGGCAGAGCCGCACTACATGATCCTGGAGTACGTGGACCTGGTAAGGGCCCTGCTGGGCACGGGCGCGGGGATACCATAGGGGGAGAGGGCCAAGGGGCCCTGCCATTGTGGCCAGGCCCTCCTCACCCTCCCGCTCTGTCTAGAGGCCGTTCTGTGGGGCTCCAGGCCAGGCTCCTCTCCGGGAGGGTCCAGGAGGGAGTGGAGACTCTGTGTGGGTCTGTCAGGGGCAGGGCACGTGGTTACTCGTCCCCTGGTCCTGGGCTCTTGGCGAGTGGCCAGGCCTTCCTGGTCCAGGGGTGCAGGCGGGCAGAGCTCTCTGCGTGCCAAGGCCCGGCTGGGGAATGGGGAGCCCCAGTCTGACCTGGGGGCTCGGCTGGCCACGGTGCCCATTGCGGAGGGAGGGCTGAGCTGTGTAGGGGGACGGTGGTCCCCAGCAGCCATGTGGGACTGAGGACACCAGTCTCCCCCTGCGCTGGCAGTGCCGGGGCCCCCTGGCTGGAGCTCTCGCCGGCTGCCTCTGGAAGCCAGCCCTTGGCTGCCCTGAGCCGCGCTGACCTGGTGATTTCTGCCTTGCCAGGGGGATCTGAAGCAGTTCCTGAGGATCTCCAAGAGCAAAGATGAGACGCTCAAGCCTCAGCCCCTCAGCACCAAACACAAGGTAAGTGAGGGAGCACGGGGGACCCCCAGGGAGCTAAAAGGGACAGTCTGCCTCGCTGAGGGCCCCGATCCTCTCCAGGACAGGCCCTGGTGCCTGCCTAGCCGAGGGCCCAGATCCAACCCAGGACAGGCCCCGGGGCCCAACCGGCTGTGGGCCCCGATCCACCTCAGGATGGGCCATGGGCCCCAGTTGACCCCAGGACGGGCCCTGGGCCCTGCCCCCTTGGGTACCTGCCCCGATCTGGCCCAGCGCAGGGACGGGCCAGGCTGCGATGGCTCTCTCTCTCTCTCGTGGCAGGTGTCCGTCTGCAGCCAGGTGGCCCTGGGGATGGAGCATCTCTCCAATAGCCGGTTTGTGCACAAGGACCTGGCTGCCCGGAACTGCCTGATCAGCGCCCAGAGGCAGGTCAAGGTGTCAGCCCTGAGCCTCAGCAAGGACGTGTATAACAGGTAGGTCAGGCCAGCCCCTGGCCGCCTGCCCGCGAGCCCCCTGGGAGCGGCGCGCTCGGGCCGGCCTGACCCCGTCTCTCTGTGCAGTGAGTACTACCACTTCCGCCAAGCCTGGATCCCGCTGCGCTGGATGCCCCCGGAGGCCGTCCTGGAGGACGAGTTCTCCACCAAGTCGGATGTGTGGGCCTTCGGCGTCCTCATGTGGGAGGTCTTCACGCACGGGGAGCTGCCCCACACCAAGCTGGCGGACGACGAGGTGCTAGCAGGTGTGTGGGGCAACGCCCACCCTGGGGGCGGGATCTGCTGGGCTGGTGCCTTCTCTCCCGCTCCCGAGAAGGCTGCTGGAGCAGCAGGTCCTGGCCAGTATCCGAGCTGGGCCCAGGGCTGGACAGGCCCCGTGGTGACCCCTGGCGATCCCTGTGCCCTCCCCAGACTGTCCAGGGCCCCGGCCGGCTCTCCAGACTCCCTGCACGCAGGCTTGGCGAGCACTGTGGGGGCCGAGCGGCGTGGTGCTATCACCCGCCCTGCCCCAGGGCTCTCCTCACCCCCCACCTGCACCCACCCCGGGCCTTTGGCCAACGCCCCGCCCTGCCCCAGGGCTCTCCTCACCCCCAAACCCCCCCCCTCGGACTTTGGCCAACGCCCTGCCCTGCCCCAGGGCTCTCCTGTCCCTCACCCCGGGCTGTTGCTGTCTCTGCAGGTTTACAGGCAGGGAAAATGAAGCTGCCCCACCCCGAGGGCTGCCCTTCCAAGCTCTACAAGCTGATGCAGCGGTGCTGGGCCCCCAGCCCCAAGGAACGCCCCTCCTTCAGCGAGCTCGCCACCGCCCTGGGTGACAGCCCGTCCGACAGCCGAGCCTGAGCTGGGGGCCTGGGGGAGCCGGGCTCCAGCATCGGACTGGGACGAGTCGGAGCCCAGAGGGACCATGGGTTATCACAGCTGGACTGGGCGCTGGGGGGCCTCTCCCTGGCCTCCTGGCATGGTGTCCTACCTCGGCTCCCCACGGTGCTCCAGCCAGCCACTGTGTGCCAGCAGGAAACGCTGGGGGCCCCAGGCCCCTTCCACAGCCCCAAGCCGGGCTCCTCTGCCGCCCCGAGCCCCTGCCACCCAGCCCGGCCAGGCCCTGTCCCACGAGGCCAGGCTCCACGTCCCTTGGAGCTGGGATCCCAGCAGGAAACCCCCATTCGGCTGAGACGCGCCGTGCAATGCAGCCCTCCCCTCTCCCCCGTGCGCCCAGCCAGGTGCGGAGCTGTGGGCTGTCGGCAGCGCCCGTGGGCTCCCTGTGCCGCATCCCTGCCCGCTGTCAGGCGAGGGGAGCCGTGCCTGGCCACGTAGATCCTCTCCCGGAGTCGCCGAGGAACCTGGGTATTTCTCCCCGGCCCCACCCGTCTGTGCGAGGCCCTGGCGTGGCCCTGCACAGCGAGCCGGGCGACAGCAACACCAAGTGCCTGGCAGATGAAGGAGATTCTCGCTCGCTTTCCTGACTATCCGATGCCGCCTTTTGTATGATTCCCTGGGGCAGCCCCCTGTTCCGTGTCGCGCTGACCCCTCCCAGCCCAGAGCCCCAGTGCTCCGTGGGCCGCGTGGGGGCTGGGACAGCCAAGAGGTTTTTTACACACTGCTCTCAATAAAGAATCCCTTTTTGTAGCTGCTGTTCTCAGCCTCCTTCCTCCCTGCAGAGGCTGGGCGGGTTCTGCCCCGGCTGTCAGCACAGCCAGCTCCCCAGGCCCTCGCCCACGTGCTGGCAGGCGTCCTGCTGTGGGGATGGCCACCCGCCTCACCGGAGAGCAGGGCGTGGAGCTGCGCGAACCAGGGTGCCCTGCAGGACACAGGAGCCGAAAGCCCAGCAGGTGGGTTTGTGTTTTCCAGGGAACGCGGCGTCCCCTGGGCGTTCTGGGTCAGGGGACCCTCTCCACTGGCCAGCCCCCAAACTTCCCCCCTCGCCTTGTGTCACAGGCCGTGGGGGAGTCCCGTTCCCACACCCCCCACTTCCTGGAATTCACAGTGATTCTTAGCCAGCCAGTGGATCAGAAGGTTTATTTGAGATGCCAGGAACACAATCCAACTCAGAGCTTGTCAGTACCCCTTAGTCAGGCCCTTCTGGGGGGCAGGGAGATAAGACCCCAAATCCAGGCTCCCTCCTCTTCCCCAGCCAACTTCTAACCCCTCAAAACCCTGCAGCTGTCTCTCCTTCCTTTGTTCACTTCCCGGGCCCTAGGTGTCATCTCAGGTTACAGCTCCAGGTATCCCCGTTCAGAGCAGCTTCCCCTCAAGAGTGAAACCTCCTCCCTGCTTGTCAAACCTTGCTCCATACGCAGAGCCCCCAGTGCTGGCATGTTCCCAACACCCCGGGCACGGGGGGCCCGAGCCAGGACCGCAGCACTAAGAGGAGAGGGGGCACCAGCCCCACGGGGACCTGCAAGGGGCTGAGCTCACGGGGCTCCCCGCGCTCCAGCATGGAGGCTTTGCCCTGAGCACTGGCAGGGGTAACGCCCAGGTGCTGGGACACGGCGCATCCAGGGTGGGCAATGCCCCCTCCCCAAGAGACAGGTCTATGGCCTTTGTCATCTCCCTGCGTGGGCATTCCTGTACCCCTGCCTGCCAGCCACAGGGCGCCACGGGGCCTGGCTCCAGGCACTGTGCTCCCTGCAGAGATTTTAAGGCTACCAGGGACCCTCATGGACATCCAGACTGAGCTGCTGCCAGGCCACAGAACCTCACCCACCTGCTGGAGTAGGACCCTAGCCTCTGGCTGAGGGCCCTCCCACCCCAACACACAACCCCCAGGTCTCTGCCAATCTGCCCTGGGGGAGGATTCCTTCCTGACCCCAAATATGGTGATCAGTTAGACGCTGAGCATGTGGGCAAGACCCACCAGCCAGCCCCAGGAGAGAGAATTCTCGGTAGTAACTCAGAGCCCTTCTCCGGCTGGGGGAGACACTTGTTAACAACAGTCGATGGGCCACGTGCCATCGTAGGCACCATTAGACCATCCCCTCCTTAGACTTCTCAAACTCTGTTCTGGCACCATTTCGGCTTTGCCCCCACTGCTGCCCTGAGAAGGCTGCTCCGGAACTTCACCCTCTGATGGCTAGAAACCTTTGCCGCATTTCAAGCCTGATGTATTTCTAGAGAGCAACCTTATCTCCCCTCAGCCTTGGTGTGGTTACAGGAAACAAGCCAACCTCCTTGAGTCTCCTCTCCTAAGGTCGGTTCTCTGTTCCTCAGATCATCCTAGTAACACTTCTCCACACCTGATTAGACCTGGGAGACCAGCACTGCACACAGTATTCCCGATGAGAGCTCACCAGTGCCTTGTATAGTGGTCCTAACACCTCCCTGTCCTTACTGGAAATATCTCGCCTGATCCATCCTAGGATTCCATTTATCTCTTTCTCAGCCGCATCACATTAGCGGCTCATAGTCCTCATGTGATGGCCCAATACTCTGAGGTCTTTCTCCTTCTCTGTTGCTTCCAACTGATACGTCCCCAGTTTATAGCAAATATTCTTGTTGTTAGTCCCTAAGTGCTTGACCTTGCACTTTGCACTATTAAATTTCATCCCATTTCTCTTACTTCAGTTTTCAGAGTCCTCCAGAGCTTCTTGTACGATATTCCGATCCTCCTCTGTATTGGCCATACCTCCCAACTCTGTGTCCTCTGCAAATTTCATTAGCGCACACTCACTCTTTGGGCCAAGGTCTCTACTGAAAATGTTATACAAGATTGGTCCCAAGACAGGTCCCTGAGGTCTCTTGTATTCATTACAGGGAAGAGATGGGCCAAGGGTGCTACCGAACCCAGGCACTGTCCAGCACTGAACAGTGGTAAAGTCTGACCCTATTTCGTGCCAGGGCCTGGCTGGAATTCAGCTGGAGCTGATACGGGTGGGGATGTCACCTGGGTCCCTCTCTCAGGATGCGGATGCCGAAGGCCTGGGTTTCCAGGACATGGTGGGGGTGGCAGCCGTGGGTGAAGCCAGGGAGCTGGGGCTAGCCGGGGCCGGCAGGTGGCTGGGAAGGCAGCAGAACGTGGGCGTGGGATGCTCAGGCAGTCACCTTCCATATGCTTTTTTCTGCCCCCTTCCACAGCCAGGCAGCCCAGCCTCAGTGACTGTGGCGTCTGCCCTCTCTCCCCTGGCCCGTCCTGTGGACCCAGCCATCTCCGTGTGTCCCGTGCTGGTCTCTGCCAGGCTGCAGGCGTCTCCGGGCACCAGCACGGCTTGGCGAGGAGGGACGAGGGGGGCAGGCGTTTGCCAGGGGCCCTGTGCGGCAGGCATGTTCGGCACTCGTTTCCATGGCAACAACATCACAGGATGCACCAGGAACTGAGATTAATGCATAATTTTAGCACCTGCTAAAGTAACAAAAATCTGCCCCCTTCCTCCCACCCCTCGACTCTGCGCTGATCCCAGAGGAACCAGAACTTCAGATTTCCTGATGTTCGTGCTCAGAATCAGACCTACACAACCAAGGGGCACAGGCTGGCTTGGGAGTGGATGGGGAACAGGAAATGGGGCATTTCCTCCTTAGGGGGCGCTGGCTGCAGTCTGGCCCCTGAGGTGGAACCGCCTGGCTCAGGAAATGGGACATGGGGCATTTCCCCTCTAGGGGGCGCCAGCTCTGATGCAGTCCTGAGGCATGGGACTGGCTGACCGGGATGGTGGGGTGGGAAGGGGGCATGGGGCATTTCCCTTCTAGGGGTGACCCCAGACTGTGGGACCAGCTGGCTCAAGAGCATGGCATGGGCCATTTCCTCTCTAGGGGATGCTGGCTCCAATCTGGCCCCAGGGGCCGGGCTCCTGGGGGGCACTGAGTTCAGTTCTCTTGTTGGAAACCCCAAACAAGGCTCCTGGGGGCTCGGCTGCCTAGCACCTGAGCAGGGATCCCCGCGGAGAAAAGCCATTTCCACCCCTCAGCAGTGACAGGCCACCACACAGCTTCTTTGGGAAGCAAATTCGCCAATCGTTTGGGAACCCCTGCTGTATTTGCAGAAGCATTGATCTGTCACACAAAGGAGTTCTGCTTGCTCAAGGGGATCAAATTCCTCCTGAAACTCCTCTGGGCACACGCCGATGATTTTATCATTCAGGGGCTCTGATGGGACTGTCTATTGTGACTACAGCTCTGGAGAAGAGCGTGTTTGATAGATTCCCCCTTGGGGTGGGCGGCAGAGGGATACTGGTGAATTTGTAGTCACTTGCTTTGCAGATGTTTTGGAGACGGTAACAGAAGTTTTGGAAGACAAGTCCAAGGGTTTATGATCCGTGTCCCATTTGGAGAAGATCCCATGCTGGGATAAACTGATTGCTCAGACTTGGTGCATGCAAAAGCAAGGGCTAGGCGTTCCCTCTCTGGCTGAGTAGAGGTTTGCTCTGCTGAAGGTCATGTCCAGAAGCACATGCTACAGGCACCATTTGGTGGTAATGCTGCCCCGAGTCCGCGTTCGCTGGCATCACACTGAATAGCTCTAAGTTCCTTTAGATCAGATCTTAGATTGGGATTATTAGTCACTAACTTTTGGATCTGCTTGAAAGACACTTGCGGTTGCAATTCCCAACACTATTCATCATCCTTATCTGTTAGTCTCCTCAGGGTTCACTGAGCCAGGAGAGGTGTGAGTCAGAGACCTTGGACAAAGAGTTAGCAAATCCCCCAAAGGGCTGTGTGTCTTGCTCATTTGGGGGGCAAGGCTTGTCCAGAATTGCTTGAACCTTCTCTGAGTCTGGGTTTCAGCCCTCTGCTGCTACCAGGCGTCCAACCTATGGCCCAGCTGGTCAGATTTGTCCCTTACTGGGTTTGAGGTCCCCTCTGGGTGCTCTGTTGAGCAGTGCTATCATATTACAACTACCATCAGCCGTGGGCTCTTGAAGGGAGTCTCCACAACCAAACACACATGTTTTCAGATGCACTTTCATTTTTTCAGCCTAAACTGCCTAAACACACACAAGATTTTTTTGAATTACCTGGTGTCTCATTCCCCAATCAAGCCCTCAGTGTCAGACCACTGCCCACCCACCCTAAGTCTGTCTGAGGTTTTTACTACCAGATCCCAGTCACAAGTTGGTCTGTTATCAGTTGGCTCCTCCGAAGTTGCAAGATTCTCTCTTCAGCCTTAGCTCAGTGAAACTTTCTTTTGGTACTCTGTGTAAAACCATATCGCATGTTTCATTTTTACATGGAGAACAGTTCTCTGCAAATTTCTGTAATACAATTTCATAGTTATCCAAACTGTTAACCACATCAGTGCTGCAGAACCAACCAGCAGAAGTTATTGTCCTTTTTGCAGGCCCTGTCACTTTTTGAAATAGTTCTTCACTTTCTATCTTCTCCAGTTAGCTTTCCAGAGTTTCAGCTCAGGTGGAGCTTTTTCCCTGCTCTGTTCTTCCACTCAGACACTTCCCTTAGGCCGCGGCTACACTACACATGTTGCCAATGCAAGTTATGTCAGTATAAAGCCATCAAAGATGGTACGTTGTTTGTGCACATGCATACTTGGCTCCTTGTGTTGGCACCGCACGTACTCACTAGGAGAGCTTGTATCGATGTGCAGTGCACCATGGGTAGGTATCTCCGCATGCAGCTCACCCCTGTCCAGGTCACTCGTGTTTTGGCAATGCAAGGTAGGGCAGAAACGAAACATGCAGGAGCCCAGGGGTCAACTTCCCAGCATACAATTGTCTCCATCCCATAATGTCGCCTATAGCCATATTTTCACACCTTTTTAAAAAAACACAGGAGCCCTTGTGGCCCTCCTCACTATCCGCCATCTCCAACGGGAGCGTGGAGCCTGCACAGCTCTGCGCTATTTTCACACACACTGCAAGCGCACGGGGTTAGATGACCCTGGCCATCCCTTCTAACCCTCTGGTTCTATGACACACGACCCTCTAGTTTCTGGAGATCTGCACATGGAACATGAGGATGCCTTGGACGATAGATTGCTGTCGGACACAGCAAGAACCAAGGTAAGGTTGCTGGTGGCCATTCATGGAGCAGCTGCAGATGGTGGAGCGCTGCTTCTGGGCCTGAGAAACAAGCAAGGGAATGGCTTGCAGAAGCCATGGTGGGCCAGGATTCTGCCTGCAGCTCAGGGCTCTGAGCCTCCAGGAACCCCTGAACGGTCTTGGGGACAGGTCGAGGCCTGTCCTCTCCACTGCCATGAGATCCAGCAGCCCCGACTCCACTGCCAACTCCACTACTGTGTATGGCATTTCCCATCGAACTCCAGTCCTACCAAGGGCTTCCCTGCATGGGCAGTTCCAGGCAGCATTGTGCTCCTGAGGCCGTTTGCACTCATCCCCCAGCCTGGCAGAGGGCTCCTCCCCCAGGTGAGAGGGTTGGTACCAGATGAGGCCGTTCTTACCTGCCTCTCCTGCTGATCAGAATAGAGACCTCCCCTGCCTTCTCACCGAGGCTGCTTGTCCCTGCTCTCCTTCACGAGGTGTGGGAAGGGGGAGATTACAGGGAGCAGCAGGGGGAAAGGAACTACCCCAGAGATTAGCTTCGTGCTCCAATAATCCCTCAGCCTCTACTGGAAGTTTAGCCAGCCCCAGCGGCTGATCTTCCTTCCTCCAGGCAGTAAGTTGTAGCCTCCAGAGGAGCTCTAGTGTGGATACAATGAGGGCTCTGTCCCAGGCTGAGCTGGCCCTTTAAGAGGGTGACTTCAGCCTCACCTGTGCAGGGGTAGCCAGGCTCCCCAGGTAAAGGGAGGGAGTTCAGGGCACCTGTGATAGGGGCATGTGATCAAGACCCAGCCCTGCTGGGAAGTGTAGAGGGCAGCCTGAGCTCAGGGCAGGAGGGCTGGGTGTGTCTTAGCTCCCAGACAGAGGGCTGGGAACCAGCAAAGCGTGGGTGTGTCTGTCCATCCCGTGGTGAGCGTGAGGGATCTCAGCCAGCCCCCTCTAAAACCAGGGTGGTGGGTGCTGTGATTCCCTCTGGTGTTATGGGGGTGGCAGCGGCAGGGTCTGATGCTGGAGGAGGTAAGACCCTGTTACAAGCCCAAGCTAGGGAATCCTACAGTCCCTCAGCCTCGGAGAGGTACAGGGTGGCTGTCTGCAGAATAGGCCCAGAAGTGCCCCCCCCCCCCGCCACCCCATTGAACTCTCTTGGGGAGCAGCATCTCTCTTGTATCTACCCTGGTCTCTACCCTCTGCATTCCCAGCCCTTGGCCCTCCAGCGGCTGTGAGTTATCCCGTTCCTGCTCCTAACAGGAATGATACGGACACAGGCTGTCCCCTCCTGCTGGGGCACCGAGCTGAGGTTCTGCTGTGGACCTTCCCATCCTATAGCACCTCTGCCTGGGGACACCCCTCCTCTCCCTGCCCCCCATCCCATGACTGATGGTGGGAAGCCAGCCCCTCCTGTTCTTCCCCTTCCTGGGCCAGAAAAAGGAAGCAATATGGGGGTCAGTGGGGGGAGGAATGGGACAGTGAGTTGGGGCCCCTACTTCCCCACCCCAGAGATAGCTGCCATCGGTAAGGTGCTGGGGGAAATGGAACGGGGCCCCCTTTTTTGCTGTCTTTAGCTGGTTGTACGGTAACCACTTAAGTCTCAAAGAAATAAAGGACCTTGTGTGGAAACCCATGAGACAGGTGGGTTCCAGCTCCCCATCATTTTTAGGCATGAGATAAAGCCAGACCTTTGTATCTTGCTGTATAAGCCTTGGCATAGGAACTGCCAGGCTGGGTGGAAGCCAGTGCCCAGCTACTCTGATAGCCTGTGTCCACCAGTGGGCTGGATCAGCCGCTTCACCGGAAGGTGGGAGAACCCTGAGAGTGGACAACTTCCGAAGAAGCTGCCCACGTTTCTGGTTGCACTTTTCCCTTCACCTCCTTAGTTACACACTCCCTATCCGGCGCGGGACCTCCTGGTCAACCTCCTCCAAGCCCTGGCCAAACTGGCCAGCTACAAAACCAGGGAGAGGAGTTAGGCCGATGGGGTCTCCTGTGACTGTGGGCCCTATTTTTGATCCTCCGTCCCTCACGTATCTGGGCAGAGTTCCTCTGGGCAACGTCCACTGGCTCCCTTCACACCTTCAGGAAGCAGTGAGCGCTGTCTGGGGTTCTCTGCTCGGTGTCCCCGTCAGGTTCTCTCTGTTTGACCCTTTGACCCCACTCCCCTCCCTGTTATTTCATTAGTTGTCCCCTGGAATCACTTGGTTTCCAGGCTCTGTGGACCTGCCCTTAGGCTGGGGTCGGGCCTTTAGCGATGGGCGTGCTTGTGCCCGCCCACTTCCTGGATCCCAATAGGACCAGGGGAATTTCTCCTAGCCTCCGGCAGTTTGCAGCTGCCTTCAGCGCTGAAATAAGAGGGTTTATAGCCCTTATTTTCAGGTGTGGTGACTGTGGATGTTCTTGTGCATATTAATGTCTGGTTATTTGCTGAACCCGGCGATGCTCCTGACCTTAATGATATCTTGTGGCACTGAGTTCCACAGGCCAATCAAATGTTAAACCTTGGCGTGACTTGCTGACCCAGGGAGGTGAGAGGTTGCTGGACAGTAGGAAGACGAGGGTAGTGGCAGCTTTCAGCTTGGCTGGGGACTCATGGCAGATTTTTAGTACTGGAGGGTGCCAGCCCAGGCACTCATGGGGGTGGAGGTGTGAGCTGGGTGACTCCCAAGGCCAGAAGCCGTCACCAACCACAGGTGAGGATGAGCAATAAACTGGGCCAATCCCCTTCTATCGGGATCCTGGCACAGGGACTGGGAGTAACCCAGGGCAGAGACCTGGCCTACACCACTCCAGCCTGGCCTGGCCTGCACAGTCCCTGATCTCCCCTCCCCCACCCTGCCCTGCTCGACCCCAGCCTCTCCTCGTTCTATTGCCACCTTGTCCCTGCTCTGTCCCAGGCCAGGCCCGGGCTACCTCCCCGCCAGCATTCAGGGGTCTCTGTCCCTTTAAGAGCCTCCCTCTTTCCTCGTCCCCTCCGGCTGACGTCGAGCGTGAGCACAGCTTCTTAGGAATGTATGCAAATCAAGCCCCGCCCCCTGGGCCAATGGGGAGCGCCGCTCGGGCCCCCCGTCGCCCAATGGCGATCCAGGTCCGCCGGAAGGCGGCCAATGGGAGGGAGGCGCCGGCTCGCACCATATAAGGAGCGGCTTCGCCATAAAAGGCAACATTGTATCGCTTTATATGGGGGGAAAGTGGCGCGCGGGCGGCGGGCCGGAGCGGATCCGTCTGTAGCGGGAGCGAGCGGGGCCAGGCCGGGAGGCGGAGGCGGAGGCGGGGGCCGGGCCGGAGCAGCCGGCGCGGGGCCCATGGCAGCGCCGGCCTGACCCGCCCTCGCTGTCCGTGCGCGGCTCGCTGTCCGCGGCACCATGTTACCCAGCCAGGCCGGGGCCGGGAACGGCGCCGCCGCCCTGGCCCGCGGCTCCGTCATGGGCATGGCCCGGGCCGCCTCGGGCCGGCCGGGCGCCGGGGCGCCGCGCGGAGCGAACGGCGGCGGAGCGGCGGGCCGCGGCCCTGGCAACGGCGCGGGGCTGGTGGGGGGCCGCTTCGAGCGGGACCGGGACCGGGAGGCGGCGGCGGCCGGGCCGCTCTACAGCGGCAGCGAGGGCGACTCGGACTCGGCGGAAGAGGACGAGCTGGGCAGCGCCGAGCGGCGCGGCCTGAAGCGGAGCCTGGGGGACGTGGAGCTGGGGGTGGTGGTGGGGCCCGAGGCGGCGGCGGCGGCGGGCGCGGGCTACGGCGGGGTGAGCGGGGCCGTGAGCGGGGCCAAGCCCGGCAAGAAGACCCGGGGCCGGGTGAAGATCAAGATGGAGTTCATCGATAACAAGCTGCGGCGCTACACCACGTTCAGCAAGCGGAAGACGGGCATCATGAAGAAGGTACCGGGCCGGGGGGACCGGACTGGGGGGGCCGGGGGGCGCGCACCCCGCTCCCGTGCGGAAGGTGGGGCCGGGCCTTTGCGGGAGAGGCTGCGGCGGGGGGGAGGTTCCCTCGTGGGGTCACAAGGAGGCGGATGGGGCTGGGGGCGGCTCGGGACACTGGGGGGCCGTGCGCCCCCCCCCACCGCCTGGGGTGCGAGGGAGCGTCTGGAGCGATGCTGGGGCCCAGGTCTGGAGCAGCCTTGACCCGCGGCTTGAGAAGGTGCCGCGGGTGGTCCCGTGGGAATAGCCCCCCACCCCAGGGAGCCAGCCGCGGGTCAGCTCGGGCTCCGGCCTAGGGAGGAGGGGGAAAGGGACCCGGGGTGGCTTCCTTCAGGGACAGCTGGGACTTGTCACCTCTCCCCCCTTCTGTAGCAGGGACCAGAAAACAGCCGTTTCCCCTCCAAGGCCTCGCTCTGCGGGGCCAGAGACAGGCCTGGCCTGGCTGGGTGTTGGGGTTGAGGGGGTGCGGAGTGTGCCCGTGTGGGATGGGGACTGAGCCTCGGGTAGGGTTAATAGGAGGGGGTGGTTTTAGTGTGCCGAGCTGGGCAGGCTGACAGTGCTTAGAGAGGTACTTGGGTGACCAGATATATTGATGAGCCAACGCTTGGGTGGCCCCTAGGCCCTACTGTAATCAACATGACTGATGATGATAGTCTCTTGGCTGAAGGAGACCAGCCATATCACAGCTGAGCTAAGTATTGGCCAGGTATTAAACTGTCAACGTGCAGTGCCTAGGGAAATGTGTGTGTTAAGTGTTGGTGACATTTCAGGGCTCCCCCTAGATCCTGCGGAGGGAAGGTGTGTTCAAAGGTGTCTGAATCCTGTTTACACACAAGGGGCTAAGTAGTATTCAAAACACTGTCTAACCAAGTATTCATGAACACACTGTAAATCGCCACTTCTTTTCCTATTCTTGACCAGCTGCGCGCCCTGGGTTCAGAGCTGACGGAAAGCTGTGGACCCCGGCAGGGCCTGGACCCCGGCACAGGGATATGCTTGTCATACGCACACTGGTGCTCGACCCAGTCTAAATGCTGACCCAGCTGGGGAGAGCGTTCTAGAGGCTTTGGTCCTGACTGGTCCCTTAGCATGTTCCTAGGAGTGACTGAGTGGAGTTTTGTACTGCCCTAGTAGATCCCCTCCCCTGGCGTTGGCACCCCCCAACCCTCAGAGTTATGCTCTGCTGCCCCTCCCCGAAGTGTTCGCCGCATCTCTAGCTCCCTTCCTTGGAAGTCAGTCCCTGTAGCCCATAAATCCGCTTGCCGGTTTCCAAACTCTTGACGTGTTTCTGGTACTGGAGTCCAGAACAGAACGTGTTGTTCCACATGCGTTTCTAGCAGAGCAGGTCTGTTGTCCTGCCTTCACTTGATGCTTTTCCATGTGATCTGTCCTACTCCACAGATTTGCCTCCTAGCCTCAAGAGATCTTGACTGTAGCAAGAGGGGAGAGAGCAACCCAGAAATGCAGTATTGGTACTATGGCGGTGGGCCAGCCTCTCCTGGAGAGGTACGGGGCCGACTTGGGCTGTTGCTCTGAACATAATGGTTTGACCTAAGGGGTTTAGGAGCTGCCCATCCAAACTGAGGAGTGAAGCACAGCGTGGGTCTCTCCATTAGCTGTCTAGCGCTCCACTTGTGCACGCGGAGGCATGGCCAGCCAAGAGTTAGAGAAGCCTTGGGAGCTGGGATGATGAGGTCTCTGCCAATCCTGGTTCGTTAGCAACTCAAGGGCTGGGCCTAATGCAAGTCTGTGGCCAGCCCCGGGAAGGTCATTGGTGAGCTGGTGTTACCGATTGGGGGTAAGGTATCACCTAAGTGCAGCCAGCTGGCTGAACAGGGGCCGAGGGGCTGTGCTCATCGGGACTCCAGTGTGAATCCCAATTCCCAGACGATACTAGAAACATCCGCTTGGGTCAAGGGCTCTTTAGCATCCTCTCCTGTGTTTCACGGGCGGAGGTGAGCCAGTTGGGGGGTTGAACGATGGGAAATGGGGGTAAGTAGGGATATATAGTAAGTTTTCTGGGGAGACAGGGTTATTTAGGCTAGTCAGGAGCAGAGGTGCTGCAGAGAGCCCAAGGCAGGCTGGGAAGACAGGCAGCACAATGGCCAAGGGACTCCAGCGTTGGGAAATGAAGTGATGGACGTGAGGGGGAAACTGGAACTGTTGGTGCAGGTTACGGGGCTCTAATGTCAAGTGAGGAACGGGACTTGGGCATCGTCGTGGGCCGCTCTCAAAGCCGTCAAATCGGAGCAGATAACCGAGGCGTGGGATGGAAGGTGCCATTGTGTGGGTCAGTGGCGCAGCCCCACGTGGGTAGTTCTGCCAGCGTGTCTCACCCAGGGGGTTACAGAGCTAGAGCAGCTCGGAGAATGACCACGAGCTGGCAGGGCTCCGTGCTGGGAGCGATTCCTTCCCGCAGGAAGGGGCTGGATTAGAGCGGATGTGATACAAGTTGGTAAACGATGAGTGGGGCAGAGAAGGGAGACCCTTGGCTTATCCAGGTTTGAAAAGGGATTGGGCATCTCTATGGCAACCATGAATACCCAGCGTTGTCACGCTAGATCCCTTCCAGAATTTTAAACCTTCTGCCTTGGGGCTTACGCCAGTCTCTGGATGCGACAGACCCCTGCAGTGTGCCGACGTGCCTCGAGAATTGCCGTGTGCAGGGTGCCACTGGGCCAGGACAGTGTGATCCCCCTGCATGGAGGGGGAAGCTGCTGGGAGAGGGTCCTGGCAGTGGACGGGGGCAGAGAGCTGCCATGCTGTACTACGGGTGTGGGGGCTCACAAGGCCTCTCTGGGAATCCGCTGGGCCAGTAGCAAACAGGGAAGAACCTGGAGCCGTGGCAGGTTGCCCCTGAGAACAGGGATGTACCTGGTTGGGTGAGGAGGGTGGCCAGAGGCTGGACCTTCGGTAAGCAGCCGCCTGGATTCAGCAGCACTGATGCATGCAGTGATGTTGCTGGGGCCGGTTTGGGGGAGGTGCACCTGACTGCTGAGTGCCTTCTGCCAGCACCCCCTTCTGCTTCCTGGCCGGGGCAGGCGCCAGCAGGTGCTCCTCCCTGCGAGATGGCGTGCAGGGCACACGGCAGGGGATACCGTCGGAGGGGCAGGGTCGGTGGAAGCAGAGCCTGCTGCTCAATGGTGCTTTGCCCCCGGGGGCGCTTTGCCGGGACCCGGCACGGTCTCCTCCGGCTCTGCGCGGCTGGGGTTGTGCTGTGGGCCGCTCTGCACTCGGCAGTGTCCCGAGGTGGGGCGGGGGGCTCCCTCCTGCAGTGCAGCGTTTCTTCCCCGCTAGCCTGGTGTGGCGCTCGCACCAGGGGACTGACCGGCTTGGAATGGGGTTTTCACCGCTCCCTGCAAGCCCTGGTTTGACTAGCTCTGCTCAGGGAGCTGGGTCATAGCTGCCTCTGGCGTAGGGGCTGGGCCGCTCCCAGGGGGTTCGTGTGCCTGGCTGGGGACTGGCGGGGCGGGCAGCTCCCCTCTGCAGGCTGGGGGTTGGCAGCTGTGGAGGACCACATGGGTGGGCAGCCTGGGGGAGCTGGGATCAGTGGTGGGCCTGGCTTGACGGCCCCGTGCCCTGGCAGGGGGCTGGTGCCGCGCTAATGAGAAGGACTGGGAGAGCTGTGAACACCAGCAGGTGCCTGGCAGCGTGACGGGGAGCGGGGACGTGCCGCGAGTGTGTTGGGGGGTGTCCCCAGGGGGAGGGAGATAAGGGCCGTGGCCGGAGCAGCTGGACATGCAAGGGGGTGGTCAGCAAGTGAGACGGGGCTCTGTCCTGTCTCTGCGCCCGCCTGCCGACCTGCTGGAGGGACAGGCCCCAGAAGACGGGTCTGGGTTGTGCTGGGTTCGGTGCGACAGTCTCTGCCTAGAAGCACTTGCTGTCTGGGATGGGTGTCAGGCGCTCGCTTGCCCGTGGGACACTGAGTGCTGCTGGCCCCCGCCCGGCCCCGGCCCCTGCTGGCTGACGTCCGTGGCTGTGGGATTTGAGGTGCAGGGCGTGGAGAGGTTCTCTCCCCTGGCAGTGGCAGGACTACATACGGGCTCAGTCCTGGGCCCCTTGTTACCAGGAGAGGTGTAGGCCAGGACCCTGCAGATCATTGCAGGCCAGAACCCTGCTCGCCTCATCTCCTCGCCCGTCACTTCTCCAGGGGTTGCTGGCAGATGTCCCAGCAGCCCCAGCCCCGTGCTCTTGAGTTTGGCAGTTCCCCAGGGAGGTGCAGGGAGGCCGGTGTCGTGCGCTGAGAATTAGTGCCCCCACAGGTGCTGGTCCTGCCCTGGGGGACGAGAGGCCTCTCTCCGGCCCCTGCCTAGGTGGGGGCTGCCTGCCCTGCTCTCTGGCTTTGCTGGGCAGGGCGGATCCCCCCTGCTGTCGTGAGCTGCAGCAGGTGGGTTTGCTGGGAGCAGTGGGACCTGGGCGGGGTCTATCTGGCTCTCGTGGTGTGGGTCGGGGGGGTTGAAGCCAGGCAGCCCTGGAGGAGCATGGCTCTCCGCTGCTGGGGCTATGCACGGCCAAGGGCTGGGAGCGCTGGCTTGTTGCTGGTTAGGGCTGGGTGGGGGTCCCCAGGGCAGCCCAGAGGCCTCGTGGGGCTGGCTGTGCACGACACTGCGAAGGCGTTGGCAGGAGCAGGCAGGCAATCGAGGCTGGCTGGGGACGCTGTGACGAGAGATAAGTGGGGTGGGGCCGGGAAGGGCCCTGTTGCAGAGGGAGTCAGTGGGGTGGTTAGGGCAGGACAAGCTGGCATGATAGACTTTGGGGGCAGCACGTGACTGGCCTGGAGGGGGGCGAGTCGGGGGCCGCCTGGCTGAGTTCAGCGGTGTACGGCTCGCGGTGGGGCAGGCTGGGGACTGGGGTCATGGCGGTGAGGGTGAACGGGACATGGCAGAGCGCTTGGGGGGACTTTGGGGGTTCCAGTGGCACCTAGAGGCCTGGGCCCCACTGGGGGACCCCCTTGTGCTGGGTGTCATGCAGGGACGTAGCTGCAAGGAGCTGGGAGGGGAAGTGACGTGCGCAGGTTCACCAGCAGGCCTGTGCCAGGGTCAGGTCTCCAGAATCCCAGTCCTGTGCCCTGCCTATTAGCCGGGCTGCCTGCCTGGAGTCGGGGGCAGCCCTGGGAGAGGGTGAGGCTGCCTCGAAGGGGCAGAGGAGGCCAGGGCGTAGGAGGCACGGCGCAGGGGGACGGCAGGGGCAAGTAACGCTGCCGTCTCCAGTAGGGCAGCCCCGGCCTTTGGCTGTACCCCGTGACCATGGCTGACCGGCCGCGCTCTGCTGCCTTGCAGGCCTACGAGCTGTCCACCCTGACGGGCACGCAGGTGCTGCTGCTGGTGGCCAGCGAGACGGGCCACGTCTACACGTTCGCCACGCGGAAGCTGCAGCCCATGATCACCAGTGAGACGGGGAAGGCGCTGATCCAGACCTGCCTCAACTCCCCGGACTCGCCGCCCCGCTCCGACCCCACCACCGACCAGCGCATGAGCGCCACGGGCTTCGAGGAGACCGACCTCACCTACCAGGTGTCCGAGTCCGACAGCAGCGGTGAGACCAAGGTAACCCGGGCCCCAGCATCCTGCCTGTCCTCTGGCTCCTCCCCTGCCACCCGTACTGGGGAGCTCGCTGGGCCAACATTGGGCTGCCTGCTAAATTGGGGGAGGGTCACCCCTGCAGTGCTCTGGCATCATATCCAAGGGCCTAGCCTGCTGGCCTGGGTGCTGGACCCCCTCCTTCACTCCCTGCCCCTGTGAGCTGGGTGCCCCTCCCTGTGGTGGGGCTGTGCCTCAGTTTCCCTGGGGGATGATTGGGTGGGAGCGGATAGTTTCCCAGCCTGGGCTGTGATAAGCTCAGTGCTGCAGTCCTCTGCCCACCTCAGGCTCCCTGGCTTGGAGCTGCAGAACCGCTCTCCCCTCGGAGGGGGCGGAGGGTGGGTGACAGGTGTCTCTGCCCCTGCAGTCCCCCCCCAGCCCCTCGCCCTGTTATCTCTCCTCCGGCGTCTCCATGCTCTCGCTCTCATTGATAAAAATTTGATTCTGCCTCCATGGCCATATAAGGCCTGGTTTCCCTCGCCGGCGTCCCTGGCAGGGCCCCTCACATTCCTTATAAGCTGCAGCTGTCTCTTACTTTGGGGCCGGTTTGGAAGGGGGCAGGGAGGACATGGGGAATGGAAACATTTGGCTGGCCGGGCTGTTCCTCCTCGGCTGGCCCAGACTCTCGCTAGCCCTGCTGCTGGTGGCGTGTCCCTGGGGGCTCCGACGGCTGTGACCCTCCTGGCTTCACAAGCCCCCTGTGCCGTCCCCATGCCCCTGCTGGGAAAGGCTCCGTCGTGGGGGGGGGGATGAGCCATCTGGGGATATAAGGGACTACATGGTGCTGGGGGGATGAGGCTGGGCAGGCCCAGGCCTGGCTTCACCGGGTGGCCACAGGGAGAGGGTGCCCAAGGGAGGGGGCCAGTGGCCCCGCCGCCTCGCTTCTGGTGTGGGTCTCGGGTCTGCATGCTCTGTGCCGTGTCTCTGCCAGCGGGTGGCCTGGGCTCCTGCCGGGCTGCAGGAAAGCCGGCATTCCCTGGGGTCTGCTAGCCCCGGCAGTAAGGGGGGCTGCTGCAGGCCCCCGCCCTGGGCTGGAGCTCGTAGCTGGGGGACCGACCATCTGCTGCACGGGCAGCCCCCGCACCCCCCTCCGCTTGCTTGGCCTCACTCCTCATTTTCTGCAGCCGGGATCGTTTCCCGCTCGTCTCTCGGCCCCTGCCTGGCGAGCAGGGTGACGGAGCCGCAGGGTCATGTGAAAAGCAGAAGCGTGTCTGTTGCGAGCACTCCCGCTGCAGAGCCCTCTCCGCGCAGCGGGCCCAAGGCGGCCTATCCCTCCTGACCACCTGTAAAGCACAGACCAGGCGACCTCCCCCAGCGGCTCTGGCGCGCGGCCCAGAGCGTCGGCTGGCGCTCGAGCCGGTCTCTGCCGAAGAGATCCGGTGGTGGGGAGTCTCCAAGTGTTGGAGGAGACACGTGTCCAGGGTTCATGATCTGTGCCGTTGGAAGCTGATGTCTCTTTTCTCCGATCTGAATGTGTCTAGTGTCTGCTCCCAGCCGTGGGCTCTTGTCTGTGTTTGCGGGGTCAGACCACTCTGCTAGCAGGAATCTCTTCCCCCATCTACGCACTTGGGGAGTGCGATCGAGTCTCCTCTTGGCCCAGCGAGGTAGTTTATCCTCCTTCGGTCTCCGGCTGTGAGGGGTTTTCCAGACCCCTCTCCTCCCTGCGCCCTGCTGCAGAGCCCCCTCCAGTTTGTCCACATCTTTCTTTTCCTTTGATGTGGTAACGGTCTCCCCAGCGCTGTATCCAGTGATGATGCCCTGCTTGATAGTCCCCTGCTTTGCAGCCAGGGGTCTGTCTCCGTGTTTCCCACAGCAGCCTGGCACTGGGAGCTGGCAGTCAGCTGATCATCCGCCGCGACCTCCACCCCACCCCGAAGTCTCTTTCACAGTCCCTGCTTTCTGCAATAAACGCCTCCATCCTGGGGCTTTGTTCCTTGCGTCTGACCTGGTGCTGGGCTGTCAATGGAGCCGCTGTACCGAGCGACCCCCATCGTGGAGGGTCCTGTCGCTGTTTTCCACCCCACCATGTTCCGTCGTCTGCACGTTTTCCCGGTGAGGCTGCCGGGTTTTCTTCCGGATCGTTGATAGACGTTGAGTCGTGCTGAGCTGGGGACAGGGCCCCAGTTGAAGCATCCCCAGCTGACTCTTTTCTGAGCTCTGCCCGGAAGCTGGGTCTCTGGGCGGGATGGAGCGGCGCGTTGGCTTCGATCGGTTGTGTGATACCTTCTTCCCCGGGCTTGTGATCTCATCGGAAACCACAGCTGGCTCGTTTCCCAGAGACCTGGTTCCCATGCTGCCACCCTTCAGTTCTCTGCTGATTGCTCCCAGTACCAGCTTTGCCATGAGTTTGCCCAGGGTTGATGCCAGGCTAACCAGCTTATAGTGACCCGGGTCGCCCCGTTTGTTGGCCCGACATTAGGGGCTTTTGGGGCCAATTCTCTGGCACTTCCAAGAGATCCTGACCCCTCAGCGTTCCTGGGCACAGCTCCTGCCGCGGGAGGCCGGCCTGCGTGGGGGAGACGAGTGAACCCCCGTTCAAGGCTGCGCTCTTTCAGCCGCTGGCCCCCTCGCTGCCTCGGTCAGTGGCCCAGCCGGGGTGCAGGTCGCAGCAGAGGCTGAGGCGCTCCCAGGAGGCTGGGGTGCCCTGTGGCAGCCAGCTCCAGGCTTGTGGCTCCGCAGACCCCAGAGAGGGGACGGGGCTGATGGAAAGCCCCAGGCTGGAGCGTGTCCTGGGATTCTCTGCAGTCACATGCCCCACAGGGAGGTTGGCTTCTTCTCTACCTGTCTGTGCTGTCGCTGGTGTGGCCGGGCGCCGCAGTGCCGGGGAGCGGGGAAGGGGCTGAGCCCTCAGAAGCCCTGGGCTGGCGTATTCAGGCTAGTGGGGCTGGTTAGTGTGGCGGGGTCTGTGCCCTGGAGCCCTCCAGCTGTGGGGGGGTGCTGGGACTCCTAGCCACTGCTCTCCCCCTTCCCCTGTGGCAGTGGGCAGACGGGAGAGAGTCCACTGAAGATGATGGGAGGGTTGGAAACCCTGGGTCAGGGGGAAGGTTACGGGCCGGGGGAAGGTTACCAACCAGGGCGTGGACTGAGCGTTGAGAAGAGACGGCGGGGAGGGGGGACCAGACCAAGGATGCCGAGGGCAGCTATAGGCAGGGGGGGTGATCAGCTGTTCTTCCTGCCTGCTGAAGGGAGCACAAGCAGTAACGGGCTTTTAGGTGAGATGTTAAGAAAACTTCCTGTCGGGCCAGGCTGCCCAGGGAGGCACGGGGGTGGGGTGGGGTGGGGTGCGGGCTAGGATCACACTTCTGTTTGCGGGGGGAGGGAGGGCATGGATTTAATCCCTGCCTGCGTCCCTCACTCTCCCTCAGCGCCGCTGGGCGTCCAGCACGTCCCAGCCGGGGCTGTGGGTTATGTTCTCCTTAGATCTCCTAAATTAAGCTTGATGGGGCCTGGCTGGCGAGTGGGGGAGTCGGCCTGTTTGTGGATCTTCTCTACTTGGTTGATCCCTTGGCTGGCCGGTCTGAGAGGCCCGGAGCCAGGCACTGAGCCACGCACTGCAGCCTTGGGTGCCCCTGGACGCTGGCCGTGTGGCCGGCTGTTTGAGGGCTCTGCAGGGTGGGAGCTGGCTGGGAGTAGCTCTCAGAGGGGGGCCGCCAGGCTGCTGCTGAGCCCTGGGTGTTCGGGGCTTAGGGCCTGGCAGTGGGAGGGGCTGTGCTAGGCACGGGGCGTTAACAGCTCGGTAGCAGCTTCCAGGAAGGGTGGCCAGGGGCCATGCTGTGTCCTGTGTTCCTGGCACACGGATACCGGAGCACGGATTCCCCTGGCGTTCAGGGGGCGTCCCCCAGTCCTGCCTGCGGCCTCAGCCCTGCTCTGGCTCAAACACGTGGCAGGCGGCCGTCCAGGAATCCCCGCCCGCAGGTGGGTTGGGAAGCGTCTCAGGGTGTTTGCAATGGGCGCCCCTTCTCTGGTCTGCTCTCCACCCTGGCATGCTGCCTGTAACCTGCAGCACCCCGCAGCACGTGGTGCATGCAGGGGTGGGCGCTGGGCAGGCTGCACCCATCTCTCTTGGAGGTGGGGGGGTCCCCTCAGAGCCGCTGGGGGCTGAGCTCTGTGCCCTAAGGCACTGCCCTGATCCCTCTTAGGCCTGGCAGGCGCAGCCAGCCGTCTCATGTCTGGCCGGGCCAGGCTGCCAGTACCCTATAGCCTCTCCAGCCCCGCCTGCTCAGTGGGCATGACGGCCCCTCCCCTGCCCCCCGGGGTGTGGAGGGGAACTAGGGTAATGGTTGTGAGCCCTGATCGTGCCCTGCTAGCCAGGGCTCTCCTTCACCCTGCCCTGGGAAGAGGGGGGTTGCCTGCTGCGGATGGGCATGGGGTGTGACCCTCCTAGCTCAGCTTCCCCACTGTCCCCTGCCCCAGAGCATGGTGGGAACACTCTGGCCGGGGGGGTGCCTGGGCGGCTCTCGGGGAATTGCCCCGGGCTCTGTGCCAGCAGCTGGTGGGGCTCCCCTGAGGGCCGACCAGGCCTGGGAGAGCGAGGGGGCAGTGTGGGGGGCAGGGCAGCTGGCTGAGCCCCAGGGGAGGGAGCAGGGCTGGGAGCTGGAGGTTTCCTGGTTCTCTGCTGCTCTGGGGGGAGGTCGGCTCCCTATGGTGGTGAGCGGGGCCTGGCCTGCTCCCCTTTCCCTGCTCAGGCAGGCTGGGCCAGGCCCCACTCGTGCTGACAATGGGAACAGCTGCAGCGGGCCCAGGGGCTGGAATGTGGCCTGGCAGCAGGTGTGGGGGAGAGGCCGGAGGTCCCAGGCGTGGCGTTGGTTTGGGGTTGGCCCCTCCCCAGCCTTGTGGCTCTCCCCGGCAGCACACCCTAGGCTCAATGAGCTGCCCCCAGAGCCCCAGCACCTCCTGGCGCCGCTCTCCGGGAGGGTGAGATGTTTCTTGTTCTGAGTGTGACACGTCAGACCTTGCATCTCCGGCGCCCCTTCTCTGGTTCCCTTCCAGAGCACCCCCCGGCAGGGGGCGGGTGGGCTGTGCCCAGCATGTGGTTGTATGAGACTTCCAGGAGCCGCAGGGCCATCCTGGCCCCTTCCTCCGCAGTGTGGGGGTGGCTCGCTTGCTAGGCTGACCTGGGTAGAGCTCATTTAAATGTTTCCCTGCCATTGGAGTGGGCAGGGCCCTGGTGCACTGTCCTCTGCCTGGGGCACGTGCCAGTCTGGACCCCTGGGGTCTGTTCCAGGAGCTGCGTTCAGGGCAGGCCAGGCTGGCAGGAGGAGCTGCTGTGTCCATCTGGCCTTGGACTCCATAATTCTCTGCCCCCTCTCAGAATAACGTGGGGCCCGGCCCATTGCTTTGCTGTCCCGGGTCACCCCAAAAGCCTCACCTGCTGCTGCGTGGGGTGGTGATGTGCGGCACACTGCCAGTGGGCCAAGATGCCTGCCAGGCCAGAGCAGTGAGTGTAGGGCCTGGGGGCTGCTCTAACTTGAGCTGATCTGCTCTGGGCCCCGTGGGGCTGTGCATCGCTGAGGCAGGCGGAGTGCAGCACGTGCCAGCCTGGTGTCCCAGGGACTGTGGCAGGGGTGTAGGAGCCAGGGGTGCTCCCCACAGAAGGTGGTGGGAGGAGCGTGGGTTGTGAAGGGTTTGGAGGTGGCGCCAGAAGTCACTGGGTGCACGGGGCTCGAATGCCAGCCACAGGGGCAGGCTGTACAGCGGGGACCCTGCCTCCAAGGGCCTCGCGTAGCCCCCAACCTCTCTTTGGCCCCTGGTTTCCCCCTCTCAGGAGGGCTGGGAACCGTGGACCTGTGCCCAGCCAGGGTCTCTGCAGGGCGGCTGCCTGGACAGAGCAGCAGGGCATTGTGGGAATGGGGCTGCCCAGACCTGGCAGGGGGACACCAGGGCTCGCTAGCTCCAATGGGTCAAAATCCTGAGGCCGCCACCCTTCCCCCTCCAACACCATGAGACCTCAAAGAGTAAACGCTGGGTTCTTTGTCGTGCAAGGGGATCAGCGCTGGCGGCTCTGTGTGTGTGCACGCTCGCGGAGGAGTGGGGGCGCTGGCAGCTTGCACCATAAGCCTAGGTTACTAGGGCTCAAATCAGCTGCTGCGTGTCAGGGAATGTCTGCCCTGCATTTGAACCCGAGTTAAGGATTTTCTGACCCGTGCTTGGACCGAAGGCTCCAGAGTCCACGCGGCCGGACCTGGGCCTGAGACCAACTGCATCCTGCGGTGCCTAGCACCCCCTGCCCTCTCCCCTCCTGCCCACCCTCGCCCTGCCCGTGGTCGCTGCGGGTGGCACGCTGGTGCCCACGGGAGCCCCGGAGCACAGACGCTGCGGGCCGCGCTGCTCTGGGGGCTGTCCCCGCAGCAGGACGGCGCTCGGAGGAGCCCTGGGCTCTGCCCCACTGGCAGGACCATGCCCGGGGGCCCCATGTGGAGGGGAGCTAGGACACGAGTCTCCAGGGCCGACCAACTCTTCAAATGAAACTTGGCAGTTCGTTGTGTTTTGAAGAGGGGGAGGGGCTGGGTTGTTTTGGGGTTTTTTGACGGTTTGTTTTGAAGTTCAGTTTCAGAGAGAGAACGCATGGCCCCACCCTTCCCCCACATCTTGCTCGCTGCAGAGCAGTGAGGGACGTCCCCAGGGCTCGGGGTGCAGTGTGCCCTGTCCCCGCTGCACCCCAGGAGACAGACCAGGGTAGGGGGGAGCCCCGGAAGGCGGCGGGGGAGTTCTGGGGCTGGCTCCCTCTCGCTGCCCTGACAGAGAGCAGAGTGGGGAGCGAGTGGCTGCCCTGCAGGGGGGAACTCTGGGGGAGTGGGCGGAGGGGTGGGGGCACTGTGGGAGTGGGCGGAGGGGAAGCCCCCCCAGGTGGTGTGAGTTGTGGGCGCTGCTGGCAGTGGGAGCGCCTGCCCCGCCAGCTGCTATTGAATTACTGGCGGGTTCCCTGGGAAGCGTCAGCAGGGCAGGCTGGGGGGCTGGGGTCACCCCCTCTTGTCCCCCCAGTGAGGGGCTGGGGCCGCTCGCCCCCACTCCCAGCCCTTCCACGTGGGGACAGGAGCCTGCCGCTGAGATAATGGAAAGTGGATTTGCCTGGCTCTGCTCCGTTGTCACATGCTCGTTCTAATTCCGACTGCAGGGAATCTCAGTGCCCCGGCCAGGGGGATCTGCCACCCGGCCCCCCTCCCCTGGGCGCTCGGGATTGGCTGGGCCTGTCCGAAATGGGCTGCCTTCCCTTTTTTAGATGTTCGTCCGGCTGTGAATTCCTGCTCTTTGGCAGTGCGACAGGCCCGCCAGTCTGCGCTCGCTGTGCAGTAAAGCTTGGCAGCTGCGTGGCGCTGTGAGCCCCGGGGGGACTGGCGCCCCACGGCTCTGCTGCTGGCATGTGGCTCCTCCCAACCTGTGCAGATGAGGGTTGGTTCTGGAGGCAGCTGTGGCCCATGCTGGAGCTGTTTGGGGGCCCTGGCCAGCGGGGCTCCCGTCAGATCTGGCTAATTTCCCTCCCCACCTTTGGTGCTGCTGATCTCAAGGCTCCTGTGTAGCCGTGAGTCTTTTGTCCCCTGTCCGTCCCTCGAATTGAACAGTCGCACGTCCCTGGACCAAGAGCAGGACGCTTGGTGTTCCCTTTGAGAGGGGTTTGGTTGGTGACTGATTCCCTCCCTGCGGGCCAGCTGCTAATTACTCTGCCCTAAAAACAGAGCTGGGTATGGGGGGAGAACCCTGTGTGTGCTGTGGTGGGGTGTGCCCGGAGCCCCCCAGGGGTACGCTGTGGCAGGGTGTGCCAGCATAGTGTGGATTTTTGCTCAGCATGTTTCAGGGAGTTTGGTCCGATCCCCTGTCCTCACCTGGGCCTGCCGCTGGTTCCCAGGAGCTCTCGTTACCTGCTAGCCTGTGTAGCCCCTCGCCCAGGGGGTTGGCAGAGCCCTGAGGTCTGGGTGGGGGGTGGACGGGGCTTGGGACCTGGCTTGCCTCTCCCTCACCTGCCCGTCTCTCCCAGGACTCGCTGAAGCCTGCGTTCACCGTTACCAACTTGCCCGGGACGACGTCGACCATCCAGACCGTGCCCACCACTTCCACGTCCATGCAAGTCAGCAGCGGCCCCTCCTTCCCGATCACCAACTACCTAGCGCCCGTCTCCGCCAGTGTCAGCCCCAACACCGTCACCAGTGCCAACGGGACCGTGCTCAAAACCACGGGCACCAGCGCCGTGGCCTCCGGAGGCCTGATGCAGCTCCCCAGTGGCTTCACTCTCATGCCAGGTCAGCGCCCCCCAGGAGCGGGGGGCTCTCGGGGACTGGCGCCAGGCCAGTGGGGTGTGGGTGAAGCGGACCGGGCTGCTTTGATCCCAGCAGTGCTGGCTGGGCGTGCTCCCTGGGCGCTGCCCCTGCTGCCGGGGCTGGGCGCTCGCTGCCTCCATGCCTGTGCTGGGGGCTGCAGAGATCGGCGCGGCTGTGCCCAGGGCGCCTAGGAGGAAGCTCAGCCCGAGCTCCGGGGCTGGAGGAGGTGTAAAGAGCCGGTGGTGATGAAGCCTGTCTGTCTTTCCCCCTCCTTTCGGCAGGTGCTCCGCTCCCTCCCGGGACCCCGACCATTCCTCTCACTCAGTTACAGCCGCACTCCCTGGCCCTCTCCAGCCAGCAGGGCCAGGCGGTCGCGGGCACAGCTGGACAGCTGCAGCAGGCACAGCCAACCGTCTTCCGCTTCCCCACCACCACCGGAGGGCAGATCGTGTCTCTGACAGGTCAGCGCTCGCTCCTCCTCGGCTTGCTCGTGGGAGGGAGGGTCCCATGGTGGGGGGGCGGGAGGAAGCATGGCCCGTGCCAGGCAGAAGAGGCTGAGCCCGGAGGGCAGGGCTTGCCTGCTGACTGGCAGGGGGGCGGTATCCTGGGCAGGCCTGGCGCCTGCCGCAGAGACGCTGCGGTCCATGCTGAATTGATCCACCGGCTGGACTCACACGGCTCTGCAAGGCCTCGCCAGGCTGGGGGCTGGGCGCAGCCCTGTAGCCAGAGGGGGACGCTAGCCCGGCTGAGTTTGACCGTGGAGACGGGGCCCTGGCAGCTGTGGAAGTTGGTGCAGGAGGAGGGGTGTCTCGGCAGATTGCTCGTCAGCCAGGCACCTTTCTGTAGCCCCGGCGGTGGTGCCGTGTTGGTTTCGGGGAGCCGGGAACTGTGGCTCACTAGGGTGATTGAACCCTTTAAAAAAGAAGCAGGACAGGAACAGCTGCTCCACCAAAGGGGCGTTACAGGAAGTGAGCTGCTAATAGCGCAGCAGGCTAGAGGCAGTGAGGTGCGGGGGGGTCCCTGAGCTCCCCACTGCAGGTAATAGAACTGAGGCAGGGCCCAAAGTGGGGGTTGCAGAGCAGCAAGTCCCCCTGGACACTGTTCCAGAGCAGGAGCTGAGCTGTTGACAAGACCGGTCTCCTTTGATAGCAGAAGGCTCCAGACCCCACCCAGCAGGGGCAGAAGGAGATCGCCGGCTAGTTCACACTGGCAATAGGACTGACTTGTCACCAGGCAGGGGGATTCGCCAGTAGGAGCCGAGGTGGGACATCCAGCTGAAAGCCATGCTCCAGTGCCCCAGGCATTGCTGGGCGGGATGCAGGAATGCCGAGCGATGGGCCTGGGCTGTGTGTTTACAGTTGTCCTTTGAGCTGTTCTAGCCCTTCTGTGCTTTGAAACAGGGACGGGGAGCAGCCCTGGGGCCGGGGAGGTGCCTTTTGCTGCCCTGGTGTCCATTCACCCATTTCAGTGGAGGAGTTGTGAAAATTCCCAGACAGGTTTGTTAGAGGCTCAACAACAGCAAACTCCAAACGTCCTGTCTGCTCGGAACATCCCCCAGCCCTGGGCCGTAGGCTGAGCTGGGCTGTCCCTGGAACTGCTGGGGACCAGCCGGAGCAGAGCTGGTTTCTCCTGTGCTCTCAGTACCACCCACTAGTACCCAGGCAGGCTGGAGAGGGAAGAGGAAGCAATGCAATTGGGGAAGGACAGGAATAGAGCAGGAGGGGACGTGCTCTAGAAGTGGTCAGGTTGCGGGGAGGAGAGAGACAAGGGCAGGAAGGGTCTGTGCCCACAAGAGCACACATCCCTCCAGAGCCTGGTACCGAGCCCTGGATCCCGGAGTCCGAGCTCCTCTGCCATCAGCCCCGCTGGCAAAGCGTGACTCTCCCTGGCGTAGAAGATAGTAGCCTACTACTGCTTCAGTTCCTCAGTGAGCTCCAGCGATGGAGGTCTGTGCTGTGGATCGGAAGACTCCACCCTGTAGATGGGCTTTCAGCAGTGCTGTGCCCTGTCTTCCTTTATTCGCTCTACTGTAAGGTCCCGCGTGCCCGTCATACACGTTAACGTTTTCAGAAGGTCTGTAATACAGAACTAAACTGTTGTATGTCAAGTAAATAAGGTCTTAAAAATGTAAACGAAGCTGCTTAAACAATTCAATTAAAATGCAGAGCCCCCCGGGCCGGTGGCCAGGACCCGGGCACTGTGAGCGCCACTGAAAATCGGCGTGTTCCACAGGTTGCCTTTCCCCGGGCTAGTGGGTCTGTGCTGGGAGGGGGGTTTTGGCTCCAGCTCAGCCTGGTTCCTGTTATTTCTGTAGCCCGTGGCAGGAGGCTCCCAGCCCCCCACCTGCCCTTTTCCTCATTGAGGCAGGGGCTGGGGTTGCTGCCCTGGAGCGGGAGCCTTTGAGAGAGCCTGCTGGGTAGAGCCCCAGTTGGGAGGGGGGCTTCCAAATCCTGCCGGGGTGGGGCGTGGCCGGGGGCAGACCACACTGCTGCTGGCTGGGCTCCCCCTCTGCCCCCCTGTTGTTGGGGGTCGGCGAGGGCAGTGAAGAAGGGCCCCCGACGTGCCCCTGGGGGAGTCGCTGTGGCCAGTCTCCAGAGCTGCTGAGCCCAGCTGGGCAGCAGGTGGAAATCCAGTCGGGAGGTTGGCCTGGAGTTTGGTGCTTTGCCATCGGCCATGCAGAGAGCAGCGTCTGCCGCTCCCTGACAGGGGGCAGGTCTCCCCCCCTCACCGTGTGAACCGGCCCATGGAGCGGGGCCTAGACGCCCTGCCCTGGGCCCGCAGGGGGCGGGGGTGTGCCGCGGGGCCGGGTGAGCGCACGGTGAAGGGCTCTCCTCTCTCCTCCCAGGCGGCACCGTGACGCAGCAGGTTCCCGTGCAGGCCATCCAGGTGCATCAGGCCCCACAGCAAACGTCTCCATCCAGCGACAGCAGCGCCGACCTTGTCCAGACCTCTTCCAGTGGAACAGGTAACCGCCCCTTGGCGGCTGGCTTGCTGCCCCTGGCCCTAGGCCTGGCCGTGGTTCCCTGGCCATGGAGGGCTAGTCTGCGCCCTACTCAGGGTGTCGGCTACAACATTGTGATGTACTTCCCAACACAAGTTCTTTATTATTCCTTGTCCTAACGCACACAGAGGTACTGATCACGGAACTAAGTCCAAGTGATTGTCACTTAATCCTATTTATAATACAGACCAGTGATCTACATTCTGGGTGCTTTAAAAGAGCCAGTTTCACAAAGCTGTTTACGACCCACGTCAGCTGTTAAGAAGAATTTGATCGGATCAATGTGAATGATCATTGGGAATCATTTAAGAACACGTTACTAGATGCCCCAAAAGTCTCCGTTCTTCAAGTGCTTGTTCGTGTCCATTCCAGTCAGGTGCGCGCGCTGCGTGCATGGCAGCTGGAATACTTTTCCCCTAGCAGCATCCATAGGGTCGGCCTGGGCGCCCCCTGGAGTTGCGCCTTCATGGCACCCGATATAGGGCCCTCCTGAGCCATACTCCTTCCGTTCCTTCTTACCGCCAGTGATGGCTAGCTGGAACGTCTCTTGCTTCTGTGATTGCCTTTAGCAGGGTCCCGTTCTATTTTTATAGAGTTTAAGTTGATAGTAGGCTAAGTTTTCATGGGGGTTCCCACCCCTATCTCCCCCCATAGTCAGGGCATGGCTCGTTTTCCAGGGTCCAGACTGCATGAAGTCTGCAGAAAGTTGATGCCAAAAAGTGACCCGCTCCCTTCTTATTTGAAGTGCCTTGACAAGAGTCACCAAAAGGACAAGTGCTGTGTTTGTAATGGGTATTTGGCCAAGGACCTTTAAGGATGGCAAGCAGAGACTCAGGCTTATCCTCGTGGAGGCAGCCCTCCACCCACAGTCTGAGCCCGGATCAGCGGAGTCCGTGCCGAGCGCCTCGTCTATGCGATGCTCACCGCCGCTGACCGCTCGTGTCGGCTCCTCAGAAGGAGACTAAAGACTCCCGGCACTGACCAGACATAAGACTTCTGGTAGGCGACGATCGGTCTCCCTGGTGCCCCAGAAGAGCGATCCCAGAGAGAGGGCGCGCTCCCTCTGCCAAGCCTAAGGAGACGGGCAGGGAGACCTCCGCCCACCAGTCTACTCTGGGCCTGGCAGCTCCCAGGGCTCATCGATTCCTGTCCCGCAAGGGGTCCAGTCGAGTCTGGCCCATTACCGCTCTCCGGACCGTCCTGGCCAGGACATTCAGCTCCTCCCGTTCGGCACCTCGCATATTCACCAAGTGCCTGGCAGTTGTGGCCGCGTTCCTGCGCAAGCGGCAGGTACAGGCGTTCCCATATTTCGACTGGCTGATCCAGGGCTCCAGTAGAGAGACAAGTTGCCTTTCTAAGCGTGTCTGTCGACGAACTGGCCCCACTCCTGAGCAAGGGGAAGTCAACGCCGTCCCCGGTTCAGCAGGGAGGATTTGTAGGGGTGGTGCTGGATTCGACACACGCCGGGCATTCCTTCCAGAAGCGAGACTTGTAGCCCTGGGTTACTTTATTCGATGTCTCAGGCAGATCCCACCACCACAGCATGGAATGGCCTGGAACATCTAGGACAATGGCTGCGTGGACCTACGCAGTACAGCATGCCAGACTCAGACTTTGACCACGTCCGTCATGGCTGGTGTCCGTGTATCGGGCAGACTGGGACAGTTTGGACAGAATTGGAACCCTGCCGCGCCCGGTACTCGACACCCTCTTGTGGTGGCTCGACCCGCGGGCAGTATGTGCTGGGGTCCCCTTCGTTCACCCTCAGCCATCCCTCTCTCTAGTGACGGACGCGTCAGACTTGGGCTGGGGGGCACGTTTGGGAGGCCTCTGCTCTGGGGTGGATCTCGCTCTACACATCCGTGTCCAGGAGCTGAGAGCGGCGCGCCTGGCATGCCAGACTTTCCGAGCCCACCTAGCAGGGAGATGTGTATCCGTCCTGACAGACAACACCACGGCGATGTTTGGTGCACACTCCTCTCCTCTGTGCCAGAAGCCCTCCTGCTGTGGAGCACTCAATAGACCTGCAAGCATCATATCTCCCCGGGGTATAGGACGAGCCGGCGGACCAGCTCAGCAGGTCGTTCCACGGCCACGAGTGGTCCCTTCGCCCAGATGTAGTGAACTCAATCCCCCATCAGTGGGGCTTTCCCCAGACTCATCTGTTCGCCACGTGACACATCAGTGATTCTGCTCCTTCCTGAGTCCCAGCCCGGGCTCCATCACGGACGCGTTCCTCCTCCCACAGGGGGCCGTCTCCTCTCCACGTTCCCGCCCATCCCTCTCGTTCACAAGGTGCTCCTCGAGAGACTGAGGGACCAAGCTCTGCTGATATTGATAGCTCCAGCCTGGCCCTGCCAGCACTGTTTCACATCACTCCTGGAAATGTCTGTGGAAACCCCGGTCACCTTGCCACTCTTCCCGGACCTATAACGCAAGATCACGGCCGCCTCCAACAGCCAAACCTCGAGTTGCTCCACCTCAAGCTCCATGGCTGACCCCAATGGAGCTCTCTTGCTCTGATCAAGTCAGACAAGTTCTCTTTGGCAGCAGGAAACCCTCCACAAGAGCCGCCTACCTTGCCAAGTGGAAGAGATTTGTCAGTCTGGTCAGCACAGCACTGATTGTCCCCGATGCTCGCCTCTATGCCACTTCTACGGGACTGTCTTCTCCACCTCAAGCAGCAGGGGCTGTCCATCTTGTCAGTAAGAGTTCACCTGGCCGCCTCCTCCACCTTCCATCCGGGTGCAGAGGGACGCTCGGTCTGTGCGAATCTGATGGTCAGCCGTTTCCTGAACGGATTATACCCGCAAATCCGACAGCTGGTCCCGGCTTGGGACCTCAGTTTAGTCCTATCCAGAGTCATGAGGCCACCATTTGAGCCCTTGTTTGTGTTCTCCCTGTTTGACGTGCTCCCTGTTTGTGTTCTCTCTCTCATGTATAAGGTGGCGTTTCTGGTGGCGATTAACTTAGCCAGGAGGTGTCTGAGCTCAGGGCCCGAACATCAGAGCCCCCCTACACTGTGTTCCGTAAGGACAAACTTCGGCTCAGGTCTCACCTGGCTTTTCTCCCAGTTTCACGTCAACCAGGACATCTTCCCCCTGGTATTGTACCCTAAGCTGCGCTCCAAGGGCAGGGAGCAGCGGCTTCACTCACTGGATGTCTGCAGGGCACTAGCCGTCTACGTCACGAGAAGGAAACCGTTCCGAAAGTCCATCCAGTTACTCGTGGCAGACAGAACGAAAGGTCTGCCTGTGTCATTACAATGCATTTCATCATGGATCACATCCTGCAGCTAGGAGCGCTACAGCCTGGCGGGGATGTCCGCTCCTCCGATCACCGCGCACTCCACCAGGGCTCAGGCTGCCTCAGTTCCCTCCCAGGAAATCCGCGGAGCAGTGACATGGCCCTCTGCCTACACTTGGCCCACGCACTACGCACTCACCCGGCAGGCTGGAGACGCTGTGGCCTTTGATTGGAACACGGCTCTTCCAGTGGACAACTCTGACCCCACCTCCTGAACTTGAGAATCACCTGTCTGGAATTGACATAAACAAGCACTTGAAGAAAAAACGGTTCCCTTCTTGTAACTGTTCTTCGAGATGTATTGTTCACATCCATTCCAGTACCCCCCCTTCCTACTCCTCTGTGGGAGTAGTCGGCAACAGGGAACTGGGGTGGGTGGCGGGTCGGCAGGGGCCTCTGCTGGACACCATGAAAGCACAACTCCAGGGGGATGCTGCTAGGGGAAAAAATCTTCCAGCTGGCATGCAAGGGGCATGTGCACACGTGAGTGGATTGGAATGGACACGAACAGCCCCTCTCGACGAACAAGCGTTACGAGAAGACAAGTAACCATTTTTCCCCCAATTGGGCAAAAAGGACCTGAATGGTTAAAAAACTGACCGGACTTAGATGGGAATGAAGCAGCTGGTGTGGTTGTGTTGTGTTTTTTGTTTAAAAAAAAAAAAAATTGACAGGTTCAGTCACAGGGACCCCCTTGGAACTGTCACCTGAGGGGCTGAAAGAGCCTCTGAGCCCGTTTTCCCTGCCAGCTTGGGACTCCAGAACCCTGCCTTGTTGAGCCAGACCCGCCAGCCTGCTGCAAACACAGACCCAGGGTCTGGGCCACGCCCCCAAAGCTGCAGATTTAACTGAAAACAGCTCAGCAGATTATCTGTCTCCAGCACCCAGACACCCAGTCCCCAGTGGGTCCAAACCTCAAATAAATCCGCTTCACTCTGTACAAAGCTTATGTAGGGGAAATTCATAAATTGTCTGCCCTCTATAGCACTGATACAGAGAGATGCCCAGCTGTTGGCTCCCCCAGGTATTAATCATTTACTCGGGGTTTATTAATAAACAAGTGATTTTATTCAGTATAAAAGGTAGGATTGAAGTAGTTTAAAAAAAAAAAAACACAACACAATAAGTCACCAAGCAAACTAAAGCAAAACCATGCAAGTCTAAATCTAATACATTAATACATTAAGAAACTGATTACAGGTAATATCTCGCCCTCAGAGATGTTCCAATAAGTTTATTTCACAGACTAGATTCCTTCCTAGTCTGGGCCCAATCCTTTCCCCTGGTACAGTCCTTGTGAGATCTAGCAGACATCTCACGTGGAAAGCAGGGGCTTTCTCATGACTGGCCCCCTCCTCGTTATAGCTTTGGCAAAAGGCGGGAATCTTTTTTGTGCTTATCCCCATCCTCACCTCATCAGTGGAAAAGTACAAGGATTAAAATGGAGTCTAGTATCAAGTGACATGGTCACATGTCACTGAGACCGCTAGTCTCCATTCTTCCTGGATTGGCCCACACATACACAGGAAGGCTTGCAGGTAAATAGACCATTTACAACTAATTGTCCTAGTCCATGGGAGCCATCAAGATTCTAAACTCCAATTAATATCCCATATTTTGCATAATTACAATAGGACCTGAGTGTTATACTGCATATTTCTAGCCTCAGATACAAGAATGATACATGCATACAAATAGGAGAAAATATATTCAGTAGGTTATAGCCTTTGTTTGGATACCTTATAAGAGGCCTTTTGCATAAAGCATATTCCAGTTGTATCATATTTACACTCATAAGCATATTTCCATAAAACATATGGATTGCAACTTATATATATAAAAAAATATGAATTGTAGAACATTGGTAAGGGAAGCAAAGGGACACAGAAATCTGTAGCAGAGATGAGGACAATAAGTAGTGTTTAAAATATATTAGGAACAAAAGGAATCCTGACAATGGTATTTTTCCATTACTAGATGGAAATGATACAATTATTTTACAAAAAAAAAAAAAAAACACAGAAAAGCCCAAAGTGCTCAATAAATATTTCTGTTCAGTAGTGGGGGGAATAAACAGATGATAGTATAGTCTCATCATACAGGGATAACACACTTTCCATTTCACTGGTATTGCTGGAGGTATTAGATAGAAACTACTAAAGTCAAGACATTTTGAAATCAGCAGGTCCAGATAACTTGCATTCAAGAGTTTTAAAAGAGCTGGCAGAGAAGGTTGCTGGACCATTAGTGTTGATTTCCAATAAGTCTTGGAGCCCTGAGAAATTTCCAGAAGATGGGAAGAAAGTGAATGTTATGCCAGCTTTTTAAAAAGGGTAAATAGGATGACCCGGATAATTACAGGCTTGTCAGTCTGACATTGATCCCAAGCAAGATAATGGAGCCACTAATATGGGATTCGATTAACGAAGAACTGAAGAAGGGCAATGTAATTAATGCCAATCATCATGGGGTATGGAAAGTAGATTCTGTCAAACTAACTTGATACCTTTTTAATGAGATTTCAAGGGTGGTTGAGAAAGGTATTCGTGTTGACATAATACATACAGACTTCTTTCTGAGGGTTGACGTGGTACCACTTGGCATTTTGATTAAAAAACTAGAATGATATAAAATGAACATGGCACACGTGACCTGGATTAAAAACTGGCTAACTGATAGGTTTCAAACATAGCTGTAAACAGGGACTCCTCGAGCGGGTGCGTTTCCAGTGGGTCCCACAGGGATTGGTTCTTGGCCCTAGACTAGTTAAGATTTTTATCCATGGTCTGTAAGAAAACATACAGTCATCCCTTATTAGAGTCTGCAAATAACACACAACGTGGGAGAGGGGTAAATAACGAAGAGGACAGGTCACTGACTCCGTGATCTGGATCGCTTGGTAAACTGGGCGCAAGCGAACATTGTGTTTTAACACAGCTAATTGTAAATGCACATCTCTGGGAACAAAGACTGCAGGATGGGGCCTCTCTCCTGGGATGCTGCGCCTCTGAAAAATACGTGGGGGATGTGGTGTGTAGTCAGCTGAACAGGAGCTCCCTGGTGTGACGCTCTGGCCAAAAGAGCGAACGGGAGCCTGGGATGCAGGAGCAGAGCGGTGGGTTTATTTCTGGGTCCGGCACTGGAGAGACGGCTGTGGGAATCCTGTGTTCGGTTCCTGTGCCCACAGTTCAGGAGGGATGTTGATAAATCGCAGAGGGGTGAGAGAAGAGCTACGAGAATGATTCAAGGATTCGCGTGACTGAGCTCCCGGAGAGTCTCTCCAGTTAGCTTAGAGAGAAAGTTAAGGGCTGACTTGGAGACTTGTGGATTGTCATCACCGGGGATGGATATTTAACCGTGGGCTCTTCAGTCTAGCAGGCAAAGGTCTAACATGATCCAGACAAACTCAGGCTGGAATGAGGCGAACAACTCGCCCAGGGTTGGGCTGGATCCCCCATCGCTGGCAATTCTTCAGTCAAGTTGGGCTGTTTTTCTCAATGCTCTGCTCTGGGAATGATTGGGGGCTGGGCTCTGGCCTGTGTTCTCTGGGGGCCAGACAGAGTCAATCCAGGATCCCCAAATGCCGAGCAAAGGTCCCATGTAGAAGAAATCCAGCCTGGGAACCCCCGCCTGATGCGTCCAGCTAACCTGCCGTCTGCTCCGGAGCAGCAGCGGGAGCAGACTGAAGTCTCTTGGAAATCCCCAAACTCTAACGCAGGCGATTCACAGCTGGGCATGAATCCTCATGGGCCAGCTACTCTCGGGGTGCAGGGCAGACCCTGTGGGGGCAGCACGGCTCTGGAGGTGCAGGGCTTGTCCAGCCTGAGGAGCACTGCGGGTGCAGTGTGTGTGTGTGTGTGGGGGGCCTGCAGGTCATGCTCTTCCTGAGGGAGCCCCTCCCGCTCCCCTGACTGACCCTTGCTCTGTTTTCCCGCCAGTGACGCTGCCAGCGACGATCATGACTTCGTCTGTGCCAACCACCGTGGGAGGCCACATGATGTACCCCAGCCCTCACGCCGTGATGTACGCGCCCACCTCAGGCCTGGCGGACGGGGGGCTGACCGTCCTCAATGCCTTCTCACCGGCATCCTCGGCAATGCAGGTCTCCCATGGGCAGGTCCAGGATCAGGGTAAGAGGCTGTGTCCCCATGCTGTGCTCGCTTTCCTTGTGCATGTCCCCCCGCGCGTCCGTCGTGTGTCCTCCCCCCCCCCCGCGCGTCCAGCTCCCACGCTGAGGGCACAGAGGGGCGTTCCTGAGAACCTTGTAAGAAATGCAGTCTCTTGATTCTGGATTTAAAGGAATTAAAAGGCGGGCCTGTAAAGCAGCGTCTCCGGGCGATGCTCTGGGCAGGCGTTGTCTGGCTGCGTGCAGATTGGCAGAGCTGGGCAACGGGCGTTTCCTGCAGAGACGCATGGACGGTGAATGGGCCATTTCCTCATCTGCTTCCCAACCAAAGGGTGCCCTGCAGAGAGACGCCAAGGACTGCCCCCTTAGCAAACATGGCCCTGGTCTCCACTGCCCTGTTCCTCTCCGCCCGCTGGCAGCAGGGGGTTACCCTCTTCCCCAGCAGTGCAGGCTGGATGTGCTAGGAACTGCCATGGAGAAGAGTGGGGTAGAGCAGCCATTTTGAAAAAGGGTAGCTGTTGAGTGGGGCTGGGGAAGCGTTCAGGCAAGGAGAGTAACGGCAAAAACTGCCCCTCGGCCCGAAGAGATGTTGTCAGAACCACTCCTTGTCCCAGACCCTGTGTGCCAGAGACGGGAGGTGCGGGTGGGAGTGTGGGGGCAGGAGTGGGATTTGGGGAGTACGAGGGGCAGGCAGGATGGGGAAGGGGAGTTGGGGGATGTGTGTAGTGGGACAGGAGGAGGAGCATTTGGGTGCGAGCAGGCGGGAGGGGGATTTGGAGGTGGGAAGGGGATTTAGGGAGGGTGTGTAGGGGACATAGAAGTGGGGGGATTTGGGGGAGGTGAGAAGCAGGAGGGGAAGAGTTTGGGGGGGCACAGGTGACTTGGGGTGGACATTGGCTCCTTTGTGCTGCCGTGGCGCTGGAGAGCAGCAGGGAGCCCTGGGGAGCCGGCCTGCGCATTGTGGGCGGTTGGTCTGGGGCAGAGTGGGGTGACGCAGCCGGTGCGTGTGGCCGAACCGCCTCTCCAAGGCTCGACGGCTGGTGTTTCACGTGGCCCGGCCGGCCCCGGGGCAGAGGAGCTAAGCGCTGACTCTGTGTGGCAGGTGCCGTCCCCCAGGTGTTCCTGACGGCCCCGTCGGGCACCGTTCAGATTCCGGTCTCGGCCGTCCAGCTTCACCAGGTAGGCGCAGAGCGGTTCGGTGAGTACCTCGGCCCCTCCCCTGGCCGCCGGGATCCCCAGGGGGTGTCGTGTCCCTGCCCTGGGAGAAGGCCCTATGCCTGGTGAGCTCTGACCCTGGGACGGGGAGCGCTCTGGACGCCGTCAGCCTCTGCACTGCAGCACCCTAACCTTGGGGGAGACAGCAGAAGCTGAGGTGCCGAGCCACAGATGAGACAGGAGAGGTGGGGAGCTGCTCCTTCTCCCTGCTGTTAACCGCGTGCCCTGGGGCCAGCCCCGAAGCTTTGTTCTGCAGAGTGGGGAGGCCTGACGGGCCCCCACGCAGTGGGTGGGGCTGGCTCTCTGGGGGACCCATACCCCAGGGCCCTGGCTGCATCCTGTGATGCTCCCTGGTGCTCTCTCTCCAGATGGCTGTCATTGGCCAGCAGCCCAGCAGCAGCAGCAACTTGACGGAGCTGCAGGTGGTGAACTTGGACACGTCGCACGGCGCCAAGAGTGACTGAGAGGCCCCGTGGTGCCCCGGCCCAGGAGCCGCCGTCCGTGGCCCACAGGCTGCGGAGTGTCTCGCCGGCGCCGGGATCGGCAGCGCTTCCCTCTCGGCTGGACTGCGTCACTTATTTATTGTTGCCTTTTCACGTTTCCTTCACACACACACACGCACGCACGGGGCGCGGGGTGGAACTGAGCCGGGCTGGGCTGCGTTCGGACGCTGCGTTCCCTGTCTCACTCCAGCCAAAGAACCTCGGCTCGCTCCGCCGTGTCAATAAACCGTCGGGGGTCGTCCCGCCGGGCGTCTCCAGCTGCTGTTCGCCAGGAGTGTTCACGCCGCACAGGGCCGGGGCCCAGCGACGCGACGGGACGGGAGCAGTCCCCACCCAAGGAGCTCTCTTCCCAGGTCCCGTTCTCCCCCTCTCTGCCCATGGGCCAGTGAGGGGTAGAGCAGGGCCAGGCAGCGTGTCTTCAGCATGGCCCAGCAGCAGGCTCCCTCCTGCAGCCGGCAAGCTGCCCCACGGCTGGGCCTGATCCCCCTCCAGGAGGGCCGCCGGGTATCAGCGTCTTCCCCAGCTGCTCTCCTGCCGGCTGGGTGGGCTGGCCAGGACCTGGTCCTGCCCAGGTGGCAGCACAGGCGCCAGGCCCTGTGGCGCAGCCTGCATGGCAGAAAGCCGCCCCCCAGCGGTGGGAGTGCAGCACCGTGTGCGAGACGCTGCCTTTGTCTGTGGCACTGGCACTGCTCCTGGTGCACTCACTCCAGCCCCGTGCAAAGCCTCCTCGGCCGGGCGTGTGTCCTGAGGGGGGTGACGCCGTCTCCGAGCGGGGGGGCCGGAGGGGCGCTGCTTGGGGTTGATGCCGAGAGGAACCGAGCTGGGAGCAAATGGCGCTTTGCATTTCCCGTGATCAACGTCTCTTGTTCCGCCTGGCCAAGGCAGTCGCTTTCGTGCCCCCTGGACACTAGCGAGCGACGTGGGTGCGGGTCCCTGTCAGAGAGCCCGGCAGCCCACGCACGTAAATCCTCTCCGTGGGCCGCTCAGCCAGGGGCCCCCCTGGCCTCTCGTTTGGGCGCCGGGGTTGGGAAGACCCAAGGGTGTGGCAGCAGGATTCCTCGCTTGGGCCGGCGGTGCCGTCTGCAGCCGGGCACGTCCCAAGCACCAATTCAACGCGAGCTGGAGAAACCAACTGAAACGTTACAGGGGAAAACGACGGGCCCCGGAGCTGCCATGCAGCTGGGCCCGGGAGGCAAAAGGGGACGGCACGGGTTCTGTCAGGCAGTCGGGAGGGGAGGTGGGCACCCCAGAGGGACATGCTCTGCTGGGGGCAGACGCAGCAGGACGGGGGGACGGCTCCGCTCGAAAGGAGCGTCCTGTCTTGCTGGGGAGAGGAAAGCGGAGGTTGCAGTGAGCGGCTCTTTGGGGGGAGAGGAGGCTGTGGACTCCTTAGGGAAGGAAGCAGCTACTGTAACTTTTTTAAATTAAAGACAAGAAGCCTTGAAAAAAAAAAGACTTTATTTTTCTAAGTGTTAAACTCAGTATTTATGTAATTCTCAAAGGAATTAAAGTCCGGCTCCTGTACAGTTTTCATGGGGTTTGTACCATGGTGGGAGGCGGGGGGTAGGGATAGGAAGGGGCCTTGCTTTTTAGTTTGTAACCTTGGACATGGTTCCTCCAGCATTAGCGTTTAAGCTGCCCGCCCTGAAGTGCCCCCTGGGGCCAGCTCTGAGCGTGCCTGTGTCCTTGGTGCCAGCCTGCCTGCGCTCCTGCCTTGGATCGGCCTGCGTAGGACTCAGCCGTCTAGCCTCTGGCCCCCAGAGAGCGGGGAGACTGGCGGGAGGCGCCCTGAGCCCTCGAGAGCCCTGTCTGGGGTTGGCTGGGGCCTCGCTGCACGGCTGGAATTGGAATGAGAGGGGGACAGGGCTTAGGGGGGTGTCTGCTCCTGGCATCCCACTCCCTAGAGCTGCTGTCAGTCTGGGAAACAAGTGCCTCCAGCAGCATGTTTTGAGGCAGCTTCGGGAGAAGTTTCCAATATCCCTGCAAAGCCTTAATTCTCCCTGAGCTGAGCCAGAGGCCAGCACCCGGCCCTCGGCGGGCAACATGCCGGAGTGTCAGGCTGCTGGCTCTCCTGTGCCCCCTGGGCCCCTCCCAGGAATCCTGGCAGACATGGCTCTCTTCCCCTCCCCCCATGCTTTGAGGAGAGGGGTCGGCTGGGGCTGCTCCCTGGGGAGCTGGGCAGGTCCCCTGGGGAGTGTGGATGTGCTAGGACCAGTCATTCCTCTTAGCGCTGGGGAGCTTCCCTGAGCCAGGCTCCGTGCTCCCCTGTTCATGCAGCTCCTGGCTCCAGTCAGCGGCTGACCCGTTGGGGGGCTGCCTGGAGCCCAGCTGTGGCTCACGACAATATGCCCAGGTCTGTGAAATGGGGCCACTTTCCCAGACCTCCCTGCTGCATTGCTAACCAGGAGTCAGGGCAGGGAGGGGGTCTGGAGCTATTGTCTGGCCTTTTTCCCCCCTGCTTTTCTCCAGCTGACCCTGTGAAACTGATCCCCTGGCCAGAGCTGGAATGAGTTGATTAAAGTCCCCGTGCAAGGTCAGGAAGTAAACTCCCCCCCCACCCCGCCCTCCAAAGGAAATGCAGGTTAAACGCTAATGTTGCATTTTATTTAAGTGCGGACTTGTCAGAACACTTGTATATCAGGGATGAAATGGCATTTATTGTGTGGTGACCTTTTTAGTTCCTTTTATTGATTGTTTTGGGGTTTGTGTGTGCGAGCGTGTGCTTGGTTGTGTGCGTGCGTCTGTGTGTGTGGTGGTTGTGGTTTTTTTTAAACGTTTCCAGGGTTGTGTTTCTGGAAGGATGTGGAAGTAATCACAGTACTATGTACAGAGCTTTCTTTTGTATTAAAAAAATACTCTTTCAATAAATGTATCATTTGTGCACAGATTGGGTGGTCGTGAGTCTGCTTCTAGGCTCCAGGTGCTTAAAGGAGAACAACTTAAGGGAAGGGCTGAGTATATATCGTTCCCCGTTGTTAGTGACTTCACACATGCAGAAATGGCTTGATTATAAGTTAGACACAAACTGGGTGCCAAGGCCAGATGGCCAAGGCTGACTCACTGACACAGCCCTCTGCAAGCCAATCAGCCAACCAGAGATTTAATGCCAGTCTCTTCCGTGTGCTCTGCCTCACCAGACTTGACAAGTGAACGTTTGGGGGAAAAAGAAAGTTCAGGGTTGATAAAGCAGATCTTCAAATCCTTGGCAATGTCCCTTGGGTGCACGTGCTCAGGGCTTCTTGGGTAGGGCTTGTGTGGGGAAGTTTTAATCATTAATAAAGCAAGGAAGTTCCAAGACACACAACCTCCTTGAAATGGAGTGAAGGCTGGGAGGGTTAGTAATTTAAGAGTAAAGCGGGAGGTTGTAACTCTTAGTAAGTCAAGTGCCATGTACCCAGGAAATTCAGAGATGAGGCTTCAGGTGAAAGAAATCCAAACTTTGTAATGTTCTGAGAACTTCATGAGGGCACCCAAACAACCTTAACTCTGCCCTCAAGTCAGGCCATTCAGTAACTGTGCCATGATGACTAAGCTTTTCAGGGACCAAGGTTCCAGGTTAGACTAGAGTGACTTTTATGGAGACACTAGTTTTTTTCCTGCCATGAGGTCACTACAAGACAGAGTTGTCAATTTGGCATTTCCTGTCTTTGGAGTGCTGGCCTTTGCTCTGCATTCTGATTGGAGGAGTGTTTTGTACATAATTTCCAAGGGTCTTTTAAAAGAAACTCTGATGCCCTCCACCCCACCAGGATCCTGATTAAACCCAGACCCTTCAGTATGGCAGCACGGCCCCTGCCTACATGAGTTGAAAGTTTAGTTGTAGGAGGTGCCGGAGGGTGTAGGCTGTTACTCTCTGTGGCCCAGCCACGGGAGTGTGTAGCACACGGAAACAGCAAGTTACATTGACAGGAGTAGCCTTGTTTTAAAGACAGCATCACTGAATCTGTAGCCACACTGCCTCTCAGAAAGACACCGCTATAGCTAAGCAGTTGAGTCTCCCATATTAAAGACCGGGGTTCTGACTCCAGCGTAGCCTAGTGTGAGGGATACAAGCCACAGCCGCTACCTCCACTTCACCCTGGGCTAAGCCCACTCGGTAGGAAAGTTCATGAATAAATGATTATTGATGCATCAGAAGACATGAGCTGTGAAATCGTTGTCCCCCTCGGGTGCACCTTCCCTGAACCCCATGGGTAGCTGAGTGTCCTGACTGGAAGAGAGTGCATGGGATGGTGCTGGTGCAGTACTCATTGAACAGTCAGGGGTTTTGATACCAGCTGCAGTCAGCAAATTGCAGATGGGAAATGACAATTTCCAACTGCTCCTAATTGCCAGATCTGAACAGATTTACATGGGGCCAGCAAAAGGCACTTCCTTGCTCCCAGTATGTCCCTCTTGCTGAACTATGGAGTCCTGCCGCATATCATGGAAGAACAAGAGGTCTTCAAAACAGTCTGAAGAATTTTAATGGAAAAGCCTAAGATAAAGAATCTAGCAGTCACTACCACACCGCCCTACTGTTTTCTGGGTGGAGAACTCAAATGAATTCCTGAGCATGGCTTGTGGCCCAGTGATTACACACACACTTTCTCAGCACGCCAACAGCTACGACTAGAGTCACAATGCTAACAATTGCTACTTTCAGTAAAGAGCATGGCTCAGAGCTCGAGTGAAAGTTAGGGTTACACTATGTACATGCACTAGATTTTAGGTCATCTATTTCTAACTGGGGTGTAGAATTCTGTTCATTAGGAAAAGATTATTTGGATGTGTTTGCACACTACAGTGAGGAATACAAGACACAGCTCACTGGGTAGCTAGACGGGATGAGTGCTATTTAGAACCTGCAGGAACCCTACAAGTGGACAAAAGACCTGAGGACTGGTCACAGAGGTAAGATGAAAACCAGGAAAGAGGGTATGGAAATCAAGGGGTAAATAAAATCCTAGAGAGCAATCAAGGGTAGTGGAGAACTCAAGGAGGATAAGGGCAAATTGCAGGCGCTGAGATTTAGACATGTCTCTGGAGATTTTGGGGAGAGCCGTTCCCGTGGAGACTGCATTGGCTGGGTCCAAGTGTAAACAGAGGGGAGGAAGGCAGTGGCCAGTCTTCTGAGACCAGAGAGTAGAGGAAGACAGTGGGGTAGGTGGAGAGACAAGCAAGGTGAAGGGTAGGTTTTTCAGGATAGGGAAATAGAGGGGATGGAGCTGAACAGGCCAGCAGCCAGATGGAGGATTGGAAGTGGAGAATAGGCCATTGACCTGTGTCAGATCCCAGCAATAGCCTTTCTGAAGAGCAAAGTTTCCCAAGTGCCCATGGAACAGCATGACACCTTCGGACGCTGTTGTCCAACAACTTTCCACCCATTCCCTATTTATTGTTGTTACACTGCCCTGAATCAGGGAACTCAGTTCAGCCCCCATCAGGACCCATGGGGGCTGAGATATTAGTGGGAGCGTGAACTGTACACTTCAGTGTTTGCAGGATGGGGGATGACTTACACAAATAAGGAGATATAATCCAGAAGGGGGTCGGGGTGGGGGAACTCACACGCTACTGAAAGATCAAATTGAATGTTACTGGGACCGTACAGTACAAGCATTTTAGGTAGAGGATTCTTTGTGACGGGTGAACCCTAAAAGCACAGAAACTAACATAACAAATTAAAAAACCCATTATTTTAATGTAATGACTTTTGGGTGACTAACTAATAATTTTTGAATGCTTGTCCTTGTCAGTCTATCTTGGGGTTGAATATCTGTATTTAGCAGAAATTACAGAATGACTTTGTGCCCTTAAGGCCAGTTTTTTTAAAGGTATTAGTTTAGGCAACCAGTGAGTTTTCAAAACCACCTAGTTTCAGTCAATCTTTAACTCATGTGAGCCCACAGAATAAACTGTTTTCTTTTTTTCATACCAGAGAGCAACCATTGACAATTAAAAGCTAAGTTGCGACATTGCAGTACAAGCAGGAAATGTTACCGGAGGGGTGTCAGCGGAAGGCTGGTATGCAGTGAAGTGGGGGGGGAGGAGGGTGTCCCAGGCCCCAACGTGTCTCTTGAAGTTCCCAGCATCTATAAATCTTTTCACTGATTACAGACGATGCCATGGAGCTGCACAGTGGGAACACGGGTCCATGGCGAAGCACTGAAAGTAATAAAAACAGTTTAAGAGTAAACAATGCAAACGTGTGAAATGCCGTTACAGGGGCATACCAAAAAAACCAGCCAGGCCCATTCAGGCCCCCAGACTCGCAGCTGAGTCTCTGCAACGAACTCCGAGGACTCATGCAGACATACACACTGACAAGGGACTATTGGCATGCAGTGCCCGGTTAGTCCCCTAATATTAGAAACATATGGGGAGGGAGGACTATATTTTATTGGATCAACTTCTGCTGGGGAGAGACACAAGCTTTCCAGCTGACACCGATTCTCTGAACCAGTACGAAGCATAGGTGCTGGAGCCGGGGGTGTTTGGGGTGGATGGCTGCTGCACCCCTTTAGCTTGCAATGGTTTGCATCATACACAGGGTTTACAGTCTGGTTCGATGACTCTCAGCACCTCAACTATAAAAATTGTTCCAGCGCCCTGCTACAAAAATGAATGACTCTGGTAATTGGGGGGGGCGTATGGGGAAGAGTGGGGGGATGCCCCGGAAATGTTGGGGGGCTGTCTGGGGAAGAGTAGGGGGATGCCCCGGAAATGTTGGGGGGCTGTCTGGGGAAGAG
>VOCN01016579.1:0-11372 GCA_007922305.1 Dermatemys mawii | reverse complement strand
CCTGCCCTGTCAGCTGGAGCCAGCAGACAGGAATTGTCCTGATCAGCAGGGCCTGCAGCTCCCACCCGGGTGTCATTGGTCCTCATATTTCACAGGCCATGGAGAGGAGTCCTTCCCTCAGGCTGCAGCTTGCAGCTCATCCCCTGTGACACAGCCCCAGGGAAATTTAACCCTTGATGGGAGAAGGGGGATATTTTACCTGGGGTGTTCCGAGAATCTGTCATCTGTGTTACACCTACAAAGGAAAAGGGAGGAGAGTTGGAGTCTGAAGTGAGGGGGAGGTGACGTGTTTGTCACAGGGTAGCGTCCCCTCAGAGTCCCTGGGGATCTCCAGACGTCACTTCTACAAACTCCCTCACAGCATTGCAGGGCCTGTTTATTAATGATTTAGGGCCCAAGTCCTTTGTGCTCTATGCAGCAATGAGGACTCTAGTAACAATCCAGCACACTGGGGCCTGTGAGGGATGAAGGGGTTGTGTGGGCTGATGTCTGAGCCAATCTGACCCCACAAAGTTTTCACTCCCACATCATCCATGATGCTACGGCACACAGGAGTTGGCAGGGCCTGGTCTGGGATCAAAGGGATGGGGGATGGGCTGATCCATCCTCTTACATGCTGTAATTTTCAGGGAACAGAAACATCTCCTGTCACTCACCTGAGCAATTCACGGCAGCATCTTCCTTATGACCACAGTTGCTCTCACCCCAGGGCTTGGCAGGACAGTCCCAGAGAGATGATTCTGTCCCTCTGCAATTCAATATCTCCACCCAGATGGGACCCGTCCCTTCACCAAATGCAGCCTTGACCGGGGCAGATACAGCAGATCCACAGCCCAGCTGTTTACACACAACGTTAGCATCCGCCATGTCCCAAGAGTCATCACAAACTGTTCCCCAGGAGCCTCGGTGCCAAACCTCCACTCTCCCCGAACATCTGTCCTGTCCTTCCATGACGCGTAACTTCTCCTGGTCTGGAAATGCAGAAACCTCACATGTTACTGGGACAGCTGGGAAAATCCTTAGGGACCAAGCGTGAGACAGTGAGAAGCAGAAATACCTGTGCAGCTCGTAGAGTTTGGGCATTCGAAAAACAGGGTCTGAGGTGGTTCTGCTTTTATTCCTATGGAGAAAAAAACCTGAGATGAATACATGGGGTAGTGTGTGTGAAGTGTGAGTAGCATTTATCTGTATTTTAACCCGCTAATTTCAGCACTGTGTGAACTGAAATGTGACCTCTGGGTCATTTAATACCCAATTAACTTGCTATTCAGATGTTACACACACAGGTTGACATGTGCACAGACTTGTGAGGGACTCTAGTTCTGACCCAAACTGCACAGTCTGGGCCCATTTCTGAATGTTCACCCTAAAAGGATTAATAACCACAGAACTGCCTAATGACTGTGTCTTGGATCTCACATTACCTTAGCGCACTGTGAAACACTGGTCTCTTTTAGAATTAATTGATGAATTTCCATGTTTGTTCTTAATAAGACAAATGCTTATTCATTCAAAAGACCATGAAAAAATGTTTGTATCTTGTGCTGAGAATTAAAATCTGCCTACACTGAGATGTGAACAACAACGATTTCTGTCCAAACCCTTCTATTAATTGAACAGGTTGCGTACATATGTGTGTTTGCACACGCGTATGCAGGTAATTTCAGAATTACCAGTGCAAGTAATATGGGTCTCCTCTGCTCGGTTAGCACATGACTTTGGATCCCAGGGCTCTGATGGGCACTGCCAGAGGGAGCTGTGCTGCTCACTGCATGCAACGTGGTCCAACCATGTGGGACCAGAACCTTCTCCATATTCACGATCTCCTGCAATCCGCCCTCCATCTCCACAGTTCAGTTGTTTGCAGATAGTTGCTGGGGTGTCTCCAGACATCTGATTGTAGCAAACACTGCCCCACGTCCCATTGTAGAAAACCTCCAGCCGCCCAGCACAGTCACGGTCACTCACCAGCCTCAGATCTGTGAATTCTGGAAGGAAATGCACAAAAAGGGAATTTAAATTGTCTGATTGTGAAATGAACTGGGGGATGAAGAGTGAAATCCCAGCGATTCCTTACGATCCTGCACATCATTCTGCAGGAGCAAGTGTCAGAAGTAGTCCGAGAATCAAAGACTCTTTCAGACCCCACAAGCCCCTTTGAAATACAATGGGCATCTCACCATTTATGAGCAGCTACATACAGATTTTAATAGAATAAGGTTTGATTAAGATTGATTTAATTGGGGATTGGTCCTGCTTTGAGCAGGGGGTTGGGCTATATGACCTTCTCAGGTCCCGTCAACTCTGTGATTCTATGATTCTAAGGCCAGGAAGGATTGTGACATTGGCAGGCCAGATGCCAGCTCTTGCCCAGGCTGCAGGCATTAGCTGAGAACTGACAATCTCGTAGGTCTTGTAGGTCACCTGTTTGTTAGTTTTGCTCAAAACAGGCATTAATCTTGTAAGGCTGTATTTTCTGTTTAGACTCTGTGAAATGGTGGTTAGTTGCTGCAGGCATTAATCTCACTTGTAATGGCTGTGGTCCATGCTACAAGAAAATATATACATTTTGCTTTATAACTGAAAATGTTGGCTCTGAACTTGTGAACTCAGGCACGGGAATCATCCCCCCATCCATCCCCAAGGACTATCAAAATCAGATGGGCCATCAAGGATCATCACAATATAAAGGATTGGTTAATGGCTCCATACATGCAGAAGGCCTCATCCCATCGCTCTGAAGGGTGGAAGAGGGAAATAAAAATAATAGATGTGAAGATTTTTCATCTTTTTGGCTGTTTGAACTATGACAGGGCTACATACACCAAACTGAAGCCAAAGACCCCAAGGGTTACCCTAAAGTCAGTGGTGAAGGAGATTTGGAATTGACAGAAGTGACAAAGAGTCCTGTGGCACCTTAAAGACTAACTAAAATTTTTTTTAGAGCATAAGCTTTCGTGGGCTAATACCCACTTCGTCGGATGCATGCAGTGGAAGTATCCAGGGGCAGGTATAAATAGGTAGGCAAGAACCAGGTGGGAGATAACAAGGTTAGTCCAATGAGGCTGAACCAGCTTGTTATCTCTAATCAGGGAGGGTGAGGTGTTCCTCTAGCAGCTGAACTGGAGATGTGAATAGCGAGAGAAGAGAAGCTGCTTTTGTAGTTAGCTAGCCATTCAAAATCTCTATTCAGTCCCAAACTGATTGTGTCAAATTTGCAAATGAATTGCAGCTCTGCAGTCGCTCTTTGCAGTCTGGACTTGAAGTTTTTTTTCTGCAAAATGCTGACCTTTAAATCTTCTGTGGTGTGTCCGGTGAGGTTGAAGTGCTCTCCTACAGGTTTTTCAATATTGCCATTCCTAATATCTGATTTGTGTCCATTTATCCTTTTTCGTAGGGACTGTCCAGTTTGGCTGATGTACATAGCAGAGGGACATTGCTGGCACATAATGGCGTATATTACATTGGTAGATGTGCAGGTGAATGAACCAGTGATGGTGTGGCTGATCTGGTTTGGTCCTGTGATGGCGTTGCTGGTGTAGATGTGTGGGCAGAGTTGGCATCGAGGTTTATTGCATGGATTGGTTCCTGAGTTACAGTTATTATGGCGCGGTGTGCTGTTGCTGGTGAGAATATGCTTGAGGTTGGCAGGCTGTCTGTAGGCCAGGACTGGCCTGCCTCCCAAGGCCTGTGAAAGTGAGGGATTGTTGTCCAGGATGGGTTGTGGATCACTGATGATGCCTTGGAGAGGCTTTAACTGAGGACTGTAGGTGATGGCCAGTGGTGTTCTGTTGTTTTCTTTCTTGGGCTTGTCTTGCAGCAGCAGGCTTCTGGGTACACATCTGGCTCTGCTGATCTGTGTCCTTATTTCCTTGTGCGGGTATTGTAGTTTTGAGAAAGCTTGGTGGAGATCTTGTAGGTGTTGGTCTCTGTCTGAGGGGTTGGAGCAAATACGATTGTACCTCAGTGCTTGGCTGTAGACAATGGATCGTGTGGTGTGCCCGGGGTGGAAGCTGGTGGCATGAAGGTAGGCATAGCTGTCGGTAGGTTTTCGGTATAGGGTGGTGTTGATGTGGCCGTCATTAATTTGCACCGTGGTGTCCAGGAAGTGGACCTCTCGTGTAGACTGGTCCAGGCTGAGGTGGATGGTAGGGTGGAAGCTGTTGAAATCATGGTGGAATTCTTCCAGTGTTTCTTTCCCATGGGTCCAGATGATGAAGATGGCATCAATGTAGTGTAGATAGAGGAGGGGCGTGAGTGAACGAGATTTGAGGAAGCGTTGTTCCAGGTCAGCCATAAAGATGTTGGCATACTGTGGGGCCATGCGGGTGCCCATAGCGGTGCCACTGGTCTGGAGGTATATATTGTCACCAAATTTGAAATAATTGTGTGTGAGGATAAAGTCACAGAGCTCAGCAACCACTTGTGCTGTGGCATCATCAGGGATACTATTCCTGACAGCATGTATTCCATCTTTGTGTGGGATGTTTGTGTAGAGAGCCTCTACATCCATGGTGGCTAGGATGGTGTTTTCTGGAAGGTCACCAATGCATTGTAGTTTTCTCAGGAAGCCGGTGGTGTCACGGAGATAGCTGGGAGTGCTGGTGGCGTAGGGTCTGAGTACAGTGTCCACATATCCAGACAGTCCTTCAGTGAGAGTGCCAATACCCGAGATGATGGGGCGTCCAGGATTTCCAGGTTTGTGGATCTTGGGTAAAAGATAGAATAGCCCCGGTCGGGGTTCTAAGGGTATGTTAATTTGTTCCTGTGTTAGTGTAGGGAGTGTCCTGAGTAGACGGTGCAGTTTCTTAGTATATTCTCCAGTGGGATCTGAGGGAAGTGGCCTGTAGAAATTGGTGTTGGAGAGTTGTCTGGTAGCCTCCTTTTGGTAGTCAGACCTGTCCATGATGACAACAGCGCCTCCTTCATCAGCCTCTTTGATTATGATGTCAGGGTTGTTTCTGAGGCTGTGGATAGCATTGCGTTCTGCTTGACTTAGGTTGTGAGGCAGGCGATGTTGTTTTTCCACAATTTCTGCCTGTGCACGTCGGCAGGAGCATTCTATGTATAAGTCCAGACTGTCATTTCGACCCTCAGGGGGAGTCCATGTGGAGTTCTTCTTCTTGTGCTGCTGGTGGGATGGTGTCTGTGTATCAGTGCGCTGTTCTATGTAGTCTTGAAAGTATTCTTTGAGTCGGAGACAGCGAAAGTAGGCTTCCAGCTCACCGCAGAATTGTATCATGTTTGTGGGGGTGCTGGGGCAGAATGAGAGTCCTCGAGATAGGACAGACTCTTCTGCTGGGCTGAGTATGTAGCTGGATAGATTGACGATACTGCTGGGTGAGTTAGGGGTACCACTGCTGTGGCCCCATGTGGCAGGCAGGATTTTAGATAGCTTGCAGTCCTTTTTCTTTTGTAGAGAGGTGAAGTGTGTAATATAGATCTCCTGTCTTATTTTAGTAAAGTCTGTTTGTGTGGAGGGTTGGTTGTTTATCAAGGTCTCCAGGTTGGAAAGCTCTTTTTTGATGTTTTCCTGTTTGCTGTAAAGGATGCTGATCAGGTGGTTCCTCAGTTTGTTAGATAGTGTCTGGCATAATCTCTCACTGTAGTCTGTGCAGTATGTAGAAAGCAATGGATTTTTCACCTTCAGTCCATTTGGTATGATGTCCATCCATTTGCATTTGGAGAGAAAGATGATATCTGTCTGTATTTGTGCAAGTTTCTTCATTAGGTTGATGGATTTCCACTCCATACGGCTAAATGCAGTGCCTTGCATGTTGTCAAGAATCAGAGGGGTAGCCGTGTTAGTCTGGAATTGCAGAAGTGACAAAGAGTCCTGTGGCACCTTAAAGACTAACTAAAATTCCAGACTAACACGGCTACCCCTCTGATTCTTGGAATTGACAGATCATTACAACTCTGTCAGTCCTAGGATGTAAATGGTAACTCATTTGTGAGTAGATGTTTGCTGCTTTAACCTTTAACTAACCATGTTATTTCTTTTTCCTAGTCAATACACCTGTATATAGTTTATTACAGGATGGGCTACAGGCATTGTCTTTGATGTAAGATCCAGGGTACCAACTGATCTGGGGTAAGTGACTGGTCTCTTGGCCCTCAAAGCAACCTAAATGTAATTTTTGGTGTAAGTGACTAATTATCACTAAGTCCAGTTTCTCCGGGTGAGAAGATCGACTGGAGAGTCTAAGGGGACTGTCTGTGACTCCATGGTAAGACAGATGTAGTGATCCAGGACTAAGTTTCCTATCACCTGCGTGGCCATGTGTCTGCGCAGCAGGCTGTCAAAGGCTGCACTGGCACGCAGCCACAGGGGCCTGGATCTGCCGTGGCCAGGAAGATGCACCTCTTCACCAGCCCTAGATCTGCTGCAGTGGGGAAAGATGCACCTCTCCCCTGGCCCTAGACTGCTGCAGCAAGAGAGGGTGAGGGGGAGTCCTCTGTTCCCACTGCAGCCCCACGGCAGCCTGTATCCCAAAACCTTCATTAACGGCCTTACCCCATAGCCCACATCCCCAGCTGAAGCCCTCACTCCGCCCCTATATCCTAACTTTCTGTCCCAGCCGTGAGCCCCCTCCTGCAGCCTGAGCCTTCATCCCCAGGCCCACCCCAGAGCCCTCACCCCTAACCAGAGCCCTCAGCCCCCTGTTGCAGGATACTTTTGTGTCCCGTAGGAACGAGGCACACAAACAGCTGTTGAACAGAAGTAGTGAGTTTATTGAAGGCAAAGTGACACACCCACAGCGGGGGCTTCCTTTCTCTGCTGCCACTTAAACAGGGACCCGACACATCGGAGCAATGCCCGGGAAAGAAGCCCCCGCTGCGGGTGTGTCACTTTGCCTTCAATAAACTCACCACTTCTATTCAACAGCTGTTTGTGTGCCTCGTTCCTATGGGACACGAAAGTATCCTGCAACATCTGGCGCAGCGAGCAGGGTCCCGTGGAACGATGCCCTTTTGGTCGAAGGTAGGGGAGGCAGGGAAGTCGTCACTGTCCCTGCAGCGCATACCAGGATGGCCCCCGACAGAGCAATGGGGGCCGATTGCGCGAGTGGTGGCCGGCTGGGCAGCCCCAGCGGACTGGCCTGAGTACTACCAGGCTGCTGGGGTTACCCCGGTGCAGCTCGTGGAGGGACTGCACTGGTTGCGAGCCAGCGGGCAGTATGGGATGGAGTGGCGCGCTATGGGTGAGTTGGCATGGCTCCGGGCCCAGGACGGTGAGCTTCTGCGTCTGCACAGGCTTGTAGAAGGTAAAATGCAAAAGTATCCTACAACACCCCCCAAAACTCCAACCCTCTGCCCCAGCCCTGAACGTCCTCACAACCCCAAATCCCTCATCCCTGGCCCCACCCCAGAGCCTGCACCCCCAGCCAGAGCCCTCACCCTGCTCACCGCCACCCTCTCCCGAGCTCTGAGACACCTCCCACACTCCAAACCCCTCAGCCCCACCCCCGCCACACATCACCTCCATATTGGTGCAGATAACAAAATTCATTCTGCACAAGGATGTAAAAATCAGAGAGGACATTGATGCAGGAGTTCACATCTGATACTGGCTTGGTGAAATCTACTTGTACAATACACCAGCAGTTTGGGGTATTGCCTCGTTTCTCACTATCTGTCCTGAGGTGGGCACTCAGTGCCGGGAGCCATTCCAGACAACGTGACAAGGATCATGAGAACAAATAATTTGACCTTCTGTAAAACAGCTGATTAGAGCCGAATAACTTGAGTTTGACTTGAGCCTAGCTTCCAGAAAGGCATCCAGTCTAGACAGGAAGATTCAAGAGATGCAGAAAGCACCATTTCCCTGATAGTTTGTTCCAATGGTTAATCACCCTCCCTGTTAAAATCTGGGTCTTATTTCTGATGTGAATGTGTCTGGTTACCGCTTCCAGTTATCAACTCTTGTTCTGCTTTCACCATTAGATTAAAGACCTCTATAGGAAGTGGTATGTTCTCCTTGTGACAGAATTTATGCACTGTAATCAAGTTACCTCTTGATTGATTTGATAATCTTAATACATTCATCACCTTAAATCTCTCACTGTAAAGCTTTTAGTCAAGCCATCAGATCACTTTTGTGGCTCTTCTCTGCTCCCTCTCCAATTTTTGTGGACTTCAGAACTAGACCCGATATTCCAGTATCTGTCTCACCATTGCCATATACAACAGTAAAATTTAGTCTGCGCTCCTTCTCATTACTCCCCTCTTTATACGTCCAAGATTCGCATTAGCCCGTTTTGCCACACACGGCACTGGGAGCTGATGTTCAGTTATTTCTCCACTAGGATATAAGAACATAAGAATGGCCATACTGCATCAGACCAAAGGTCCATCCAGCCCAGTATCCTGTGTACTGACAGTGGCCAATGCCAGGTGCCCTGGAGTGAGTGAATCTAAAAGGTAATGATCAAGTGATCACTCTCCTGCCATCCATCATCCCTCTCTGTCAAACAGAGGCTAGGGACACCATTTCTTACCCATCCTGGCTAATAGCCATTGATGGACTTAATCTCCATGAATTTATCCAGTTCTTTTTAAAACCCTGTTATATTCCCAGCCTTCACAACCTCCTCAGGCAAGGAGTTCCACAGGTTGACTGTGGGCTGTGTGAAGACCCTACATTCTTTTTAGTCACTGGTTTCCATGATACAGTCTCCTTCAGATACCTGTGATGCAGCATTCTAAATTAAGGGAAATATCTTGCAATGTTTCCCTACCTCTGGGTGGGAGCTAAAGACTTTCTAATGGTTGGTGACCTGAGGATAGTTAAACAAGGGAAAGGGAGGCAGAGACAATCAGGGAAAGTATCATTCTCAGCAATCTCCTTAAACACCTGCTACCTCCATTAAATCCCTTGGTAACACGGCTCACTGGAGCATTTACAGAACAGACCTGAGCAGAGAACTCCCGCGTCCTCTTTGTGTCTGCAGTTGTGCTGGCCCCAGCCACTGAAATGACACTCCCAGAGATTGGATTCATTCCCAGAGCACTTCACATCATCCAGCCAGATCTGTCCGGATCCTTGCCCATAATGAGCAGAGACAGTTGCATTGATGGCGTGTCCGCATCCCAGTTGTTTGCAGACAATATTGGAGTCTGACAGATCCCAGAAATCATCACAGACTGTCCCCCAGCTGCCGTTGTAATAAATCTCCACTCTCCCGGCACAGCGACCTGCCCCATTCACCAGTCTGATCTGCCTGCTCCCTGTGGGGATAGATCCCAGCTGTTAATATGTATTTTCCTACTGGACAGAGAATGTCTGTGAGATTTAGAAATGAATCACCTGAGCAAATGACACCGACGTCCTCAGCAATTCCTGCCTGGGCTGTCTCAGATGTGGAGTTGTCACAGAGAGTCAGACGAGTCTCGTTTCCTGCGCATTGGACCCTTCTCAGCCCCACGGGGCCCGTTCCTCGCTCAGACATAGGGGGGTTATAAGCTTTCTCAGCGACATCGCACTGGAGCTGCCTGCAGACCACACTGGCATCATTCATGTCCCAGTGGTCATCCAGCACTCTGCCCCACACACCATGGAGGGAAATCTCGACTCTCCCATCGCATCGGCTCTCTCCATCCAGCAGTCTGAGTGATTCAGAGCGACCTGGGCTCAGGAGAGATGGGAAATACACTGAATAACACTCCCTGTTATATACTGGAAATAACACAGAGTGTGCATGAAATTATGGACTGTTTCTCAATAAGAAGATATCGTGCAGTGATCAGAGTGTGTCACAGAGTTAAAGGGATCAACCTCTGTCAGAAGACACTTATTCTTTTGACTCTATAAGTGGCAGGTGCTGTAAGGATTGTAACGCTCTGATCTTGACAGCAGGGCTTCCTAGCAGTCCCTGTAAATGAGTGAGCGAGGGATTTCCTGCAGATTACTGATTGGGAAAACAGTCTCTGTGTGTGGCGGTGGAATGGCTGCTGAGGTTTGTAGTCACTTTATGCAGACTTAAATGCCTGGAAGCCAGCCAAGTTTTCACATTTGTTACCTGGTTACCCTAGGCATGCGCCGCAGCCTGTTTGCCCCTGGCAGCCTCAGCTTTGGGTGCCTGCTGAGTGGTAAGGGCTGGTTGGAAGGGGTGCAGGGAGGAGATCTCCCCTTCCTCCTGCTCACTCCCCAGGGCACCGTGTCCCTCCTACATCCCTCCACTGCCCCTCCCACCACTGCGCAACACCTGAAAGCCAGGGCCTACCCAGATTTCCTGTCCTAGCTCTGCCACTAGTGTAGTGTGAGGATAGAGAGTAGATCTGGGGCTTTCCGAGGAGGCTCATGGCTATAACTGGATACCGCAGCCCCTCAGGAAGGGCAGATGGGGCCATGGCAGATGGAGCTTGTACAGAAGGGACCAGGTGTTCTTCCTTAGAAGGGATTCTCCATCCAGCAACTGGAGGGAGAAATCAGCATCTCCATGTGCTGTGGCGTCCTCGCCGAGAATGAGGGCATGGGCTGGAGATTCAGGGCAGGACTGCATGGAATTCAGTTAGAAATGCAGGCAGCAGCCTGTGTGAGAAGCAGAAGAACTGCGAGGTGAATTGTTCCCAAGGTACAAAGGTATCAGCTGTAAAGAGGAGAGTAGACATCTGTTGAGAGGGCTGCGCAGGGCCCTATAGCCTTAGTCATGGTGTGTAAGGGCACCAGTGACACTGGGCTCTGTGGGAGACAGTCCTGGAAGCTACATGTACATTGTTAGGAAGAAGGTTGAAATCCAGGGTTTCCACAGTAGGTTTCTCTGTAGAACGCCAGTTCCAGCCTGTCAAGAAGCCCTATGGAGACTTTGTACATGGATGAGAAGATGGGGCAGAGAGGGGAGCTGCAACTTCATTAAGCAGGAGAGGTCCCTTTGGTGAGGAGAGAAGCACATGATCACAGTGGACTCTTTGGCTCTTAAAACTCTGCAGATCTATAGATCCACGAGACGGGCTCCATTTAGCCGCAAGGGAACCAGATTGGCTGGCCATTAAAATTAATTTTTCTAGTGAATTATTTTTCCCACTGGGCCCTGGCCACTTTCAGTGCCCAGGATGAATAAGTCGGGCTTGTGCAGAGTCAGGCTGTTATCTGTATGACCCCTGCCTCATTCACTTTGGAAACTGGAAGGCCTGTAGAGAGTGAACAGGGGAAGGACAGGAAGAACTAGGATGATCTTGTTAAGAGCAGTGACCGGCTTTCAGTAGAGCTCAGTTCTGTTCCTGCCTCTGCCACAGACTACAGGTGATGCTGAGCAGGTCTCGTAAGCTAGTTTCTATGAGGTCTGATTTGCAGAGGTAATGAGCATTCACAACTGCCGCTAGGGTCAAGACAAGATGTGGTTGCTCAGCTCTTCTGCAGTCAGGCAGTG
>ML677422.1:122258-132594 GCA_007922305.1 Dermatemys mawii | reverse complement strand
GGCCAGGCCCGGAGGTACCGGGGGCTCTGAACGGCCAGGCCCGGAGCTATTTAAGCCTGGGGGGCCTCTGTATGGGATAAGGAGCTGAATCGTGTGCCTGCCATCTCCCTCAGGTGCTGGCATTCATTCACGAGTGCCGTGCCCGAATGGTGGGGCTGACTCAGCATGGGGAGCAGGGAGCCATGCGGATGCTTTCCAGCAGGGTAGGGGGCTCGCCACGCAGCCTGCGTTCCTCCTTCTCCTCCCTGTCCTCCCTGCTCTCTGCCTCCTTCTGGTAAGACAACCCCCGCGAAGCCAGGGTTCTGACTGCAGCAGCTCCCAGCATGCATTGCTCCATCTTGATGTGCGTGGATGGGCGGAGGCGCATGAGGGTACCACCCCCAGCATGCACTGCTCTGTCGAGCCGGTGTTCTAGCATGTAATGCTCTGTCTTCACCTGCCTGGATAGGGAGTGGCTTGGTCGCTTGCCTAAAGATGGTGCATTGCATGCTGGGAGCTATAGAGCCACACCCTGTCCACTCCCATCAAGATCGAGCAGCATTGCATGATGGGGCCTGCAACCTCACAGGCCATAGTCCTGTCTGAGCATGGCATTGCATTCTTGGCGAGAGGGAAACCTGTTTTTATTTTGTGGCATGAAACAGCCTGAAGAGTGGCTGGGTGAGGACAAAAACTAAACCCCCCCCCCCCCCCCCCGATACTCACACCTTCCTGTCAGCTGTTCGAGATGGGCCACCCCGATTGCATTGGCCTCATTAGCAAAGAAAAGTGACAGAACAGGAAATCATCAGAAAAGTTGATTTCCGTCCCTTCTTGTCAACTGCTGGGAATTGCCCACTTCCACCTCATTGAATTGGCTCCAGGGCACGGACCTCTCACTTGGGAAGGCAACTTTTCATAGGCTTGAATTTCTACCTCCCTACTGTATGGTCCACTCCGTGCATCTGATGAAGTGGGTTCTAGCCCATGAAAGCTGATGCCCAAATCAATGTCTTAGTCTCTAAGGTGTCACTAAGACTCCTCCTTGTTTTTGCTGATACAGACGAACACGGCTGCCCTTCTGAAACCAGCCTCAAGGGGGCAGCCCAGGGGTGGGGGCTGGTTATAACATGGAGTGTCTGTCTCTGAGACCAGTCCCTGCTATTTAGAGACGCTCCCCTCCTCTCCCCGCCACAGTGAAGTGCCAAAGGGGGTGGGGAGGACAGGGCAGGGGGTTAGTGGGTAAAAGTTTAACTCTCAGCCTGTCCCACAGGTCTCTGGACAGCGCTGGGACAGATTGGAGCAGCAGGGGACCTGTGGTGGGGTTTGGCCAGGTAAGCAGGGATCTCTGTTTGGACTGGGGGTGGGGGTGTTCCCAGGTCAGTGGGGGTCCCTGAAGGGACCAAAAGGGAGGGGGTGTTCCCAGGTAAAGCATTCCCATCTGATCACCCTTGTGTATTCCCACAGCTGTGCCCCCACAGCCCACTGCGCCCCAGTTTCGCCTCTGTCACCCCCATTGCAGACCCGGACGAGTTGCTGCGGGCCCAGGCTGAGCCGGACCAGAGCTATGAGAATGGACCCTACACACTCATGAGCAAGTAAGAGTGGGGGAATGGGGTGTGTGGGAGGGTGATCCCTGATGCTGACCCCCCCTCTTTCCACCCCCAGCTGGCTGTGGAAGGGACAGCTCGTCACTGTGCGAGGGCTGAAACCGGAGTCCCCCGGCAGCAGGCCCCACGGCCCCACAGATCTGCTGGTGGCAGAGCAACAGCACTGCAGGTAGCACCCCCACCCCCTGAATCCTTCTGCCCCGGGCATCCCAGCCCCAGGGGACCCCACCCCCTGAATCCCTCTGCCCTGGGCATCCCAGCCCCGGAGGACCCCACCCCCTGAATCCCTTTGCCCCGGGCATCCCAGCCGCAGAGGACTCCACCTCCCGAATCCCAACCCTGTGGACCCTCCTCCCCCTGTTAGCCATTGCTGCCCCTGTCCCCATGGGGAGCCCCTGCTGTTAGCGGGAGCGGCTGTATGGCTGCCCTCCCTTGTCCCCATGGGGGCCATGCACTGGGCTACACCCCAGTACGCCGCCCTCTCCCTTGCAGCCATCTGCACCACCCCCAGCTGCTGCTGCTCCTGGCCGTGAGCCCTTCCCTGGACCTGCGTGAGGTGCGTCTGGTGTTCGAGAGGGTGGAGATGGGCTCCCTCTACTGGGCCCTGCACCAGGAGGTGAGCCGGCCTGGGGCCAGGGTGAGGGGCTCCCTCTACTGGGCCCTGCACCAGGAGGTGAGCTGGCCTGGGGCCAGGGTGAGGGGCTCTGTCTACTGAACCCTGAGCCAAGACAGGAGCTGGCCTGGGGCAAGGGGAGATGCTGCCTGCGCCAGGAGGTGAGCCGGCCTGGGGCCAGGGTGAGGGGCTGTTTGTGCAGGGAGGTGGGATGGGAACATGGGGGCCAAGGGGCTTCCCACTCATGCCATGTCTCCCGCTGCAGGCCCCCCGCCCCTCGGTCCCCCCCTCCTGCCTGGCCGCCTTGCGCCTGCTGCTGCAGCTGTGTGAGGCACTGCAGTTCCTGCACGCGCAGGGGTACGTGCACCGCGCGCTCACCTCCCACGCAGTCCAGCTGGCGCGCCCCGGCCTGGCCAAGCTCGGCAGCCTGGAGTACCTGCAGCCACGGTGAGTCTGTCAGGACAGGCCTGGGGGGCCCCGGAGAACCCCCCCCTCATGCCTCTCTCCCTCGCTTTAGGGGCCAGACTGGACCTCGGTGCCCTGCCCCACCCCCTGAGCTCTACAACTGGCTGCCCCCGGAGGTGATCCGTGACCGCCCAGCCTCCACCACCTCCGACCTGTACAGCTTCTGTGCCGTCGCCCAGGAGATCTTCACAGGTCAGCGCCTGGCGAGGCCTCTAACCTGGCACCAGCCCTGGGAGCTGATGGGCAGGGGAGTGGGGCCAGCCCCCGCCAGAGCTAACCCAGCCGCTCAGTGTTCCAGGCACTGGACCCCAGGAAGTGATGGCAGGGGAGTGGGGCCAGCCCCCCCCAGAGCTAACCCAGCCGCTCTGTTCCAGGTGCCGTGCCCTGGTATGGGGCGGAGGGCGCGGCTGTGCGGCAGTGGGTGCAGGAAGGGCGGGCTCTGGCCCCTGACGCCTGCGTGCCCCCACCCTGCTATGAGGTGGTGAGGGCTGGGCTGGCCTTCCGGGAGCGGGAACGCCGTGGCTCCCTGCCTGACGTTCGCTACGTCCTGCGCAAGGCCCTGCAGGTAACGGGGCCCTGGGGGATCCCCCGCCCTGCTCTGCCCCGCCAGGATCTAACAGACCTGTCCATCCCCTTCCCAGGAGGCCGCGCGGCGGCCGGGCGGCCCACACTCCCTGGCTCCCAGGAGGCTGTGCGCGTGGGCAGGAGAGGCCTGGACCCCCCCCGGAGTGCCTCCCTGCAGCCCCTGGAGGTGAGAGCCATGGGGGGCGGGTGGGGTGGACGGGGGATACTGACGCCAGGCCCTCACCCCCACCCCTCTGCTCCCCAGAACCGCTCTACTATGAGGTCAGGGATGGCAGGCCAGAGCGGGCAGCACCAGATGGCAACGCAGGCCAATGGGCTGAGGTAAGGGGGCGGGGTGGAAGGTGGGACAGCACCAGGTGCTGCTGGGGATGACAAGGGGGCAGGTAGCAGGAGGTCGGGATGAATGGGGTGCAGGCAGGGTCCAGGGGTGGGGGCAGGAATGGCTGGGTAGAAATCACAGGGTGGGCTCCAGGGCCCAGGTACCAGGGGGTGGGTAAGTGGAGGGCGGAACGTGTGGGCACAGGCACCAGGGGGCAGAGTGGGGGAATGAGGGGAAAGGTCCAAGGAACAAAGTAAAGAGGTGGGGAATGGACAGGATTCACTCCAGCCCCTTTCTGAGCAATGCCCCCTGCTTCCCCCTAGCTGGGCAGTGGCAGCCCAGTGCCAGGGCTGCAGGACAAGGGGCGGCACAGCCCCCTGGCACGCCAGGCCACAGCAACCTCAGACAGCAGCTTGGAGAGGAACAGCAGCAGCCAGGAGGAGACAAGGGACTGGGAGAGTGGCAGTCTGGGCTCCGGCACCGCGGTACGTGGGTGTGTGCCCCCGCCCTGCTCGCCCCAGCTCCCCCAACATCTAACCCCGTCTGTGTCTGTGTCTCCCCGGCCTGCACCCCGGCATCTAACCCCGTCTGTGTCTGCGTCTCCCCTGTCTGCTCCCCGACATCTCACCCCGTCTGTGTCTGTGTCTCCCCGGCCTGCACCCCGACATCTCACCCCGTCTGTGTCTGTGTCTCCCCAGCCTGCACCCCGACATCTAACCCCGTCTGTGTCTGCGTCTCCCCTGTCTGCTCCCCCAACATCTAACCCTGTCTGTGTCTGTGTCTCCTACTCCCAGGGGAATTCTGCACCACTGCGCAATGCAGAATTTTGCAGAAATTAACATTGCGCGCAGAATTTCCTTTCTCCCGCAGAAATGGGCTGCTGGGCCTGGCAGAGCCCAGCTCCTACATAGAGGACACGGCTGTGGGGATGGGGATGGGGATGGGGAGGGAGCAAGAGGATTCCTGTAGCTGCAGTTCCCAGCATGCTCTGGGAGGGGAGGGTGGCGCACAGGAAACTCTGTGCAAGCCTGAGACGAAGCATCAGGCTGTTTCTCCCTCAGGATTACTGGGCTCTGGGGGTGGATGTCTGGGCAAGGAGAAGCCCTGGGGCTGGACTCTGAGGGGGAGGATACCTGGGCCAGGGGGGCCTGCAGCTGGGTTCTGGGGGGGAAGAGGGTACGAGTGTCTGGGACGGGGGTGGGGTCCCATGGTTGGGTTCTGTGGGAGAAGGGGTGCTGGTATCTGGGCCAGGCGGACCCTACGGTTGGGCTTTGTGAACGAGGCGTTGTGGGTGTCTGGCCTCCTGGCTGGACTTTGGAGGGGGTGGAAGGGGGCAGAGAAACAGGAAGTGGATTTTCATTGGGGTTTCTGTAACTCTACTCCTGGGGGAGTTTTCGTATGTGTTCGTATCGTCTCAAATGTACGTGCTGACAGGTATTTTGAAATAAATTACCAAAATAGTTGACACTGAGGTGATGATGTAGTGTTATTTTGACAAATCACGCGTGCGGAGTTTTGAATTGTTTGGCGTAGAATGCCCCAGGAGTAGACCGCGCGGTGAGCGCGTCCCTGCGAATGCTGGGCGAGGTGCATTAGTCCCTGCAGAGCGGACACGTCACCGTGGGCCGGCCGTCCCAGAGAGACGCAGTGAACAGAGCTCACAGGGTGAAGCAGGAAGAACGCAGGCCCAGGTGGATGTTCAGTCTGAGGGGGCGGTGAAGCCCTGTGGCTTACCCTGAAGGAAGTGTGAGCCCCCAGGGGGTCTGGCTCACTGACAGGGTTCCTCCTGTTCCAAAGCTGGGGCTGTAGCCCTGATTCTGTGGCTCCAGGACAGGAGGCGGGGGGGTTTCTGACTGCCTACGACAGGTCGTAGCCAAAACCCAGGCCACTGTATCCCACTGTGGACCGAGCAAAGGGACACCGCCGTGTCCAAGCGCCTGTTGACAATTAGCTGCCCTTAGGGGAATGGCAACGCGTAAAATCCGCTTACTCTGCTGGAGGCACCGCTGGGATTGTAAAGAGAAAAACCAGTTCCCTTTTCCCCGTGTGAGTCAGCGTGGACAGAGGACAGGCCCCAGAGCCATGCGATGGGGATGAAGTAGACTCACCACAGGCTGTGGCAGTGGGGGGCTTTGGCAGGAGTAACTCCAGAGCACCAATTGTACAGGCCATGGCTACGGGAAAGGCCTTGGGCCAGGTCACCTTCCATGGCAGAAGCTATGGGGAGAAAGAACAGAGATGGGATGCCTTATGCTCTGGGTCCAGGAGGGTCACTGTGCAGATGGGGAGGAGATGCAGTAACCTCTATAAGCTGTAGTGCTCTACCCATCATACCCCCTGCTCCATGGGATGAGACACCTGACCTCCAAGGAGACATTCAGCATTTCCCCAGAGAGTGGGAAATAGGGAAGAAGATTTGAGGGCATTGTATGGTCCTGCTCCATCTTCTAACCCTTTGACAGAAGATTCATCCCTGAAGCCATTACCCAGGCCGTGGGACAAGAGAAAGCAGCTGTCCTGAAAGTGAGACAGCTCTTACTGTAGTGTCTCCCCAACAAATGACAGGAGGTCATGCAAGATGGGCAGCTGGACTAGAGAGGCCAGCGTCAAGAAAGTCATAGGGCCTGGGGGAAGCCTTGCCTCTCGGAGCCCATGCATTTCTGTTGTTGATGCAGAGAGCTGAGGAACAACTTAAAGCCCTCTATGTCAGTCAGACAGCGGGAAACTTCAGAGGGATCAGATAAGGAAGCACCGTGGGTCCCGGTGTCACCTTCGCTCCCCCCACCTCAAGGATGCGATGGCTCAGTCTTTGCCTCCAGCGATGCCAGGCTTGGCTGTGGACCAGAGGCTGAGGTTGGAGTGACTATTGCTGGAATAGCAGGTACGGCTGTTCTTGATGTATCGTCATTATCGTCTCAGAACACTTTTACTGGCAGCGTCTGACCCGGCAGCCCCTAACAGGGTTGGCCATGTGGGGGTCAGGAGATGACCAGGACCCATAGCCGTGAAATTAAAATTCCCCAAGGATGGGGGTGGAGTTGAGAAAGAGACTCTTACTTTGATCTGTCTGTTCACTAGATGGCCAAACCAGGCGCCTTGTGTTATAGGAACTAATGCAGCCAGCTATGCCAAGAGTTTGCTGGACCTAAATCCACACAAAGCCTGAAGCTCCATGCGCTGTGTTTGGAAGCAAAAGAAGGCGAGTGAGACCGGTGTGGACTCGGAGGACCGGTGCGAATGGTGGAACTAGGATATGGGCCTCCAGTTACCATTCCTGCTAGGACAGCCCAGCTGATGCATGGAATTTGTCAAGTGGGTCAGGCGGTCACCAATCAATCGATTATCTTGGTTGAAGCCTCAGATCCAGATGTGCGGCTGGAAGGACTGATGTTGCAGAGAGGTGTAGCCAAAACCACATCATGTACAGCTAGTGTCAGTAAAGCTGCTGGTGGCTAATGAAACTGAGCTCCCAATCACTCTCCCTCGGGGAACTGTGTCAGTGCAGGTACCCTTGGCTGCCACAGAGGCCCATCTGCCCCCCACAGGAAGATTATACCCATATTTGACCCAGGACTCCCCACTTCCTCTGGTGTGGAAAGAGAGATTGAAATGGAGACTAGTGCAGGGAGCCCAACGGTTCTCCACTTGTGAGCAGGTTGGTCAACTCCTTGGCACGTCACATTCGGCTGAATGATAGGCCTTTCTATGGAAGATGGAAGAGACTAGCCCCGGCAGATATCGAAGGTGTTCGGAAGCCTCTCCAGGAGATGAAGACTGAAAGAATCCTACAGGTCTTGTTGCCTCCCCATTTACTGTGGCCAGAAAGAAGAATGAGGATTATGCATGTGCATAGATTATCGTACTTTGAACAGATGTACCTGACCAGTGTACGCCAAGAGTGGCCGGTGTCTTAGACTGCCTAACAGGGAAGCCATTAGTAACTGCTTCTCAGATCCAAAAAGAAAACCATCAGGTACGGAAAAGAGCCTGCATCTGTCCACTCGGCTTTAGGGAATATGCGGGGCCATTCCAGAGAGTAATTGAGTGGCTGGTCGGTGACATGAACCTTCTGCAAGGCCTGGTGTATCTGGATAGGATTCAGTCTCACTTTAGAAGAGCACGAAGAATGCTTATTAAAAAACATATGACTGCCTGCAGGAACCTGGGCTGAAACTATCTGTAGACAAATGCCAGTTCTGCCAGGAAAAAGTAAAGTGCATAGTGCATACGACGGCGTTGGCAGCTCACGCCCCCCAGAATCGCCCTGCGACCCCCATGGAGGTCGTGACCCCCAGTTTGAAAACCACTGTTATAGGCCATGCTGCCGCTCATATGGGGCAGAGGGGGCAGAGAGGAGGGGTCGGCAGGTGAGGCTGTCGGGAGGAAGAGGCAGAGCTGGGGTGGGATCTTTGGGGTGGAGCACATGTGGGGCCCCTTCTAAGTGTGGACACGGCCCCACTGTAACCCAGTACTGTCGATGGGGACCAGTTGCTTATACTAGTAGGAGTCTCGGATCTATCCAGCTCACAGACTAGAGCTCTCAGCACTGAAGTGGGCTGTGGCTGAGAAATTTCATGATTATCTTTATGGAGCAAAATTTACAATCTGTACTGGAAACAATTCCTTAGTTTATGTCTTGAAGTCGGCCTGTTTGGATGCCACAGGGCCTAGGTGGTTAGCAGCATTGGCCACCTCTGATTTCCAGATACAGTACCGCCCAGAGTCTGCAAACGTGGATGCTGATGCATTATCCCGAAGGCTGCAGAGTTTGCCAGGCCAGGAATGGATTGACATCCGTGCTCCTGGAGTGAGAGGTTTGCGTGAGGTGGCTGAGTCCCAGCCCCTCCCGAAGCTGTGCCGGAGGTGCGTACAAATGCCACCCAGCGGGATCTTACATTTCCCAGATTGCCAGAGGAGGATATTCCCACTCAAGAGATCCCAGCCTGAAAGTGACCCCGAGTGCTGGAAGACCTGTGAATGCCATGCAGAATGCCCACCCAGATGCAAAACCGATCTGGAGAGAGTGGAACCCGTCGACAGCGAAAGGAGGCCTGTTCTATCGGGAGACGAGGGACTTGCTTCATCACCATTGTCATCAGCTGGTCTTGCCAGGAGAATTCAGGGACCTGGTGCTGAAGTCCTTGCGTGATGGAGGAGGGCACTTTGGGGTTGATCAGACACTTGGGAGGGTAAGAAGATGGTTCTATTGGCCCAGATTAGCGAGGGTTATAGAGGAATATTGGTAAGAATTGTGCCAGCTGTTGAGCTTGGAAGATGTTACCCAAACCATGTGCCCAGTGAGTTAACATCCAAAGCAAGGGACTCCTGGATCGTGTGTGTTCCTAGAACTGGATGACAAAGGGAACACTAGTATATTCATGGTGACAGATCATTTCTCTCGGTAAGCACAAGCATTCCCGGTGAAAGATCAGCACGCTCCCACTGTAGCCAAGATAGTGTTGGACAAACACTTTGTGGACTACTGTTGGCCTTCACTCTGATCCGGGGTGTGACTGTGCAACTAAACTTATCAAAGAACTGCTACAAAGAAATCCCGGACCTCGCCATATCACCTACCGGGGCCCCCGGCCAGAACCTTTCACTAGGGCACTTTTGAACAGGCCTGGGCCTCTCAGCCCGATATTACAGCACAAATGGAGCCAACATGTTTCACAGCTAGCACACACTTATTGTACCAAGAGTGATGCTGCTGGATTCTCCTCTTATTGACTAACGGTTGGGAGTGAAGCGAGGCCACCCGTGGACACTGATTTTGGAGTGACTCCAGCGGGAGGTGGCCCTGACGCCTCCAATGTGTAAAGAAATGAAAACCACCACAGGAGAAACGCCTATGGAGCAGCTGTGGCTGCGGCGGTGAAGCCCGCAGGAATCACGTGTTGGCTATTGGGCAGTTGGGAGGGTTCCCTGGAAGGGAGCCTGGGAGAGAGATTGGCCACTCAGTCTGCTCGTAGCAATCAGTCTGTTCCACAGAACTCGGATGGTCTGGCTGTGAGGGAGAGAGACAGGACGGGGAGTGGCTCTGGTGATGAGGAATCTGATGGGTGGGGGTTTAACTACGTTTATCAACCCCCCAGAGCCTAGAATCGCGATCCCCTGGCAGGCCTCGCTCCAGAGCGGGAAGAGATGCCCACGGAAGGGGAGGTGCCACCCCTGGGAAGTCGCAGAACCTGCTGTGGAAGGAAAGGCGCACGGCAGGGCGTCAGACCGGGAGAGGGAGGTGAAACCCTTACCCAGGACCTGCCTGGCACCTCAGCCAATAGACCTCCCCGTGCGGTGTGTAAGGAGCCCTGCCTGCCGTGGGTCAGTTAGAAGGGGCTGTGATGATGTGGTGAGCGGGGCTGCTCTTGCAGCAGGAGACAGGCTGGGTGAACGGGCAGGGTGTCGAGAGTGAACTGGTACCGTTAAGGGCCACATAGAACGTATTGATGGAGTTTGTCGGGACACGGACGTTACACCCATCTAACCCCGGCTGGGTCACCCTAGGAGCCGGCCCGGCCCCCGGCGCTGCCCTGCGTGAGCAGCCTTCGGGCCTCAGCCTGCCTGCTGGATCAGGCCCAGACCTCGCTGGAAACCCTGGAACGTCGCTTTGCCTCGGGCATCCAGGCGCTGCAGGACTTCGTCAGCTTCCAAGGGGCGCTCCCGGGGCGGGGAGCTGGCCGAACAGGGGCCACGCGGGCGTACTGCAGCCTGGGGGCCCTGCAAGGGTCCCCCCAGCCCCCCATGGGCCCAGCAGGTGAGCCACCC
>ML677422.1:0-93448 GCA_007922305.1 Dermatemys mawii | reverse complement strand
CCGGACCGGACCGGCGGGCCCCGTCGCCCCGGCCCCTGCACGGCCCACGGGCCGGATGGGGGGGCCCCGTCACCCTGGCTCCTGCACGACCCACGGGCCGGACCAGGGGCTCCGTCGTGCCGGCACTGGATGGACCGGCGGGCGTGGAGCCGGGCTGTGACCACGTCCAGAGTGCAGGCTGGGACTGTCTCACAAAGGTGGCTCAGAGGCGGGCAATATTCTTACAGAGTCCCAGCTCCCTAATGCAGGAGATTTTAAACTGCAGCACTGAGGGGTGTAGGAGGGCGGCGGGGGGGGGGCGGGCGGCTCCTTGTCCTGAGCCTTTTGGGGTCATGTGGTCACGTTCCCAGATTATTTCCCGGCCCACCCAGGACCCAGCGGCTGAGCCCGAAGCAGAGACTCCGGCTGAGATTCGGGACGTCCCAGAAGGGCCCTGCCCCGTTTCTACTTCCCTCCACCCCGACCAGGCTCCAGTGGGCGGAGTGGAAATCGACATAAACTCCTGCAATCATCATTTATCTCTCTGCCTGTTTCCTCTTTTGTGGCCACGCGTTCTGGGAGGCAGGGCCAGGCAGGGAGCTAGGAGCTCGGTGCGGGTTTGTTCTCCACGGCCTTTGTGCAAGGAAACGGCTCTTGGAGTTCCCTGAAGTTTTGCCTTGAATGCTGAGAATTCTCTGGCGTCAGGGCAGGTCCTGCCTGTCTCCCAGGTGAGTTGGGGCAGGTGGGGGGTGTGTGTGCTGGGCCTCGTTCAGTCCCACACGGTCCTTGGCCGGCTCCACGAACTAGCCTGCGGTTTGTACCCGCCAGGGCCAGAGGTTCCCTGGGTCTGGACTGAGCCAGGGGGCGTCGGCCCCCAGCCCCTGCCGATCCCAGGGGGCCTGCCCCCGCGGCTTGCCCCGCAGGCTCGGTGTGGCCACCGCCCCCCGGCCGGTCAAGCCCCAGGAATTCCCCTGTCTGGTTGGGACAGGGTGTCACGGAGTGAGGGGGAGTCAGGGCCCTGCACCTCCTGTTTCCTGCGATTCACCGGGACTCTCCGCCAGCGGGAAAACAGAAAGTTTATTAGACAAGAGGGACACAGTCCAGAACAGAGCTTGGAGGAAACAGGACCCCTCGGTCCGGCCCTTCTGGGGGGCAGGGAGATTAAACCTCAGACTTGGGAGCTCCCTCGTCTTCCCCAGCCAACTCCAAACTGAAACCCCCCCCACCTCGAGCCTGCCCCGGCTCCTCCTCCAGCCTTTGTCCAGTTCCCTGGGCAGAAGGTGTCACCTGACCCCAACTCCCTAACTGCTGCTATCCCTTCCCCAGTGCGATAGTCCCAGTAAAACTCCCTGCACCGTCCCCAGGTCAATCCGCCCACCCCTGCTGCGTCTCACAGGGTCGGTGTCGTTTCCCCGCCTGCCTTGGCTGGAGTTTTGTTCCAGTTCTCGGGGCTGTGTCCCCCTCGGGGCGGGAGAGGCTTGAGGAAGCCCAGGCGGGTTGAGAAGTGGGGGCGAGGCCCTGCTCTCAGTCGGAAGCAGCCCCGTTAAAAGCCGGCTTGGCGGGATCCAGGGAGCCGGGTTCCCACGCTGCCGGACTGGCTCGCTCAGCTTCACGCGGTTTTTCTGCTCTTGACTTAAATCGCTTATTTCAAGGGTGGGTTGTGCAAAATTGGAAGTTTTAAGCGTTTTAAACGTTCATCTCCAAGTTAAACGTTCCCGGCGGCAGGAAGCTGTAACGGTCCCACATGTCAGCACTGACCCAGTGACTACAGCCAGCTGCTGAAGGCCTCCGGCCTGACTGTGACAAAATCCCTCATCGGTCTCCATGGGATAGCGCCTCTTGAACCGGCCGGCGGGTCCCCCAGCGCTGCTCACTGTGCTGCTGAAGGCGGCAGAAGACAGCGTGAGCTGCAGGCGGCCCAGCCGGCCCTTCGTATGGTCGGTAAATTCTGTGTGCGGCTGACTCTGAGCTGTGTGCGCAGTGACAGCTCCCAGGGAGGCCTGGATGTCCCTGGGAGCCTCCGTTTCCTCCCCAGCCCTCCTGCGTCCAAACAAGGCAGATGGCTTCACTCTCAGGCTTTTGGTCAGCTCAGCACCTCCCCTTGATGTAGCGTTACTGCAGGGTTCCTCCAGCGGGTGACTGGGGCCGGGGCCGTTTGACCTGGGCAGGTCGCTGCTGGTTCGAGCTGGGCAACGTTTTTCACTTGGTGGGTTTTTCCAAGGATGGAACAATCCCGATTTGGTGACAGGGAAACGCTTTAAACTCAGCTCAGAAAAAGAAAAAATGCCCCCAGAGACATTCAATAGACCCCTGGATACTGCCACTGGAAGGTTGCAATGAAATACAGCTGCCTTGTTTGGATCCAGGAGAATAACACAAGACCCCCAAACCAGTGTGAGACAAAGCAGGTTGCTCCCGACGGCAGGGAAGCAAACTCACCCCACCCCAAGCGGCCCTAGCAGCTCCCTGTCTTGAACACCTTGCCTGGGTCCCCTGTCCTGTGTGGAAGTCAATGCTCCTCCCCACAAGTCTCCCAAGGGGTGGCCGTGCCCAGGGGATCGGTACAGACGTGTGCTGTGAGCTCGGGATGAGCTGCCCGACTCTCAAAGTGATCACTTGCACTTCCAGCCCAGAGCTTGCCGCACCGCCAGGACGCCCTGGGCTGGATCCGTGAACCGCTGGGGGGATTCTCTGGCCAGGGCCGTGTGGAAGGCTGGGCTGGCTGGGCTGAGCGGCTCTGAGACTCTGTGCGCTAGGAAGAGCTGCTCCCCGCCCGTGGAGATGCTGTGGCTGGCTTGCTGGCTAGCGGTGCTGGGATGCACTGCCACAGGACTGGGTGAGTCACGGTGGGGACCCATGAGATCGTTACTGGGCTGGCGGTGGGGGGAGCTGGCTAACGATGTGGTCAGGCCCCACAGCTGGGCTGCCCTCCGTGCAGGGACTCCGTGAACTACCATCTAAGGTGCTGATCTGGCTCCCAACACCGGAGCATCTGGGCACCTGTGATGGGTTGGGGTCACAGAAACCCCCTTAGGATCTGCCACCCGATGGGTCAAGGCTACTCCTGCCCAAACAGCTTAGGACCTCAGGACCCTGCCTGATTTGAGTCAGACTCACTAGCCTGCTGCAGAACCACACCCAGGTCTGTGCCGCGTCCCGCAACAGCTGCGGGTTTGCCTGGAAACAGGCAGGAAGTATTCTTACCTCTGGCACTCAGATGCTCAACCCCCAATGGGGTCAAACCCTGAATAAATCCGTTTTACCCTATATAAAGCTTATACAGGGCAAACTCATTGTGATGGTGTACCCCATAAGGCTTTATGGGGGGTGCCTATAAATATATGTATGACATGACTGGAATATGGTTTTGCTACATAGGCCATGTAACATCTCTCTGTAAAGGTGATGACCCGCTGGATCTGTTCATCCTATTTGTATGTATGGGTCTGGTTTGTATTCAGAGTTATGAATATTGGCTATGTGCTTGGTTAGTTGTGGGTAGACTTTGGAGAGCAGCTGAGCTCTGTTCTCAGTTAATCCCGGTCAAGAACCAGTCAAGCTAACAATGAATTTTGCAGACGCCCGTCCACACCCGAGATTCCCCAGAATGTGGCCTGGCTGGTAACGAACGGGGTCTGGCTTAGACATGGGAGTGGACCATGTGCTCTGAAACTCCATTTTACAAGTGGACTCTGCATAGGAAGGAGGAAGGGGTCTCCACCCACAAGGGGATGTCTATATAAACCCTGGGGAGACCTCTCCGTCTGGTCTTCAGCGGGCTCAGAGAACAGTCTTTCCACCCCCTAAGGAGATCTGAAGGAAACTGGAACAGAGCACAGTGACTGCAGGGGGTGTGTGAGTGATAGCTGGACCCAGACTAGCAGGGAGATTCGTCTGAAAGGAGAAATTCACTGAAACATCTGAGGTTGAGGCTTTTTACCGTGTTAGTGTTAGATCTGCGTGTTCTATTTTATTTTATTTGGTAATTCACTTTGTTCGGTCTCTTACTACTTGGAACCATTTAAATCCTGCTTCCTGTCTTTATTAAATCACTTTTTACTTATTAATTAACCTGGAGTACATGTTGGTACCTGTGGGGGGCAAACAGCTGTGCATCTGTCTATCAGTGTTATGGAGGGTGAACCATCTATGAGTTTGCCCTGTATTAGCTTTATACAGGGTAAAACAAATTTATTCAGGGTTTGACCCCATTGGGGTTGAGCATCTGAGTGCCAGAGGCAAGAATACGTCCTGCCTGTTTCCAGGCAAACCTGCAGCTGTTGGGGGACGTGGCTCAGACCTGGCAGGGTCCTGAGGTCCTAAGCTGTTTGGGCAGGAAAACAGAGGCAGGAGTAGCCTTGGCACATCGGGTGGCAGCTCCTAAGGGGGTTTCTGTGATCCCAACCCGTCACACTCATAGATTGTTCACCCTCTATAACAATGATAGAGAGATATGCACAGCTGTTTGCCCCCCCTCCCGCCCCCACGTACCAACACGTACTCCAGGTTAACTAAGTAAAAAGTGATTTTACTAAAGACAGGAAGTAGGATTTAAGTGGTTCCAAGTAGTAACAGACAGAACAGCAGTGACAGAGTCCTGTGGCACCTTAAAGACTAACTAAAGAGGGGTCTCAAACATGCGGCCCACGAAGCCCTTCCCTGCGGCCCGCTAAGCTTCCTGGTGCCCCCCGCCCCCATAGCAGTTTGCGGGACAGAGGGGTTAGAAGTGGAGGCTTCTCTGCTGCCTGGCTGGGCCACTGCTGGTTCCCAGCTACCAGTCGCTGCTGCTGCGGCTTCAGTGAATGAGCTGGAGGGGCGGGGGGGCACTTTGCAGGAGCCCTCTGCAGCGGAGGTCAGGAGCAGTAAGACAGGCTCCCCGCCACCCTCCGCCTCCCTCTGTGGGAGGCTTCCCGCTCCTGGCCACCGCTGCAGTGGGAAGTAGGGAGGGCGGGGGGGAGCCTGGCTTACCGCTCTTGGCCACCGCTGCAGAGGGCTCCTCGGAAGCACCGCCCCAGCTTGTTCATTGAGGCCGCAGCAGCAGCGACTGGAAGCCGGGGCTCGGCAGTGGCCCAGCCAGGCAGCAGAGAAGCCTCCGCACCCCCGGGTGGGCACCGCTGCCCTGCGAGCAGCCAGAGGTGAGCACCGTTCCACGGCTCTCGGGCCAGCTGCAGCTGCCTGGGTTTGCTGTGCTGCCCCATGCCTGCCATGCCCCACTACCGGTATCCCCTGCAGAGAGTGCCGGGCTCGGGCAAAGGGTGGCGGGGAGGAGAGTCTGGGGAGGCTGAAAGGAGACGGAGAGAGGAGACGGGGGGGACAAGAAGGGGCAGCTTAGGGGTGGGAGGGTATTGAAGCTGGGAGGGTGGGGGGAGATTTGGGGACAGGGCGCTGGGTTACAAGGATGAGTGGGGGGACATTTAGAGATGGAGGACAGGGTTATGGGAGGTGAGTGGGGTGAGATTTAGGGATGGGGTACAGGGACCTGATTTACAGGGGTGAGTAGGTGGAGATTTGGGGACAGGGTGCAGGGTTATGAGGGTGAGTGGGGGAAATTTGGAGATGGGGCACAGGGAGCTGGGTACAAGCATGAGTGGGGGGAGATTTGGGGAACAGGGAGCTGGGTAACGGGTGAGTGGGTGGAGATTTGGGGATGGGGCACAGGGAGCTGGGTTACGGGGGTAAGTGGGGATGGGGAACAGGGTTATGAGGATCAGTTTGGGAGAGGGAGACTTTATAAAATTGATCTTAGGCTGAGATGGGCTGAAATTTCTGTCAGGTTTATCAGCATATTACATTGGAAAAAAGCTTGAATCATCTGAGGCTGGTAATTTCTTGTTTGTTTGCTTGTGTTTCCAGCTCTGGATTTCCTATATTGCTCTTGCTTTCTTTGCAAACAGCTGTTGGCGGTGCCTAGCGCTTTCCAGGAGGGAGGGGGAGCTGCGTACTCAGAGGAGGAGGCGGGGCAGGGGCAGGTCCTCGTGGAAGGGGTGGAGTGGGGGTGGAGACAGCGGTGGAGTGGGGGTGGAGACAGCGGGTGGGGGGGCGGGCGTGTCAGTGATGCGGCCCTTGGGCCAGTGCACTAGTCCTCATGCGGCCCTCGTTTGAGACCCCTAAACTAAAGTTTTAGAGCACAAGCTTTCGTGGGCTTGTTACCTGGGGACCCCCTACCCACATTGGGCAGGCGCCCCTTTCTCAGGCAAAACAGGCTCGGATAGCTGGAGGAGGTTGCAATGTCTTTATTCAATGCGACGTCGCATGCACGCAGCCCTGTGCTTCTCAGCCAAAAGCAGGGTGCGGCCCCGATCAATGGCCGGGTCGTTCTTTTTATAGCTTGATTACATCTCTGGGCGTCAACATTCCGCCACGTACTTATTTGCACAAGGATACAAAGTAGAAAAAGTTTCAAAATGTCCACATGCGTACTAAGCATACTAGCTTGAAAAAACGGCATTTCATGCATTCCATTGGTGCTACCTTGCTCGTACACTCTCCCTCTTCCCCATCTTGTTTCTTTGTGTTATGCAAAGCCAAATACAGAAGCAGACAGGCACAATCGGTGCTAACTCAATTGCAGGCATTGAATTAGTTATATTACATTCCCCCCTTAAGAACCATCACTTTTTGATATGTTATGGTTCTTCTTCTTGATTAGTTTCTGTTATGTTTTTTATTTTGCTACTTGCCAGCCTAGCATACATGGTTAACATAGTCAAGTTTGTTTGTCTTTGAACTGCTGCTTGGATCATGGATAGAAGGGCCCTAATTATACATGGGATCATGCAGGGGATACATGTAATAACAAGTATAAAGACAGCGGACAGGCCGAGCAACCCTTTTAACCATTTCATATTTGGGAGCCATGAAGTAAGCCATGACATATTCCATTCAGTCCAGGTTTGATCGGGTACGTGTCCTAATGAAGCAATTTTTTTTGCCAAGTTACGTACGGCTTCTTCATTGTTAGATATATTAAAACAGCAGGCTTCGGCGGTTAAATTGAGCGCTGCACACAGTCCTCCCTGACGGGCCAACACATAATCCAGGCCGAGCTTTAACTGTAGGATCGCTCGCCTGGATTCATCCATTTGATCAGCTATTAAGTTTAATGCTGTTGCAGTCCTATTTGTGACAAGCTGAACGACTGCTTGCAGCCTCATGACTCTATTAAAAGCATACATAGGTCCCCGAGCTCCCGCCACCTTTTTATGGGGATCCCAGCTGGCTGGGGTATAATGGCGAACAATTCGCTTAGCTGTCCAGAGGTCCCCATTTCAGACTGTATCTCCACCTATGGCTATGTCCTTGAATATTTCCCTAGACCGTTTTCTCCTGTATATGGGGGTGTCGAGGACCCTTGGGACCGTCCACATAGGTGGAAGGACATAGCCTAGGTAACAACCTCCCGTCCATGGCTGGGGCAGTTTCCGATATGCAGTAGTTTCGCATATCCACCATAAGGGCCGAGAGGTTGTGTTGTGGTATGTATAATGTTGCTGGGTAAAGATGACCAGAGTGAGGGACGAGACTGCACAATTTGCCCCGGCTGATAGATTGGCTGGGGTGAAAGGCTTATTCATTTGCCATACTTGTTTTCATGCCTTTGCGAAACAGGGGAGGCAGCCCATAACGGTGGGTTCACTGAAAGTGCGGTTGCCATAACCATAATAAGTGGTGTTGTATTGCACTATGGTATGTTTACACTGGGAGAACCCCACCCTCGTCCCATTATTATTCTGATGGCGTATGCGTAATTTTTCCTGTTGCTTTCATACCCTAAATGTGGAATTCATTTTATAGCCTGCCCCAAATGGGCCGGTTTCTGGATCGACCACATGTGCTGTTGCATTAAGGGGCAGGGGGAACAAAGGCATGCCCGCATTCGCATTTTCTGGGCCTAGGGTACAGACCCAACACCCATTTTTACCTGTACTGTTGGTTATGTTGGCCACGATTTTTGCTAACAACACCCATTGGTTCGTGAAGGTGTGCCCTCCCCAGGCTTGGAGCCAGTCACGTGCTGAGGTCATGCTTTTAGTTGCTGCTGTAACTGCGCACAGCAGACCAAGCACAATTGTGCGGGCCAAGAAATAGCCCATAGTCCTAGGCAAAGACGGATTTGAGCCGGGTTGCTCAGTTGTTTTCCATTCAGTTTATTTATTTTTAGTCTCAAACTCTTACAGTTTTTCCCTGGATATACCTTTTTCCATTACACTAGCCCGTAACCCTCCGGGAGAGGGCCCTGTTCTATCCGGGCGTATTTACAGGTTGGTACAGGCACTGGTCTCGCCCCTTGGCCTGAAGTTTAGGAACACTCCTGTTGGGGTGCTGGGCATCGGTTCTGTATGGAGTGCCGTGCGTAGAGTGTCAGCTTCCGGTGTGGCACAGCAGGGCGCTTCTCGATCCTAGCGTCGGCAGCCCGTCGTCTCACCTCAGGTAGGGCTGCTGCTTAGGATCTCTGCAATTTAATCTTCATCCCGTCCGCTGATCGGGTCACCTTTCACTTTGGCGGGGGTGGCTCTGCTGTCTTGATTCTAGTGTAGTGAGTCCAGGACTTAAAACCGAAACACTTGACTGCTGTAGGAGTTATCAGCATAACTTGGTGCGGGCCTGACCACTGGGGCTTAAGAGGGTCAGACTTCCACCTTTTTACATATACCCAATTACCTGGTTCTACCCCATGTACTGGATTTATTATGGGTAAAGGTACCGCCCAGTTCAGGTGTTTTCTTAGCTCTGTCAACCTTTGTGCCCATGGCAAAACTTCTCTGGGGGCATCCTGCCCTATTTCAAATGGCCTCCACAACGGGGAGGGTCTGCCAAACATAGCCTCGAAAGGCGTCAGTTTGGCTTTCCCCGTGGGTGTGTTCCGCACTCTGAACAATACCTGTGGCAACAACTGAACCCAATTCATGTCTGTTTTTTGCATGAATTTTGTCAGAACTTTCTTGATAGTCCTGTTTATGCGTTCAACCTTTCCCGAACTTTGTGGGTGCCAGGCGGTGTGTAGCTTTCACTCGATTTCTAAAAACTTTGCAGTTTCCTGCACCACCTCCGCGATGAACGAGCTTCCGTTGTCGGAGTTCACTTGCAATGGGAGCCCGTGAGTCGGTACATGCTGTTCCAACAGGTACTTGACCACTTCCTTTGCCTTTTCTGTTTTAGTAGGCTTCGCCTTTATTCACCCTGTTAAGGTACAAATCACAACCAGCAAGTACCTGTAAGGACCGCATCGTGGCATTTCCGTGAAGTCTGTTTGTAAGATTTTCATGGGTCCTGTTCCTACTGCCAGTTGTCCCTTTGGTCCTCTCCGTTCGGCTCTGGGATTTGTTTTCGCGCAGATCACACACCTTCTAGCTGCTTCCCGAGTCACACTGGATAGCCGGGGTGCATAAAAGAATGGCTTGATTGAATCGTACATTGCCTCGGCTCCTTGATGGGTGGTTTCATGGAAAGTGGTCACCAAATTCCGCACCTCCGCCATCGGGATCAAGGGCCTCCCATCTGGCATTCTCCACCATTCCTTCTGCATGTAGGCCCCTAATTGCTGTGCAAACTCCACATCTCGTGGGGAGTACGTCCACGCCACCTGATCGGGGACTAAGACTTCTTTACTGAACATGATAGTTGTTGCTTCCCTCGCCGCTCTTTTGGCGCTGTCATCTGCCCTCCGGTTTTCTCTGGCTTCATCTGAGTCTCCTTTTTGGTGTCCTTTACAATGCATGACAGCTACCTCTCTGGGTTTGCTTACCGCCTCCAATAGCGCTTGGATCTGAGCTTTATACTTAATTGGGTGCCCCTTTGCATCTATCATCCCTTTTTCTCGATACAGGGCTGCATGTGACTGTATCATGGCATAGGCATATTTTGAATCTACATATATATTTATAGACTTCCCTTTTGCCAACTTCAGGGCCCTGGTCAATGCAATTATTTCTGCCAATTGCGCTGAGGTTCCGTGCGGCAGTGCTCCTGTTTTTATCTCTTCGTGTAGGGACACCACTGCATACCCCGCCCTTTTCTTTCCTTCTTTCATGAAAGAACTTCCATCTGTGAACCATACGGCGTCTGGGTTTTTTAAAGGCTGGTCTCGAAGATCTGGCCGGGCCGCCCACGTCTGTCCCACTAGAGTTATGCAGTCGTGGGGTTCTATTTGTTTTCCCTTTTCCTTTAAATATGGGAGGTATGTGGCTGGGTTGATTGTGGTGCAGGTTGCCAAGGTCACCTCTGGGTCCTCCAACAACATCATCTGATATTTCATGGTTCGGGCATTAGTCATCCAGGACATGTTTCCTTCTTGGAGCAGATTACGAATAGCGTGCTCTGTGTATACTGTCACTGCCCCTCCGAAGGTCAGCTTCTTGGCATCTCCCAGAAGTAATGCTGCCGCTGCAATCACCCTCAGACACTTCGGCCACCCGGATGCTACATGGTCCAGCTTCTTAGACAGATAAGCGCAGGGCCGCCTTATGCATCCAGATTCCTGGACGAGCACTCCTTTAGCTATACCCTGGCTTTCCGTTATGTACAGCTGGAATGGTTTAGACAGGTCTGGCAGTCCCAATGCCGGTCCATGCGCCAGCTGTTGTTTCAGCGTCTCAAAGCCTCTTTGTTGTTCTTCCCCCCACTTAAAGGGTTCGGAGTCCTTTCCTCTGGTCGCCTCATACAATGGTTGTACATGCTGGGCGTAGTCTAGGATCCACAGGCGGCAGTAGCCCACCATGCCCAAGAAAGCTCGTACTTCTTGCCTCGTCCTGGGTGGGGATATATTGCAGATGGCCTGGACTCGTTCCGGCATTAGTGCCCTTTTTTCCGCTTTCAGTTGGAACCCTAGGTAGGTGACCTTGGTTTGTACTAGCTGGGCCTTTTTTTTTGGAAACCTTATAGCCACATTCAGCCAGATGTATTAGAGTATTTCTGGTAAGTTGTTCACAACCTGCCTCCGTCGCAGAGCTCAAGAGGATATCATCTACGTATTGGAGCAGTTTTCCCCCAGGGGGTATTTCCAGGTCTCCCAGGTCTTTTGCTAATGCCTCTGCAAACAAGGTCGGGCTATGAATGAACCCCTGTGGTAATCGGGACCATGACAGTTGCGTCTTCTTGGTCTCCCCTGGTTCCTGCCATAAAATGCAAACAGTGGGATGGAGTTGGGGGCCAACCTTAGACAGAAAAATGCATCTTTCAAATCCAGGACCGTATACCACGTCATTTCCGGCGGTAGTCTGCTCAAAAGGGTGTAAGGGTCCTCCACGAGTGGGGTCATTGGTTCCTCTCTAGCATTCACAGCTCGCAGGTCATGGACAGGCCGATACTTGCCTGGTTCCTTTTTCTTTACTGGGTACAGCGGGGTAGACCACAGAGACCGACAAGGCACCAAGACTCCCTCATCCAGCAGCTCATGTATCACCCCTTTTATACCCTCCCGCTTGTAATCTGGGATTGGGTACTGCTTCAAGCTGACTGGCTGGGCCCCTGGTTTTAGCTGGATCAAGATTGGTGGCTGTCGATGTGCCATTCCCACTCCTCCACTTTCACTCCATACCGCTTCAGGGACGTCGACTAGTTCAATCATGGGGACCATCATTGCCGTCCTATTCGTCCCTGCCTGTTCCCATAGAAGCTTGTATTTCCATCCGTTCCGACAGGGCATGGAGACGGTGCATGTGCTACCCTCCTGCGGGACTTCAAACTTGAATCCTTCTTCTTTAGTGAATGTCAGCCTTGCTTGGAGGCGGCATAGGAGGTCCCTCCCCATTAAGTTAATTGGGCAATTTGGAACCCAGGTGAATTTGTGGGAAAACTCTTTCCCGTTGATTCTACAATCATCAATTCGAAATACTGGTTGCACCTGCAAGTGGCCAGCAACCCCCATGATGGGTTTTTCTTCCTTTGTTTTCACTCCCCGCTTCTTTACAATAGCTGATAGGGTTGCTCCACTGTCCACCAGAAACGGCACCTCTTCCCCCCCAAGATTTATACTGACCATAGGCTCCGGGGTCGTCTCCGGGTGCCGTGAGCCCGGTTCTTCTCATTGGTCTTCTGACATGGTGAGCATCCCAGTGGCTTCCTTCTTCGCCTGGGGGCACTCGTTCTTCCAATGTCCATGGGCCCGGCACCTTGCGCACTGGTCTGGCCCTAGTGGCTGTCTCCCTCCTCGTCCTCCTCCTCTCCCTCTACCCCTGCCTTTGCCTCTCTGGGTTCCACCCCGACCTCCTCTTCCCCTCTGGCCATACTCGCCTCGTATGGCTGCGGCCATAACCAGTGCCGTTTTCTTTGTCTTTTCCTCTTCTGTGTCCCTGTTCACATAAACAGTCCTTGCCACTTCCAACAATACATCCGGGTTCTTTTCCAAAACTCCTTCTCTTTTCTGCAGCTTCTTTCTGATATTTTTCGTTGACTGCCCAATAAAGGACATATTTACCGTTCGTCTATTTGCCGGTAGATCTGGATCAAGGGGAGTGTAGAGCCGGTAGGCTTCTTTTAACCTTTCCATAAATGCCCCTGGGGACTCATCTGGCCCTTGGGTTATCTCTGCCACCTTGGACATATTCATGGCCTTCCGTCCAGCCCGTCGTATTCCCTTTATCATCAGTTGGCACAGCTCTTTCCTCAAGGTTTCATGGGCTGCGTCATATGGGTTCCACCCTGGGTCAATGCCCGTCAATAACTCAGTTCTTCGTTGATCGAACGGGCGAGCACCATCGCCGGCAGCCTGCTCCCTGAGTTCCTGCTCCATTGCTTGCCCCAATCGGCTCCTCTCCTCGGCACTCAAAAGGGCTGTCTGGAGGGTCTTCAGGTCCTGCCAATTTGGATTATGGGTATTAATAATACTCTCTATTAGGTCACCCATTGCCTTTGGATCCTCCGTTAGTGACTTGGTCTGCTGCTTCCAGTTCATCAAGTCAGTAGTGGTAAATGGGACGTACGTTATAGTTTGTCTGGGGGTCAGATTTTGCAGGTCGTTGGGGTCTGGCTCAACCCACTGCTGAATGCGCAGCGGGGCTTGAAGATTTGCCTTGACCGATCGCACTTTGGCTCTTGTCCCATCTGCGACGCATTCCGGCACCTTAGGCTTTACAGCTTCCTCTTTAGCTTCTTGCGCAGTCTCTTCCTTCCCCTCCCTTAATACCTCCCCTCCTGTCGCTTCTACGGCGCCATCTGCCCCGTCCTGTAAGTTAGGGTATATACGCCGATAAGGAGGTGGCGGCAGGGCTTCCTCTTCTGGCTGAGGACGTGGGGGATCTGGTAGCGGGGCAGAAAGCTCCTCCCTCTTTGGGGCTTCTCCCTTCGCCTTGTTATCCCTCAATTCCTTTAGTTTCTGTATTCTCTTTGTCTTTTGGTTTGTCTCTTGGCTAGCTTCCTTTTTCCCTTTCGCAGGCACCAGTCGCACTGGTAGGACAAAATCAGGCTTCCCACATTCCCTCTTGCAGCAATCTCTCAACCAGCCCGGCATCTCCTGACAATTAGTTAGCCACTGGTTTATATATGGGAATTGGTCAGGGTGCGGGACAGTGACCACGGTGTGATAAACCTTCCGAATTTCATCTAAGTTGCACGTTCCATTTGAGTCCCAGGTTGGGCTCTGGGCTGGCCAATCTATTTGGCAGTATCTGGTCAAAGTGGGGGCATCTAACTCCTCTCCATAATCCCTCCCAAATCCTCTGTCAAAATTGTTCACCATACATTGTAAGACTGTCTGTGGCTTAGACCCTCGCCCCCCCATTATCCACCACAAACGTCAGGCTTGCTAGACAGACAGTTCAGACACAAAGGGAGGGAACAGGCCAGGCGGTAAGGGGTCCGCCTTGGCTAGACACAATGAGGGTATGACAAACAACACACTCGCACCCCCCTTTGGCGGCTCCGCCCGTCGCCGGGCTAGAGAAACGTGCTACTCAGGAGTCCCACTCTCCGAAGAGAGTCACTTTCGCTTTAGGTTCTTCGCTTGCCAGATTACCAGTCGCACACACCAATCCAATCACACTCTCTCATACACCAACCCTTTTTCCTGGGACCACGTCGGGTTGTGAAGCTTAGCCGAGCTTCCCCCGGTCCCGAGCGGCGGATGGCTAGTCCCCGCTTCTACCCCGAGGAGCTCCTATTTATACGTTACCTGCCGGCTTCCCTTTTCCTCTGCACCTCGTCCTTCGCCCAGATATGGTGCACGCCTCGCTTGTCTCCCGCAACGGGTGTCCAAAACCTCTCTCCGCAAAACGGGGAGTGGCGCCTAGAGGGTGGGCACCCGCGGCGTGAGGACGCCCAAGGGGTCTCACCAAGGGGGCAGGCAACAACGCCTGATTGCCATCCGAGTCACGGCACCACGAAATGTTACCTGGGGACCCCCTACCCACATTGGGCAGGCGCCCCTTTCTCAGGCAAAACAGGCTCGGATAGCTGGAGGAGGTTGCAATGTCTTTATTCAATGCGACGTTGCATGCACGCAGCCCTGTGCTTCTCAGCCAAAAGCAGGGTGCGGCCCCGATCAATGGCCGGGTCGTTCTTTTTATAGCTTGATTACATCTCTGGGCGTCAACATTCCACCACTTGTTTGCACAAGGATACAAAGTAGAAAAAGTTTCAAAATGTCCACATGCGTACTAAGCATACTAGCTTGAAAAAACGGCATTTCATGCATTCCATTGGTGCTACCTTGCTCGTACACTCTCCCTCTTCCCCTCTTGTTTCTTTGTGTTATGCAAAGCCAAATACAGAAGCAGACAGGCACAATCGGTGCTAACTCAATTGCAGGCATTGAATTAGTTATATTACAGGCTGATACCCACTTTGTCGGATGCGTGGGAAGTGGGGATTAGCCCACGAAAGCTTGTGCTCTAATACTTCAGTTAGTCTTTAAGGTGCCCCAGGACTCCTTGTCACTTCTGCAATTCTAGACTAACCTGGCTCCTCTCTGATTCTAGACAGAACAAAGTGAATTACCAAATAAAATAAAACAGAACACGCAGATCTAACCCTAATACAGTGACAGCCTCACCCTGCGATGTGTCAGTGAATTTCTCCTTTCACACTAATCTCCCTGTTAGTCTGGGTCCAGGTATCACTCACACCCCCCTGCAGTCACTGTCTTCCAGCTTCCTTCAGGTCTCCTTGAGGGGTGGAGAGGCTGTTCTCTGAGCCCGCTGAAGACAAGATGGAGGAGTCTCCCCAGGGTTTATATAGACATCCCCTTGTGGGTGGAGACCCCTTCCTCCTTCCCAGGCAGAGTCCAGTTGTAAAATGGAGTTTCAGAGCCACATGGTCCAGTCACATGTGTGAGCCAGACCCCATTCGTTACCAGCCAGGCCCCGTTCCTGGGAAATCTCAGGTGTGGACGGGCATCTACAAAGTTCATTGTTGGCTTGATTGGATCTTGGCTGGGATTCACTGAGAATAGTTTTTCCTTAGACAGCTGCCCAGCTGCTCTCCAAAGTCTACCCACAGCTGCCCAAGCACACCGCCAATATTCATAACTCTGAATACAAACCAGACCCAGACGTACGAATAGGATGAACAGATCCAGCGGGTCATCACCTTTACAGAGAGATGTTACATGGCCTATGTAGCAAAACCATATTCCAGTTGTAGCATGCACACATCTATAGGCACCCCCCATAAAGCCTTATGGGGTACACAGTCAGCACCTCTCCACCTCCGAGTGCAGGAATCCTTGGACGCCCTGGGAGGCAGGGCCGGGTGTGGTCCCATGGGATTCCTGAGAGCCGTGTGTTGTGGGGCCTCCTGCTTTGATCCCCACCCTGCCAAGACCCCCCAGGAACAACATAGACCCCCCCGATTTGAGTCCTAGCGCTGGTCACGGCGCTTGGCTTGGGTGCTGCGGTACTGAGATCTGCCAGCTTCTCGGATTCGAACCCTGGTGTTTTCCTGTCTGCGTGTCCTTCGCCTGCTGGCGGCAGCAGTAGGCTGTTACCCACATGTGCGGATCCTTCGCCAGAAGGTTCCCTGAGTGCCTGGGAGGGGATGGCATCTGCACGGGACACATGACACAGCTGCTGTGTGTGTGTGTGGTGGGGGCTTGGCCAGGAGGGTCCCCCAGGTACTTGGATCCCTGGTAACCCCCCTCCTTCTCGCACCTGCAGACACGGCCCTTTCGGCAAGCGCCAGCCCCCAGCTTCACCACCGGGCCGGCCAGGACGTCACGCTGGAGTGCCGGGCCCGAGCCCCCCTGCCAGCCGACCGGCTGCCCCACCTGCGCGTGCACTGGCACCTCCTGCGGGAGCCGGTGGGGGGCTCCGTGGTGCACAGCTACCATGCGGGGGCCGACCAGCTGGGAGACCAGGCCGAGGAGTTCAAGGGCCGGACGCGGCTCCTCCTGCAGGGGATCCGCCAGGGGGTGGCGGTCCTGAGCCTGGCCGGCTTGCGCCCCTCGGACAGCGGCACCTACCGGTGCTTCATCCTGGACGGGCGAGATGCTGACAGCATGGACATCATCCTCCGCGTGGCAGGTAACCGCGGCGCCCAGGCCCGGCTCACGCTGCCCTGGGGGGGTCCTGAGCTCGCTGGCTGGAGCCTCTCCCCCAGGGCAGGTTTCTGACCCTTTCAGCCTTCCCGGGGCTCTTCCCTCCCGCTCCAGTGGATCGAGCCCCAGTGCGGGAACCGAAGCTGCCCCCTCGCCCAGGGAACCAGGCAGAGACGTGGCCTCCACCGGGGAGCTGGCGCCAACACGGCCCGGAAACCGCCCTGGCTCAGAGAGCAAAACGCATCGCCCCAGCGACCGTGTGGATTTCAGCCCCATCTTCCGGCGGGCGCGATTCACGTCCCCCGGGGAGCGGGCCGGACGGGAACTCATTCTAGGCCCTGTCCCGAGAGCTGGGGGCACAGCGGGTCAGAGCCCCGTGTCTCGTGGCGTAAGATGTTGTGACTGGGGGGCAGGAGGGCTGTCGATACGCCTCAGCCCTGTGTGTGATTAGGGGGCCGCAGGCCTCACCCTCTGTGGCGGAGTGGGAATGTTCTTAATGTTCTCTCTGTGCGCCTCAGTTTCCCCTTAGGCATTTCTTAAGTCTCTGGGTGGTGGGATAAGGGCTGAGATTGTTTCCCGCTTGGTCACCTCCCCCTTTTTCTCTCCTTTCCCAGCCCCGTTCGAGCCCCCTCAGCTCACTGTGCTCTCCCAGGCTGGTGGCCAGGTGGCTCTGCAGTGCCGCTCTGGGGGGGGGTACCCCGAGCCCGAGATCACGTGGCACGACGGGAACGGGACCCGGCTGGGCCCGGCCGAGCCGGCGGAGCTGCAGGGGGGCAGCGAGGGGGCCTTGGAGGTGTGGAGCAGCCTGTCGCTGGCGCCCCGCCCCGGGGGGTCCATCTGCTGCGCCCTGCGCCACCCGCCCCTGCAGCAGAACATGAGTGTCTGCCAGACCCTCCCAGGTGAGTGGGGCCGGGCCGCTCCCCACAACCCCGGGGCAGATGTGGGCGGGGCCAGAGCCCCCTTCCCCCCGCGCTGCTTGGGGGCCTGCCGCTGGGGACGCCCCCTCCAGAGCGGTCCAAGCGGTAGAGCGTGGGGGCCGTGCCCATCACCGGGGTATCTGGGCTCTGGAGGCTGGATCCAGAGAGGGGGGCACGTCCGCGGGCTGGGACTGGGGCCTGCAGGCCAGCCAGGGCCCCCGGCTCTGGGCTCAGTCGCAGTCCGTGACAGCCCCCCCCTTCCCCCCCACAGCGCCGGAGGCCCAGCGCGTGCCCGGGTGGACGATGGCTCTCGTGACACTGGTGCTCGTGACCGTCGTGTGGGTGGTGCTGAGCCACTGGGTGCTGCCGCTCATCCCCCCCGAAGGTGAGTGACGGCCGGGGGGAAGGGCGCCAGGCGGGGTCGTCCCTGCGGGACCCCCGAGCCCTGCGGAGCTGCCTCCCAGCCAGGTCCCATAGGAGCCTGGGCCAGACCCTCCGGCTCTGACAGGTCGAAACCGTCTCGTCTCCAGCCGCCATCGGTCCCTGGCCAGTCGCCCCCGCCATGTCCTGGGGCCAGTGTTTGTCCTTCGGCTCCCCGCAGAGCGACCAGACCCCCCCCCGAGCGGCGACTCCTGGCGTGTGATGGGCTCTGACGCCTCTAGCCCAGGCCAGGCCCAGGCTGGCAAAGCCTCGCTCATCTGGCTCAGCTTGGCCCCCTGAGGCTCCGCCCAAGTGACTTAGGCTCCGCCCAAGTGACTTAGGCTCCTTGTGTTTTATTGCGAGGCCCAGGGCTCGCTCTGGAGCTGTTTCAGGGGCGACCCGGCCACCTCAGAGCCTTTAATAACAACACTGCTGCCTAGCGCTTTCCATCCCTGGGTGTGCTAGCACTCCGTGTCAGGCCCCTCATCCCACAGGTGGGGAAACTGAGTCACGGAGGGGTGTGCCAGTTCAGTGCTCAACCCGCTAGGCCATGCTGCTTCTCCACTTGCTCAGCTCCACCGCTGGTAGCAGCAAGTAAGTGTGTGTGTGGGGAGAGGGAAAACGCGTGTGCCCCCCACCGCCCCCAAACCCTAACATTGAATTTTTAGAAGCGAAAGTGTCCGTGGAAGGGAATGTGTTATCTAGGTGGGAAAATTTCTTTGCTGAAAATTTTGGCGGGTCAGTGGGTCCCTGGCTTGGCTAATGCTGCCCCCTCCTGTCCCCTATCAGGGCTTCATGTTGGATGGCGATCAGTGCTGGACTCCCAGGGCTGAGTCCCTGTCCAGACAGACCCCCCTGAAGTGGAAATGGTCGAGTGCTAGGTCTGCACTATCACGTTACTGAAATGATCTGGAATCATATAGATCATCGGTGCAACCAAGGTCCTGTAGGGGCACCAAATCTTAGGTAAAGGGGATCATATAAGGTGTCTATGACCAGGTTATGGTCTGCTGATTAGGATTATGCTATCGGTATGTGTGTATCTTGTTTGTAGCTAGAGTTATGAAGATTGGCTGTATAGTGTCTGGATTTCAAACTTATGCTGGCTTTTGAGTGAAATCCCAGACAAAGTGACTGTTAGCTCTGCCTGGCCTTCCTGATGGCCCATCAAGTTCCAATCAAGCTAACAATGAACTTAGTAGATGCCTGTCCACACCTGAGCTTCCCCAGGAATGTGGCCTGGCTGCTCAGGTGCTGAATCTTGAAGAGTCACGTAACTGGACCACATGGCTCTGAAGCTCCATTTTACAACTGGACTCTGCATAGGAAGGAGGAGGCGGTCTCCACCCACAAGAAAAGTCTATAAACCTGGGAAAGTCACCTCCGTCTGGTCTTCAGTCTCCAGCCTGGCTCCTACCACTGGATGGGACTTTGCTACAAATGGGAATTCTGGCCAAAGGGTTGATGACCCATCCCTGGAGGGGCTGAATTCCAGAGACTCTGATTTGAACCTGCAGTTTATTCTACAACTGATGCAAGAGATTTGCCATCACTGCATGTATTTGATTTCCTTTAACCATTTCTAACCCTCACCTAGATCTTGTTCCTTGTATAATAAACCTTTAGATTTTAGATTCTAAAGGGTTGGCACCAGCGTGATTTGGGGGTAAGATCTGATTTGTAGATTGACCTGGGTCTGGGGCCTGATTCTTTGGAATCGGGGAGAACCGTTTTCTTTATTTGGGGTGTTGGTTTTCATAACCATTTGTCCCCAGGACAGGTGGCTGCTGGTGGTGATACTGGAAGCTGGAGTGTCTAAGGGAATTGCTTGTGTGACTTGTGGTGGCCAGTGGGGTGAAACCAGAGTCTTTTCTGTGTGGCTGGGTTGGTGTCTTAGAGGTGGAGATACCCCAGCTTTGGGCTGTAACTGCCCCTTTGGAGCAATTTGTCCTGATCTGACACTCTCAGTTGGTCCCACCAGGAACAGCATCATCACATGCACATCCCCCGCCCCCTTTGCCACAACCGGCTCAGACTGCAACGAGGAGGAGGAGGAACGTCCCATCGCTCCACCAGAAACCTCCGACGGGGGGGATTTTCTTCTTGTCTCCTTGTTTTTTCCACTGGTTTGCGCGCCGAGGGGGTGGGACTCAGTTTCTCTGGGGGTTACCAGTTTAACAGGGTGATGGGAGAGGGAGTTTGTTGTTCCAAAGGACCAGCGAGGGAACGGGGGACCCCAGCCAATGTTCCCTGGGGACCCAGATCCCGGCTCAGGAGTTGCAGCCGGTTCTGCCCAATGGGGGGGATAATGGGTGCAGGGAGAGGACCCTGGTGACCAGACCAGCTGGTTCCAGCCAGAGGACAGAAGGGGGCCCAGGTGCCCCGTTCGCCTGGAGAGAAGACAATGGACAGAGGGGGTCTGGGGGCTGGGGATCTCAGCTGGCCAGCGGGGAGCAGGGGGGCTCGGGGCTGGAGAGGGGGAGCAGGCAGAGCCCCCCTGGGTGCAGGGGGGTCTGGGATGTGCCGGGGGGGGTGGGGGAGGGCTGAAGGTCCTGAGAGTTTCCTGTGCTCGGTTCAGACTCTGGAGAAACCCTCCTGTGTGATGCTGGCTGAGAGTTGCTCTGGGGTAGAGATGGGGGGCGGGGTGTTATTCCCTCTGGGGGTGGGGGCTGCGGGGGTCCCAGGCGAGGGGGCTCCCTGAGCGGGCCCATGGCAAAACCAGGCTTGCTAAGGCTCAGAGAGGAGGGGCTCCAGGAGGAGGAGAGGCTGACCCCCAGGAGAGGGGACCCCTGGGAAGGGCTGTCGCACAGACCACACGGGGCCAGGAGTAGGCACCACCTGGGAGTCCGTGACTGGCGGGATGGGAGCTCGCACCATGTGGAGCAGAACCTCCGGCCCGGCTGCCGAGATACCTGCGAAGTAACCCGCGCTCCCGTCACGTCCTGGGCAGGCCGCCCGCGTGCGCAGTGTGAGGAGGGGGCTGCCCCAGCGTGCGCCCCTGAGGCAGGGGTCAGAGCTGGGTTTGTAAACAGAGGGGGCAGGAGGAGAACAGCCGTTGGTGGTGGGAGTTAAAGGATCCGTTCCAAGCTCAGGGAGAGTCACCGAACTGCTGGAAAGTCATTGTCCAGGTTCTGCAGCTGTTTCAGTTGTTGGTCACAGAGTCACTAACGTCTCTCCAGAGGAGAGCGGATGTTCAGACAAAGGAAGTGCCGTGGAGCCAATCTCCCCGGATGTCAGGAAGGGTTTGGACCCAGTTCCACGTGGGGAACTATTCCTGACACACACACACCGTCCCGCCAGTCGATGTTCTAGCTACCAGCCCAGCGTCCGGATCAATCTAGTGGCCGGTGACGTTGCTCACGGGTAGGGAGGAGCCAGGTTCTGTCAGTCGTGACACGATGCTCTGGGGCCGTCTTGGCAGAACCCAAAGTTTCATGACAAGGGCCCCTAGTGATTTTCCTGCATCGGGACCAATGAGTTTTGCTCCGTCCTGCTGTAATCGACTGTTGTTTGATGAGCGCTTGTTTTCTTAAATGTCCTTCTCATCCTTTATTTTAAAATATACAAACATAAAATCCTACTCCTGTGTGTCCCCCTTCTGACCCCACAGGAACAGGTCTGGAGTGGGTCGTATTCTGTACAGTTGTTTCATAGCAATAGGCGGAGACCATTTGAGCTTGTGGTTGTAAGTCAACAAACGTTCTTTTGGCCCAGCAGCACGTACAACACACTCCTAGCCAGCAAACACAGGACACTGTTAACATAACTAGCAATGAGTTGGACATGATGGACAACGTGCCCTTAGAGGTCAGGACCAGCCTGCAAAATCATCATACCAGTGACAGGCTCTCAGTCCATTTTCAGACTTAGCAATTTTCAGCATGTCTCCATTGGCATGTAATATCTGAATGACACGCATCCCTGTATCCCTCTGTGTGTGTTGTAAAACTGGAGTCACCTTGCACGGGGGATCAGTGAGATCGCGCCAGTCCAGACCAAGGACAACAGAGAAATTAACCCAGGTGGCAGTTACAGCGCTCTATGCTTCTTCTATCTTGTGTAACCAGTCTGTGTGATTGCTAGTATATACTACACGGGCAGCACGCCTACATTCACCCGCTGGGCGTTGGCTGATTCTTGCATCCTCCCAAAATACGGTTTCCCAGGACGTAACACATACACATTGTCCAGTGTCACAGTTTCTAGTTCATCCCACACACACATTTCCAATGATGTGTCCCTGCTGCACGGTTCTGTGGTGACAGGCACACCCATTTTGGGAGGCTCCCCTCCATCTACCCCGGGGTGTCCAAGAATTTCTCCTCTTTCCCAGCAGACTGACCCGTAACACGGGGTAGCTGAAAGGATCCCAGGCTCAGTTTTGAGAGTGGGCTCGCTTTCCAGATCTCGGGCTCCACAGACTGTCCGTGAGCAATTTTAACCCTAATCTCACCTCATAACAAACCAGGCTGCAAACATGCTGCAGCCATTCATATTGGTAGGTGTCGAACCAGGACCTATTCCATTGTTTTGAAAGATGCGTTAATCTCTGAACGTCCCCAGATATTCCCCCAAACATTCCCTGTCCCAGTGATGCTACACTAAGAATTCGCGTCTCAGGACATCCTACGGCCAAGGCAGTTTTATTCCCTAACCCTATTTGTTGTTATACAGCACCCAGGAGGTGGTGTTCAGCCACCGCCATATATTCCAGGGGTAGACAACCTCTGGCATGGTGCCGAAGGTGGCACGCGAGCTGATGTTCAGTGGCACTCACACTGCCCGGGTCCTGGCCACCGGGACTCTGCATTTTAACCGAATTTTAAATGAAGCCTCTTAAACATTTTAAAAACCTTATTTACTTGACATACAATAATCATTTAGTTCTATATTATAGACTTAGAGAAGGAGACCTTCTAAAAACGTTAAAATGTGTTATCGGCACACAAAACCTTAAATTCGAGTGAATAAATGAAGACTTGGCACATCCCTTCTGAAAAGTTGCCGACCCCTAATCTATTCCATGTTGCTTTCAGGTGTCCCAGCCTGATTTGTACCAAGTCCACAGTAGTATCTGCCTGCTTGGGAATGAGACTATCTAGCAGTTTGACAAGAAACTTTACTTATTCTTAATGACCTCCAGGTCTGCAGTATTCGTAACCCCTGCTCCAAAACCAATCCCTCCTAATCTGGTGTCTGCTACCTGAGGATGTTTCACTGTTAACAAACTGGCATCCCTTGACCTCCGCCCTTCTGCAACACTGGTTTCTGTAAACACAGTTAAAATGCTGATTAATCCTTTTCTGCCTAATGCAGTAGGGTTTTTTTGGTAACACAATACACAACGATGCTAGCAACAAGACAAACAACACAAGACAAAGCACAATCTTTGCTGCGTCAGTAGATTTATGGGATGTTCGGTTGCTGTTCAGCTGGTAAGTCCCTATGGAGGCCTAGCGGTTTGCTTCAGTCCCGTGAGGGCGGGGCCTGGTATCGGCGGCTGTGCCCATGGCTGGGTGGTGTCCCGGGGATGCCCTCTGGTCACTTCCGGGACACTTTTCAGTAGGACTGGTGGTAGTCTCCCCTTCACCCAGTTCCTTACCCACCTCCCAGTTCGCCTGTTAATCCCCCTTTTCTCCAGTGTCAGGAACAGTCCCCCACATGGAACTGGATCCAAACCCTTCCCAACACCCGGGGAGATTGGAAACCTCCCGCGTTTCCAATAAGACAGGAGGAGCCGGGCGGCCCCGGCGGCTTCTCCACAAGCACTGCTGCAGCCCTGGCCAGAGAAGCCAGATGCCGCGGCTCAGACCGGCCCCAGGGGGGCAGTCAGGAGACATGGGGCAGGGAGGCAGTCAGGGGCAGGGGTCCCAGGAGGGAGCAGTCAGGGGACAAGGAGGGGAGGTTTGAGGGGGGCATTTTGGGATGGGAAGTGGGAGGGAGTGGATGGGGAAGGAGCTAGGGCAGGGCTTCCCCCAGAGCGGTGTGTGCTCAAAAAAAATTTTCTGCTAGGGATGCATGTTCAAACCAGTTTGGAGACCCCTGGTGTAAAACATCTGATCTCCTCTGGAGAGAGACATCAGTGACTCTGTCACTGCCTCTCGAATCCAACAACTGAAACAACTGTAGAAACTGGACAATGACTTTCCATCATTTCGGTGACTCACTTTTGGCAGTTCCCCGAGCTTGGAACGGATCCTTTAAAGTTAGGAAACAACCTAAGAGCCCTTCCTTACCACCCGTTAATCACTCTGTTTATAAACCCAGTCCTGACGCCCTGCCTCGGGGCCAACCAAGGGTGGTTTTTTAAAGGCTTTTAAGACTAGAACCGTGGGCGTGTACACAGTGGAGACAGAGTGAGGATAAAAAACCAAACCGTGGAAGAACCCCCCAAACCCAGAAACCCGTAACCTGCTACTTCTAACATGTTCTGAGCAAATAAAACCATACAAACCAAAATCTGCTTAGCATGAGTGGACGTGACAATTAAAAGCTGCATGAATCATGCTAGCGGTCTGCGTAACACTGCTGGGAAACGCAGAACCCAGCCCCACAAAAGCCAGCCACGCCTATCCCCAGAATTGGGTAAGGAACTCTGCCTGGAGGGAGGCTTCCCGGCTCCGGCTGTCACGGACAGGAACAGAAACTCCAGCACTTTCTCTTTCTGTTCCTGCCAATACCTGCTCCAGTTTAGTCAATTCTTTTTCACTCCATTGAAAACGGCTTGACTTCATTTGCACATATGGGATTAAGGGGCTTCTCTGTTGTTAAGAACAGGAACTGATTTTTCTAATGATTCTGGCATTTCTGTTCACCCATCACGTGAGGCGCTCACACCTGACTCCGTCACTGCTATTGGTGCGAGAGGGGGCACTGCAGTCACTTTTGCACAGTGTCAGTTATTGTATTAGTGACAAAGAGTCCTGTGGCACCTTAAAGACTAACTGAAATTTTTTTTAGAGCATAAGCTTTTGTGGGCTAATACCCACTTCGTCGGATGCATGCAGTGGAAGTATCCAGGGGCAGGGATAAATAGGTAGGCGAGAACCAGGTGGGAGGTAACAAGGTTAGTCCAATGAGGCTGAACCAGCTTGTTATCTCTAATCAGGGAGGGTGAGGTGTTCCTCTAGCAGCTGAACTGGAGGTGTGTACAGCGAGAGAAGAGAAGCTGCTTTTGTAGTTAGCTAGCCATTCAAAATCTCTATTCAGTCCCAAATTGATTGTGTCAAATTTGCAAATGAATTGCAGCTCTGCAGTCTCTCTTTGCAGTCTGGACTTGAAGTTTTTTTGCTGCAAAATGCTGACCTTTAAATCTTCTATGGTGTGTCCGGTGAGGTTGAAGTGCTCTCCTACAGGTTTTTCAATATTGCCATTCCAGATATCTGATTTGTCCCTCTGCTATGTACATCGGCCAAACTGGACAGTCCCTACGAAAAAGGATAAATGGACACAAATCAGATATCAGGAATGGCAATATTGAAAAACCTGTAGGAGAGCACTTCAACCTCACCGGACACACCATAGAAGATTTAAAGGTCAGCATTTTGCAGCAAAAAAACTTCAAGTCCAGACTGCAAAGAGAGACTGCAGAGCTGCAATTCATTTGCAAATTTGACACAATCAATTTGGGACTGAATAGAGATTTTGAATGGCTAGCTAACTACAAAAGCAGCTTCTCTTCTCTCGCTATTCACACCTCCAGTTCAATGGCTAGAGGAACACCTCACCCTCCCTGATTAGAGATAACAAGCTGGTTCAGCCTCATTGGACTAACCTTGTTACCTCCTACCTGGTTCTCGCCTACCTATTTATCCCTGCCCCTGGATACTTCCACTGCATGCATCCGACGAAGTGGGTATTAGCCCACAAAAGCTTATGCTCTAAAAAAAATTTTAGTTAGTCTTTAAGGTGCCACAGGACTCTGTCACTTCTGCAATTCTAGACTAACGCGACTACCCCTCTGATTCTTGAGTTATTGTATTGATATGAGTGAAAACAGTTTGAAAACAAGCGCCCGGCCTCTGCCCGGCGTGGGCCGGTCTGTGTTTCTGTGTTTCCGCTGTCAGCCACTCATCGATATCACAGAGTTGCTTTCTTGTTTTTTTCATGAAAGGGGCACTGCTAAGAAGAGGCAGTACAAGAAGTAACAACATCACAATCCCCCGACCAAGTTATAAACTGTAATAATACATTAAAAAACCATCCCTGGCCTATTGTTCTGTGTCTGCCGCGTGTCACAGGGGGTGGGGGAGTCCCGTTCCCACACCCCCCACTTCCTGGGATTCACAGTGATTCTCAGCCAGCCAGTAGATCAGAAGGTTTATTGGAGATGCCAGGAACACAATCCAACTCAGAGCTTGTCAGTACAAACAGGACCCCTTAGTCAGGCCCTTCTGGGGGGCAGGGAGATGAGACCCCAAATCCGGGCTCCCTCCTCTTCCCCAGACAGCTTCTACCCCCTCCAAACCCTGCAGCCGTCTTCCTCCCTTTGTTCACTTCCTGGGTAGGTGTCATCTCCCCTCCCCCTTCTCATCTCAGGTTACAGCTCCAGGTATCTCCCTTCAGAAAAGCCTCCCCCCTCCAGTGAAACTCTTGAGATCATGTCCACCCTTCTCCCTGCTTGTCACACCCTCGTCCCCCTTTCCGGCTGGAGACGCCGATGGGTCGGGGTGTAACAGTGTCACACCCGGGGGTGATTTTATGGGGTACCAGCCCCACTGAGGGGTCAGATCTCTCCTGTCTGAAGGGAGGGGGGGAGCAACCCCCGCCAGACCCTGTCTCCCCTTTGCGGGGCCTGTAACTGTCTCTGGATGTTTCATTCCCCAGCCCCAGCCATGTCAGAAATCTCCCAACCCGAGTCAGTGACGGCGGGGGCGGAAATCACCCTGACCTGCCGCATGACGGGGCATTTCCCAGGGGAGCTGAGAGTGACCTGGCTCAGGAGGGACAGGGGGGCTGGGCCTGATGTTCCCCTGCAGGACTCTGCCGAGTACAGAATGGAGCCCGGAGCTCCCCGCACACAGGACGGGAAAAGCTTCCGGCAGGAGACGAGACTCAGCTTCACCCCCTTGGTGCAGAGAGACCAGGGGGCAGAGTTCGTCTGCCGGGTGGGACACGTTGCTCTAGGGAATGTGCCAACAGAGAAACGCACCAGAGTCCTGGAGATTTCAGGTCAGTTTTCAGCTCTGAATTTCCTGCCCTGCGGGCCCAGGGGCTCTTCCCTGGGGTGTTTCATTTTGTGTTTGCCTGTGCAAGGCCCTGTCCAGGGACCAGCCACGTCCAGGCCCCATCACGTGTGTATGGACTGCACTCAATTGCCTTCGGCCCCTGCACCAGGCACTCAGACACGAGTCACCTCCTACCTCTGCAGCTGTGGATCTGGAGCACAAGGTCCCTTCAGAGCAGTGTAAACCCGAGCTCAGCCCCAGCCCGTCTCTAGGTCAGTGACGGCCCCTCACTAGCGGGGCCGAAGCTGCTGTTGTCGGTGCTAGGGAGCCCTGCACCCGTTCGGTCAGTCAGGCACAGCAGGGACCCGTGCCCAGGAAGGAGCAGGCTGCCCTCAGACCCGAGGAGGGCACCAGCGCCCCGAACCTGTGTCAGTGGCAGGTGCCTGTAGAAGGGAAGAAGAGCTGCAGGAGGGACCCGTCTGAGGTCGAGGGGCCGAGATCCCACAGTGAGGAACAGGGCAGCTGGTCTGCCCCTGACTTTGCAGACAGGCCCATCCATTGCAGAGCCTGTACCCAGAGAGCCCGGAGCGGCAGGGGCCAGGGAGCTGATCGGAGAGCGCCGGGGGCTGGATAAATACCTGGAGTATGAGACAGGTGAATCTCGCACTCGGGGACGTCTGCAGAGCCGCTCAGAGCCAGGTCGCCAGACTCGCCCTACGGCACCGAAAATAGCTGTGTAGAGCCAGGCTCTGACTGCAGCTCCAGCGCTGACACCCACCCCCCTCCCACGGCTCCGGAGCCCGAGCTGTGTCCACACAGCTACTGCTAGCGCCGTAGCGTGAGCCAGTCTGTCGACCCGGCGCTGAGACGGGCTGTCGCTCACTGCGAATCCGCATCCACAGGGACCAGGCCTCCACACATCTAACCTGTGTGGACCAAGGTGTCCTGAGCACACCGCAGTGCAGAGCTGTCATTCCCAGAACAGCCTGTCCCTGCCCCCCGGCCGGAACCAGCCCTGCCCGCATGACACCGGAGAAAGGATTCTTCTGTCAGCCCGAGGAGCCGGAGCCCCCACGGGCACTGGTCCAGCCAGGGAAGGAGACACGCTGGACCCAGCAGCCGTTGCTCTGGGAAACGAGGCTGTGATGCTGTAGGATTGCTCCTGTCCTGGCCCTGTTGGGGCAGGGAGAGGAGGATGGGCTAGATGAGCCCTGTTACGGAGTCCCGGGGCGATGCTCTGAACTGCTCCCTACGAAGCCAGTCAGGACTCTGGGGGGAAGCTTTTTATTTTTGTGAACAGCCTGTCTCCAGGGCTAGGAGCTTCACAGCTTACAGCTCTCACCCTTCTGGGGTGACCTTGGAGCATTTAGCACCTTTAGCCCCTTTGTGCGCTTCCCACAGCGAGCCTGCCCAGGCAGGTCCTGGGGGAGCCTGTGGGTCCTGCACCCCAACTCCACAGTCAGACGTGACTTTTAGCCAGCCAGTAAAACAGAGGTTTATTAGATGACAGGAGCATGATCTAACACAGAGCTTGTAGATACAAAGAACCAAACCCCTTAGCTGGATCCATTTTCGGGGGCCAGGGAGGCCAGACCATGTCTGTGCCTCCCGGCCTTTCCTCAGTCAGCTTCAGACTGAAACTTTCCCACCCTTTTTTGTTTTTGTTTTCTTTTCGGGCCAGGAGGTTACCTGATTCCTTTGTTTTTAAACACTTTTAGCTATGTGACGATGCTGTTCCTGGTGGGACCAGCTGAGAGTGCCAAATCAGGACAAATTGCTTCAAAAGGGGCGTAATTGCGGGTTTCTCCATCCTAAAGGCACCAAACCAGCCACACAGAAAAGACTTTGGTTTCGTCCCACTGGCTACCCACACGTCACACACGCAATTCCCTTAGACACTCCAGCTTCCCAGTATCACCACCAGCAGCCACCTGTCCTGGGGACAAACGGTTATGAAAACCAACACCCCAAATAAAGAAAACGCTTCTCCCCGATTCCAAAGAATCAGGCCCCAGACCCAGGTCAATCTACAAATCAGATCTTACCCACAAATCACGCTGGTGCCAACCCTTTAGAATCCAAAATCTAAAGGTTTATTATACAAGGAAAAAGATCTAGGTGAGGGTTAGAAATGGTTAAAGGAAATCAAATACATGCAGTAATGGCAAATCTCTTGTATCAGTTGTAGAATAAACTGCAGGTTCAAATCAGTCTCTGGATTACACCCCTCCAGGGATGGGTCATCAATCCTTTGGCCAGAATTTCTCCAGAGTAAGAATCGCAGACTGAAGACCAAATCGGGGTCCCTCTCCCAGGTTTATATAGACTTCCTCTTGTGGGTGGAGACCGCCTCCTTCTTGCTATTCTGAGTCCAGTTGTAAAATGGAGTTTCAGAGCCATGTGGTCCAGTGACATGACTCTTCAAGATTCAGTTCCTGACCAGCCAGGCCACATTCCTGGGGAAGCTCGGGTGTGGACAGGCATCTACTAAGTTCATTGTGTAGCTGATAGTCCTTAATGGGCCATCAAGCATGGTAAGCATGGTAAGCAGCTAACTCCAAGGATTCTGAAAATGTCCTCAACAGCCTGGCACAATATTTGGAAAGACAGACAGTACAGAGCCAATAGCCGTAACTTCAACTACAGAATTGATACACACATACCGATAGCATCATCATAACCAGCAGACCATAACCTGGTCGTAGACACCTTATATGATCCCCTTTACCTAATATTTGGTGCCCCTACAGGACCTTGGTTACAACAATGATCTATATGATCCCAGATAATTTCAGTAACATGACACCCCCACCTGGCTCTGTGCTCTCCACTTACACGGGCGGGGAGTGTCCGTGCTCACGGAACCACCACGGGGCACTCACGCTCAGGGCCGGGCCGGGCTATGCCGTGCCTGAGAGGGGTCGTGTCTCTCCCCTGCAGATCACCGGGCCGGGGACAGGCTGTGGGGCCCTGGGGCCCGAGGATGGGGCTAGTTTTCGAGCTGTCATGTGAACAGCTGGAGGTGAAGCTCCAGGAGGTCTCCTGGGGCCAGGCAAAGTATTTCTACATCGGCTCCTCGGAAACGGTGTCCCCCTATCTCCACAGCACGGGGCCCGAGGCAGCGGGCTGGGCGCAGCGGAAGGCAGCCTTCACCAAAGATGCTGTCTACTACTGCAAGGTGGAACCCCGAGACCTGGCCAGATTCAGCGAGCAGAGCCCGATTGCCCGGTTCGGGGCCTGCCCCAACTGCCTGAATGAGAGCCCCCGGGGGACCGCCAACTGGGTGTGGTCTACGTGGTACTGTACACGGAGAACCAGGCGGCCACGTGGGGGGCTGGGGCAGTGCCCGGGGGGCAGGAGCCTTGGGGGATCGATCTGCTGCTGGGCTTTATGGGTGGGCACCGGGGCCAAATGGCATGAAGCAGGGCAGTCCTGGGGTCTGAGGCCATGAGAGGGTGCTTGGGGCAATGGGGTTGGGGAACCACTGTGGGATGGGGGGATGGGTGGGGGGCCTGAGGAGTCAGCAGCAGCTTGCGGGGGATGGGCGGGCGGGAGTTTGGCATGGGAGGGTGGGTGGGGGGCCAGGGGAGGAAGTGGGGGCCTGTGGGATGGGGGTGGGGGCCCCAGGGGTGCAGCGGGGCCCTGGGAAGGTGCGTAGGGGCCCCGTGGAGGCAGTGGGGGCCTGGGGCACCAAAACACAAGTTAGCCTGGGCGCCCTTTGCCTGAAGCCGCCCGGGCGCTGGCCGTGAGCAGGGCACAGAGGCAAAGCCCCAGGGCTGGGAGGTCTGAGCTGGAGATCTGCCAGGAGCCAGCCCTGGGGAAAGGCCCCCAGGGCCGGGGGAACTGGACCCCTCCTCACCATGTCCCCTCTGGCCTCACTCTCTGGGCTGCCCTCCCCCTAACTCTGCCCCTCTTAGAGACCCACAGCTCCCCTCCTGCCCCGTCCCGCCCCCGCTCCTGCCCTGACCCCATCAGTCTCACTGCTGCCCCTCCTCCTTCCACCCTCCAGCAGCCAGACTGGCCGTGTCGCCAGCCCCGGCCTCTCATCGCAGAATCCCAGGCGTGAAGGCCTGGGCGGGCGTGACCCGCTGGGCCCCAGGACACACCGTCCACCCCACAGGCCCCACTGCTGGAGGAGTGTGACGTGTGTTGTACAAACAATGCCGTGCGAGGGCTCATTGGAAAAGTCATAATTTGCTGAACCTCATTGTCCTGCTCGAATGTCCGTGTGATCGTCGCACATGGAGGTGCGAGGTTCTGCTCCGTGTTTGTTACTGAAACACGCTGCGGTTCTGGGGCACGCCCACCGCCCAGCCCCCCCAAAGACAACCAGGAGCTGAGCCCTGGGGCTGGCACACCGTCAACAGCTTCATCGGCGAGTTGTAGACAAGAGATTCCCCCTTCACCTGAAGGAAACGGGGCAGCTCCCGAGGGCAGGGACCTGCCTGAGCCCGTGACCCAGCAAAGGCGTCTGGTCACCTCTGTGCCCCCGTCCCTGCCCCGGCGGCAGGAACCTCGGAAAGACGAAGTCTCGTCACTCAGCTGGGGGGCTGGCCCCAGGCAAATGGAGACAGCTGGGGCCGTGCACGGCAGCGTGTGGGGGGCGACCGTCCATTCAGCTCTGGAACCAGCAGCTTTGTAACGTCCAGGAATCTCTTTGCCCTTTTCTTTCCTTTTGTGACCCGCCCTGATGGCCAGCCCAGGTCACGTACAGCCATTCAGACTCTGTCTCTGACGGGCGTGTTTGGGGACCCTCCGCTGGTGCCGCTCCGTTGTCCTCCAATGATATGATGCACTAATTAACGAGCTGACCCCGATCCGGGGGGCTGGAACTGTTCTGGGGGGCCAGGCTGGCGGTGTGTGTGAGGGTGTCTCCCGCTCCACCGTGTGGGAGGGGCAGGTGGAGCTGCCGGTCATGGGCTGTGGGGAGCCAGGCCTGTGGGCTGCCAGTCACTGGCAGAGCCGCGGGAGAGGAGCGCTGGGCTAGAGAGTGAAGGGGGCGCCCCTCATCGAAAGTTCAGTCATACCCTGATGTCACCAAGGGGCCTTGCGAGGTCTCTAGGCCTGTCCCCCCACTCAGGGCAGGACTCAGTATTATCCAGACCGTCCCTGACAGGGGTTTGTCCGACCTGCTCTTAACAATCCCAGTGATGGAGACTCCACAGCCTCCCTGGGCAACTTATCCCAGTGCTGAACCACCTGGACAGGTTGGAAGTTTTTCCTAATGTCCAGCAGTACTGGGTGCCTGCCCCACTCCAGGAACAGGGGTTAAAAGCTGCCCTGGAGCGGGCTGCAGCTGGGAAGAGCCGATGGGAGAAGCAGCCCCAGCTGTGGGCAGCTCCATCAGGCCCCAGCTGGGCCTATACAAGGGCTGGGGACCAGGGGCTGGGTTGGTCTCTCGCTGGCTCTCGAGAGGAAGGGATCTGGCTGCCGGGGAGAGACAGAGGAAGGCTGAGGGAGGGCAAGAGGAGCTGGGGAGCCCCAGCCTGGAAAACCCCCAGGCTGCAGGGCCTTGTGCAAGGCCTAAACCAGGTCCTGGGGCAGCCCGGAGCTGGGCAGAGGTGGCCGGTCTATGCCCCCGTCCCAGTGATGAGTGGCCAGGACACACGGCGTCTGCCCCAGTGAGCGGGGGGCTAGATGATGACGGGCAGTAGCCACTGAGACGAGGTGGGGAGAGCAGGTGAGGGGTTCCTGGGAGGGGAGACCCAGAGTGGGGGGGCACTTCCAGGGGGCAGCACCCCTGGCAAAGGGCACAGAGTCTGGGAGGGACATGGGGCCAAAGGCAGGCGAGACACCGGCCTGCAGAGGGCGCTCTGAGGTGGAGACACGCTAATTCCCAGGACGACCCACAGGAGGCGCCGCGGGGGCAAGTCACCAACCTAAACTGCCCTGGCTGCAAGTTAAACCCAGGGCTCCTCGTCCTGTCCTCAGAGATTAACCTGAACAATTATTCTCCCGCCTCCTTGTAAAGCCCTTGTATGTACTTGAGAACTGTTCTCACGTCCCCTCTCAGCAGGGCCGGCCCGACCAGGAGGGGAACTGAGGCAGCTGCCAGATTTGGGGGGGCACTAAGACCCAGAGTGTAGAAAATTGTGTCTGCAGCTGGTGTCTCTGTCTACTCTCTGCTCTCGGTGCCCAGAGATGGGGGAGTGCTGGGCTGGAGGAAGGGGGCACAAGAGACCTTTCACAGTTTTGGCCCAAGAAAGGGAGCTTGGGGGTGTCAGTTGAGCTCCCCGCCTCAGGTGCCAAAATGTTGTGGGCCGGCCCTGCCTCAGTCTCTCTTCTCCAGACTAAACGATCCCAGTGTTTTCAATCTTCCCTCATCGCTCATGTTTTCTAGACCTTCCATCATTTTTGTTGCTCTTCTCTGGACTCTCTCCAATCTGTCCACATCTTTTCTGTAATGTGGCGTCCAGAACTGGACACAATACTCGTGAGGCCTCATCAGCGCGGAGCAGAGTGGAAGAATTACTTCTCGTGTCTTGCTACCAACCCTATGTTAATACATCCCAGAATGATGTTTACTTTTTTTTTTTGCAACAGCGTCACACTGTTGACTCATCTGTATCTTGTGATCTGCTCTGATCCCTTTCTGCAGTTCTCCTTCCTAGGCTGTCATTTCCCATTTTGTGTGTGTGAAACTGATTGTTCCTTCCTAAGGGGAATACTTTGCATTTGTCCTTATTGAATTTCATCCTATTGACTTCAGACCATTTCTCCAGTTTGTCCAGATCATTTTCAATTTTACTCCTGTCCTCCAAAGCTCTCGCAGCCCTTCCCAGCTTGGTATCGTCCGTAAACTCTATCAGTGCGCTCTCTACGCCATGATCTAAATCCTTGACGGGGGTGTGGAGGGGACAGGGCATGCCGGGCCGTGTGCTTCCTGCAGCCTGTATCCGAGAGCTCACAAGGGGACTGCGGAGGACGACCTGGCCCTCGGACATGTCCAGTCTCACTCACTGGCCGTGGGACTCACGATGGCAGATTCGCTCCCTCACGCACACACCGAGCCTTAGCTCCCTACTCTGGAGTAAAAATCTGCACTCAGGATGCGAGTGAGCTCTCCCCACAGACGGCAGGGGAGAGACTGCAGGAGCAAACTGGGTTTACACGAACACACCTGCCCTGCCTGGGTACCCAGAAGCCAGGAGCTGCGTTGTCCCAAGTGATGCGCTTTGGCTGGTGGAGGGTTACACATCACTGTAGTACCATGTTGTCAAGAATCAGAGGGGTAGCCGTGTTAGTCTGGAATTGCAGAAGTGACAAAGAGTCCTGTGGCATCCGACGAAGTGGGTATTAGCCCACGAAAGCTTATGCTCTAAAACTTTAGTTAGTCTTTAAGGTGCCACAGGACTCTTTGTCACTTCTGTAGTACCATGTAACATGCTGTTACCAGTGTTGTTGTCTTTATTGTATGAATGAAGGGGAGAAGCAGTGTGATTAACCCATCCCCAGTGGGGGAGGTCACCCTCAGCTGAAAGGGCCTCCTTAAGCCAGGGACTCAAATGCCGGTGCCCAGATACTGCGGTGATGGGCACGGTACACAAACCCAAACAGAGCAGAGTCTCCCACAGCCGGTCATTGCAGGGTCAGCCCGGGTGTAGCCCACGGGCAGGCGATTTTGCTTCCATGATATCTAGCTCTGCCCTGTGTCCTGGCCCTTCCTGCCCTCTGCCCCTCCCTCCGGTGATGGGGAATACAAACACCAAGGGGGGGGATCTCGCTGGGGCAACCAGGCTAGGAAGCACCAAGGCGCCTTTGGTGACCCAGGCCTGTCTGCTCAGTCTGACACCCCGGATGGAAAGGGGCTCCATGGGGGGGCTGGGAACAGGGCACCACCAGGAGGAGATGGGGTGAATCTGCAGGTGCCCCGTGGGAACCCTGTCTGCGATGGCCTCAGATGCCCACTGGGGGGCACCCTGACTACATGGCAGAGCAGCCTGCAGCGTCCCCTGGCCAAGTGACTAACACAGCCCTGGGGCCGACCCGAGCTCCTGGGGGCAGGACCCTGGCCTGTGTCTGGGCAGTGCCAGCCCCACAGGGCCTGGCTCCAGGACTGGGGCTCTCGGGTGCTCTGGGTACACAGAGAATCAGTAACAACCGGGGACCAGGTGCTGAATCTGAAACCAGCATCCGCCCCGTCTGCTCGCTCCCCAGCTCTGCCTCCTTCCCCGGCCCACGGGAGGAGGTGGGGGGAATCAGCTACTGACCCCCAACACACTGGTCCCCCTGGAGAACGACCTGCTCTGGCGGCTCCAATCCCCCTGTAGAGACCCTCCCACAGGGACCACTCCCGGCCCTGGCCAGGTGCAGAATGGTGGTGCCGGCTGACGGTGGGAACGGGGTGGCACAGAGCCTGGTCTGATCCCAGAGAGGGGCCGGCAGCTGGCAGGTCAGAGGGGCGGTGGAGGGGGCGTCCCATATGATCTGTGATGCCCAGCGTGTTCCCAGTCCCCCCAGCATCGCCCAGCCCGGCGGGGTGCGGCTGTGGGTCACAGCCGGCTCCCTTTGGCACGCGGGGGACGTGCCTGGGACCAAGGGACTAAATCTATGTGAAATATCCCCCCATGAATACACCCGCCCTGCGACTGGCTTCAAACCCCCCAGGCCGGAGTCTGCTCTCGCCTGCCTGGCCGGCACGCGGGGCAGAGATGCCTGATTTACACCCCTTGGAGATGGGGCCCTGGGGGGGTGTGACAAGTAGGGGGAAGGGTGGACATGACTCCTGAGGCCAAGCTACTCTGACCTGGAAACCTGGAGCTGTAACCTGAGATGGAGGGGGAGAGGAGTTGACACCTTGGGGCTGGCAAGGGAACAAAGGGCAGGGAGACGTTGGAGTTTTTTGAAAAGGGGTTAGACGCTGGCTGGGGAAGAGGAGGGAGCCCGGATTCGGGGTCTCATCTCCCTGCCCCCCAGAAGGGCCTGACTAAGGGAGCCTGTTTGTACTGACAGCTCTGAGTTGGTTTGTGTTCCTGGCATCTCCAATAAACCTTCTGATCTACTGGCTGGCTGAGAATCACTGGGAATCCCAGGAAGTGGGGGGTGTGGGAACGGGACTCCCCCACCCCCCATGACAGGGGGTCTGAGGACCAGGCCCTGCCAACACCTGACCCCTGGCACCCCCGATTCCAGACTCCCTATGGCTGCTGAGGGCCGTGCGCCTGGAGGCACTTTCTGTCTCTGTTGCCCAGGGACAAGGGGCGCGGCTCTTGGGACAGTCACCCCGGTTTCAGCCACACTGCCGGGGCCGGGCCCCAGGTTACAGCACCTGCTGGCTCCCGCTGGCCCTGCGTCCCCGGCCCGTCATTCTCCTGGACATCTGCTAATCACACAGTCCCAGAGCCACCCGGGAAGCAGCTCTGAGCTCACCGGCCGGGTACCGGAGGCGCGAAGCAGGAGCAGCCCGGACCCCGGGGGGTGGGCAGGTGGAGCTCGGGCTGTTTGAACTCTCTACCTAGGCGTGAACCCCGCCAGTAAATCCGATCGCACTGGGCCAGGCGGTTCCCGAGTCCCGCGCCGGGCAGGGAGCCTGGGGGGGAAACGCCCTGCACCCCCGGGGAGGCGAGTCGGAATTCAAAGGCCCACACTGTGACCCCCCCAGGCCATGAACACGTTCCCCCGGCCGAACCCACTGTCTCTGCCCCTGGGACGTGTCCCCGGAGCGTGGCCGGCGTGGTTTGCGCCCGGCTCCAGTCTCTGATGTCAGAAGCGAGGTTCTCGTATCCGGCCCTGACCACGCAGGGTGGAAAGTCGTATCTTCGCGCTCGTTCTGTGCAGCCCCTTCCTGTGCCTGGCCCCTCGCCTGCGTCTGCCCCAGGCCTGCGCCAGGTCCCAGCTCTCGCTCGCCAGCGCGACTCCGTCCGCTGTGAATACACGTATATGGGGCCCAGGAGATGGAGACTGAGCCGGGTGTCACTGACAGGCATCAGGGAGCACCCAGGGTGGCTCAGCGGAGCCCCCCGCCCCCCTGGCCCCAAAGCCCCAGCAAGGGGGCAGAGCAGGGGCAGTGCCAGTCAGAGATGAGACTGTATAGCCCTGACCCCTGTGAGTTGTTACCAATCTCCACGGTGCTTTCCCGAGGGTTGGGCTGCAAACCCAGCCTCCCGGCAGCACCTCCTCTGACGTCCTGCCAAGCACAGAGTCACCCAAGGCCCCTGTGATCATCTGGTCCGACCCCCTGTGCGGCACAGGCCAGACATCCGCCCCAATCACCCAGAGCAGAGCGTTTAGTCCCGGTTTACACACGGTCAGTGCCGGAGAATCTCCACAGCCCTGGGGAATTGTTCCAGGGGTTTAGTTACCGTCCCTGTGAATCATGTGCCTAGTGCCCGCCTGAATGTGTCTAATCCTGTGTCCTTCTCCTGGCTCTTCTCTGACCCTGCTCCAATGGATCGACATCCTGCTGGCACCAGAGCTGGACCTGGGGTTCCAGCAGCGGCCGCACTAGAGATCAAAGAACCTCTCGGCTCCTGCTCGAGATTCCTAGAGTCACATCCGTCACAGCCAGCAGGGCCCAGGCCATCTGTCCACCTCAGCCTCCTGCATAACCCAGGCCAGAGAACCTCCCTCAGCGAGACCCGCCTCCAGCCCAGAGCAGCTGGCTGAGCTGCTGGTATCGCTTAACTGAGGGGTCAGATCCTTGTCTGAGAGCAATCAGCTCAGGCTCTCTGCAGACTCAGGTGTTCCCCTTAGCAGCTGACACCAAACGGAGAGACAGGGACAAGGAGCCCCCAAACAACGAGAGTAACGAAGATGACAGAATGGAGACCACTGCTGCAGGTTGCAGTTGTGTAGAGTCCTACTCCCCCACTGCTTGTAACCGCTTAGAAAACAAAAATATGCAGAAGCAAACACCGAAACCTTTCGCTGAGCGCCCGTCGTTCATCAGGTCGCTGCTCTCCATCCCAGAGCTGACTGCACTTCTGTGCAGGGATCCGAGAAATCCGTTTGCCACCGAAATACCCAGAGTTTGTGCGTTTACAGACAATCTTTAGCTGTTACCTTTTGGGAAAAAAATACAAATATATACAGTGGAACCCCACTGATGTGAACCTCCATTATCCAGCTCGCCGTTCTCACTGGACCACCAGCTGCCCAGGGCTGAGGGTGGTGGAGTTAATACAGCGAGCCGGATAATGGAGGTTCACATCAATGGGGTTTGCTGTATATCAAGATACCCTTGTGTTCAACTGGTCTCTGTCTATATATTGTGACCAGGGAAACTAAAGTTCCGCGTTTCACTTTAACGACAGAAAAACGGGGATTTCTATGTTTTTTTAATCAGAAAATTTGGGGGTTTTTATCATGGAAAACTAGGATCCCTGCTGTGCACATCCTCTTCGACAGCACTTTGGGATTATTAGGAATAAAGGCTGAATCAGGAATACAAGGTTTTGTTGATGTTAATAATAATGATAGTGAGAAATGCCTTTAAAAACGTAAAGGCTTGTGCAGTTCTGCTGTTAAGAACAGCGGTGTTCCAGCCCAGAAGTGGCTGCCTGTCAGAGCTGAGTAAAGTGAATACACCGGACACAGGCAGGTCTGTACAGCCTGTAAAGCACGTTGGGGTGGGTCAGGCTGAAGAGGTGATGGAAAGGGAAGGATTACTACCGAGCCTCTCCCTCCCCTGGGTCTGGGCTGTGGCTGGTGTCGTCTCTTCATTTGGGGTGTTGCTTTCAAGGCTCCTCCCAGTACAAAACACAGCCCCAAAGCTGCCAGCCCCACGAGCGGCTGAGGGGAGTCACAGCAGCTGCTCTGCAGCAGCCCTGGCTGAGATGTGGTTCCTAGTGTGCGCATCCCTCCTGCAGCTCACGCTCCCAGGCAGCCCCCCGGACAGGGGTAAGTCAATGGGGAATCACCGGTCGGTTAGCACGGTTACGCCTAACGGTTACCTTGTGCATCCTCAATGCACAGCATTTCTACAGCAGCCAAGGGGTAATTAATGCTAGGGCAGCGTGTGCGTGTGTGTGTGTGTGTGTGAATGAGTGAGTGTGAGATTGTGCACGTGTGCGTGTGAGACCCTGCCAGTGCCCCGGCTGCAGGGAGACTCCAGCCTGAAGAGCCAGAGCACACAAGTATTTCACTAGCGGTTCCCTTCTTCTCCCCGCAGGCGGGTGTCTGAAGCGGATCGGTGGGTTCTCCGTACTGCAGCAGCCCCCGGGGGCGGTGAAGGAAGCCGGAGCCTCTGTAGAGATGAATTGCACCCTAGCACTGCCCCAGGGACACCCCAGACCCAGCAGCGTCCTCGTCACCTGGCACAGGGGGCTCAGAGGGGACGGCCTGACGGGCGCGGGGAAGCTCTCCGAGGTGCAGGAGCTGCGAGGCCGGGTGGAGACGGCCTGGCTGGAGAACGTCTCTGCCGGCACCCTGCACATCCACAACCTGCAGCGCAACGACTCGGCCCTCTACCTGTGCCTCCTCGTCGTCTTCCCCTCGGCCCAGCCCTGCGTCCTGGAGGGGAACGGGACCCGCCTGACGGTGACAGGTATGGGGGGTGCACCGCACAGCAGGGGCTGCCGGGAAGACGGGGAATTCAAGCAGGGGTTAGATACTCCACGTTGGGTCTCTCGTCAACAGAGACCTTCATGCTGCAGCCTCACTCGCTCTGTGCCCAGGTCCACGTTCAGGCCGGCTGGACCCGTCCAGCCTCCCGCACAGCCCTGGTCACAGAATCCCTTGACACCAAAGACACGGACAGGGGCCACGCGTGGGTCCGTGTGCCCGAAGGAGAGGAGAGCTGGGCACATGACAGTTGCCAGAGAGAGAACTGCCGCTCTCCCCAAAACCGCCTGCTTGTTTTTGCCAAAACTTTCAAAATTAAATTCACCCGCAGGGAGATTTCAGCTGAAGGGGGAAAGTCAGAGAAGTGCCAACCCACCAGAAAGGAGGTTGTAATGGAACAGCACAGCCAAGCCAGCCTTAGCCCTGGCGGTCTGTCTATCGCACGGCAGCCCGCAGCAGCGGGGCATCTGCCATGTCCAATCAACAGCAGTAGCTAGGCCCAGATCCGCAAGGGGACTTGGCGCTTCACTGCCTTTGACTTCACTGGAAGTTAGGAACCTAAAAACCTTGGTGGCTCTGGGCCCACGTCCGCAGCGACTGCATGAAGCCTCAGGCCTGGCTGCCTGTTTGGGGAAAGCTCTGCCTGGGGGAAGGTTTGGGGCTTTTCTTTACCGGTTGTTCATTGTCCTGACTTGGTTTGTTTTGCAATTGATCTGTCTTGGGGTTGGCTGCTTGGTAGAAGGGGTTGGCAGTGTTGGGGGTGTCATTGGAGAGATCTTTTCACAGCATCTCCTCAAGGCGTCTGGCTCTGGCTGACCTCTGGACGTGTGTCCCACAGCCGGCTCCCCTCGATCGAGAATGCTTTGTCCTCCACTCACCCAGGCTTTGTTCTGCCCTGGGTGCGGCGCAGCGGTCGGGGTGACCCCTCGCTGTGTTCTCCGGCTCTAGGGAGACAGACAACACAGTGTACTGTGAGTTTAAATCAGCCGGAGCGATCACGCACATTTCAAGGGGCACTCGTTTCTTCTCAGGGAGGTTAACACTGAGTGGGCACTTCCCTTTTCTCTCTCAGGTTTCTCCATGCCGGGAAACACGACCCGGCCTGGCCCACGTCACAGCGCGCTGGCCGGCTGGGAGGTTCTTCCCCTGGGCCTGGGAGCCCTGGGGATTCTAGCGGGCGCCTTCCTGCTGTGTCTGCACAGAAAGAGGACAGGTGAGGAGCTGAACGGACAGGTTCTAGCTCTATGACCCGGGGAGCCCGAAGCTACCCAGTCTAGACGAGGGAGAAGGAGCGTTTGGAAATGCAGGTGGCTGATGTGACTTGAACCCCCACTCCACATGGTAATGCTGCCCCTGGCTGTGCTGAGACCCAGCTGCTCCCTCCATCAGGTCGTGGTTCATAACGCGGGTGAGCTGGGGAATCACTGAACCGTGTCGATTGCGGTAACACTGAGAGCCAGCATGAGCCTCAAGTGCAGAGCTCCGTCTGCACAGCTCTTCTGAGAGCTGTGGGAGCTCGCTCTCCCAGGCTTCAGACGGTGCAGATTGACCTGTAGACAGGCCCTGCCCCAGAGCGTGTGCAGGCGAAAAGCCAGGCCGAGGCAAGACATGTTCGCCAAGCCCGACCGAACCAGAACCTTTTCTCTGGAGCATTGCACGTTAACGCCTTTTACCGCGATTTAGCAGGTCAAAGCTGATGGGGAAGAGGGGCGGATTTCTAGGCTACGGCGTGATCCATTATAACGTGGCTGTAAAGGAGTTAACCGCATCGGCACAAATGTCAAGGGGCGAGTCAATGTTCATCCAAAAAGCTCCTGTTTGTCGTCTAGACAAAACCAGAAGCAAGCCTGGAGAATTGGGAGTTTGGATTTTTTTAAAGCCATTTAAGACCTGACTGTGTGTGAAAAATAGTGTTTTTCCCTAGGAAAGTGTCCGAGCCTTTAAACTGCTCAGCTAACCCTAAATGGCTTAAGGCATGAGACCTTCAAACTTACCTGAATCCTGCTCAGCCCCTTGCTAGGCATCAGCTTTGAACAGATTTTAATTTTTGAATTGTTGGGTGAACTTTCAGAACAGCTGCTGCTATTAGCACGTCAGACAAGTTACCATGACAGTTACCTGCGTTTGGCCAGACAGAGCAGCCCGGCTTTGGATTTTCTTTTTTCATTGCCCAAGGTCACTTTCCGTTTGTCCACAAACAGGCTGTGCTTCCAGAGCGCTGCACCCATCATCTCTTGCTGGGACAGGTCACTCCGCTGGTCACGGCCTTCGGTTGATGAAGGTGAGTTGAGTCCACGAATTCGGGTATGTTTATGGCTGTCACTGTCAGCATGCAATACACCCACTGCACTGTTACGAGTTTGCAGTGCCCAGCACATGGGTATTGATGTCGCCTGTTATAAGCTGGTTCTATCTACATGGCTGCAGAACCATATCCCATGGTGGCGTAGCTTCAGCCTTTCCCAGGCTAATTTCCTTGTGCTGCAGGAGTCTCCGAGTGAGGGAGAAGACATCACGTATGCAGAGCTGAGAATCCAGCCACGGACTCAGAGGAGAGCGACGAGGTTAAATTCCCGAATGACGGCAGAAGAGATCACATACACCGATCGCAGCATCCAGCCGCTGACACAGAGCAGAATGACCAGAGCAAGTTCCCCAGCAACGTCTCTCTCCAACACAGAATACGCTGCGGTTAGAAAGGGCAGAGCAGACAGCATTCTGTACTGAGCCAAGGGGGCATTTCCTTAAGGCAGCTACAGCCAAGTGCTGCTTTTCTGGCTTTTAGCAAATCGAGGACGGAATAGCTATGTAGTTACTGTCATCTTAGTGCCCAATTCCTACGCTGGGTGCTTGTCTGTATCTTTGGCATCTGCTCCATGGATGTTTGATGACAGGCACCTGGGCAGGAAAACTCGGTGTAACTAGGTTGCAAAATCCCATCTGTTGGTAGGTGTTCAGGCCAGCGGGGCCCATTGTTCCCAGGCAGTCTGACCTCCTGCCTTGCCCAGGCCCCATGAGTCCGGCTTTGGAGGGAATTACTCTTCCACACTACACAAGCGGGGTTGCACCTAAGTGGTTTAGGAGCACAGGTCCATGTCCTGAAGTCACTGTGTCTAAATTGAAAATTTTCTTGGGAAAATCTTGATTCTGCTGAAAAAATGTCAATTTTCCAACAAAAAATGTCAAAATGAAAATTGTAATTTATCAATCAACATTTCAGAACAAAGTGACACTTTTTGTTTTGACATAAAATCTCGTTTACTTTTGGTTTTAAAAAAGCAAAATGAAAAGTTGTGTCAAAACAAAAAACAAAAATTGTTGCTTAGCTTTGAAATATCATTTTGAAGTGACAATTTCTGTTTTGTTTCTGTCAAAAGCGCTGACAGTTTTCATGTCAACATTTCTGATTTGAAATTTTGGGGGACTTTTCGTTCCCCACAATGTTTCGGCAGTTAGATTTTCTGTTCCAAGTGTTCTCAGATTTTCTGTTCTGTTTCTGAGGGTCCCGTGGGCTGAAAAATTCCATTTCCTGAGCTGCTCTAGCAGTTCCCCTGGCCTGTAAAACCTTCCCTTTGCTCCTAGTTGGAGTTACTTATGGTTTTCTTCCTGTTTTGACGGAACCTTGTCATTCCTGTGTAATTGTGAATAAACCCAGCATTGCCAAGCACAAGGCTTGGCTGATTGATCGATTCATGGTGTGGCTGGTTCGAGAGCCCCTGCTTATCAAGGCCATATTGCTCTGCCATCCTACTAGAAGGTGCAATACGTGACTCAGCACCTCGTGAGTCTTATCAGCTTTGTCTGCCCCTGAGTGCCGACAGCGCATCCCCTCCCTGTGTTCCAGCACAGGGGAATCTCTGCTGAAATGAGCCATGATTCCCTAGGGGGAAAGGGATGGAATAGGCAGGGCATTGCAGCGACCCTAGAGCCAAGCAGACCTGATCAGAGTCTTGGAATTCCTTATCCTGTTCACATTTCCAGAGCAGATTAGCACCATGGCGGAGTTACTGGAGCAGGGATGGGGCATAATTGGCTTTTTGCTCTTTGGTTGAAATCTACCCAGAGACCCCGTTACTGATTTGTGATCTGTGTTTAAGGTTTGGTTAGTGTCTATCTGCATGAATGCCATACGCCTTGAAGCACTTAGAGGAGGGGAAAGTGAGCAGGAACAGTCAGCATTGATTCACCAAGGGCAAGTCATGCCTGACTAACCTGATTGTCTTCTACAATGAGCTAACTGGCTCTGTGGATGAGGGGAAAGCAGTGGATGTGATATACCTTCACTTTAGCAAAGCTTTTGATAGGGTCTCCCACAGTATTCTTGTCAGCAAGTTAAAGAAGTATGGGCTGGATGAATGGACCATAAGGTGGATAGAAAGCTGGCTGGATCATCGGGCTCAACAATGGCTTTCAACATTTCCAAATCACAACTCTTTAGAAATGTTTGCTTCATGACACTTTCTGAGAGTTTGATTTTCATTCCGATTTGGGATGAAAACAAATGTTGAAATAGCCACAGGCTGGAAATTCCCTCTTCTGACCATCTCTATTGAAAATAATGACAGTCGTGTAGTGACTGTCTAGTTGGCAGCCGGTATCAAGAGGAGTGCCCCAAGGGTTGATCCTGAGCCGGTTTTATTCAATATCTTTATCAATGATCTGGAAGATGGTGTGGACGGCACCCTCAGCAAGTTTGCAGATGACACGAAACTGGGAGGAGTGGTAGATACGCTGGAGGGTAGGGACAGGATACAGAGGGACTTAGAGAAATTAGAGGATTGGGCCAAAAGAAATCTGATGAGGTTCAACAAGGTCAAGGGCAGAGTCCTGCACCTAGAACGGAAGATCCCATGTACTGCTACAGACTAGGGACCGAATGGCTAGGCAGCAGTTCTGCAGAAAAGGACCTAGGGGTTACAGTGGACGAGAAGCTGGTTATAAGTCAACAGTTGCCCTTGTTGCCAAGAAGGCTAATGGCATTTTGAGTTGTATAAATAGGGGCATTGCCAGCAGATGGAGGGACGTGATCGTTCCCCTCTGTTCGGCACTGGTGAGACCTCATCTGCAGTACTGTGTCCAGTTTTGGGCCCCACACTACAAGAAAGATGTGGAAAAATTGGAAAGAGTCCAGTGAAGGGCAACAAAAATGATTAGGGGGCTGGAGCACATGACTTATGAGGAGGGGCTGAGGGAACTGGGATTGTTTAGTCTACAGAAGAGAAGACTGAGGGGGGATTTGATAGCTGCTTTCAACTACCTGAAAGGGGGTTTCAAAGAGGATGGATCTAGACTGTTCTCAGTGGGGGCAGGTGACAGAACAAGGAGTAATGGGCTCACGTTGCAGTGGTGGAGGTTTAGGTTGGATATTAGGAAACACTATTTCCCTAGGAGGATGGTGAAGCACTGGAATGAGTTACCTAGGGAGGTGGGGGAATCTCCTTCCTTAGAGGTTTTTAAGGTCAGGCTTGACCAAGCCCTGGCTGGGATGATTTTGTTGGGGTTGGTCCTGCTTTGAGCAGGGGGTTGGACTAGATACCTCCTGAGGTGTCTTCCAACCCTGAGATTCTATGATATTGACCTAACTCTGCTCAGTAGGGACCTCACCGGGGTGGGCGTATGTAAAATAAATGAAATATATTTATAAATCAGCTTACTCTAATCTGGGCCTCCAGTAGAGCCAGAGGAAAATATTTCATTGAAATTTTTTCTTACTGGAAAACCTGGTTTTGTCAAAATTCAATTTTTTCATAGGAAATGTCAATTTCAAACGGTTTTGATTTTCCCAAGTGCCATTTCACTAAGAAACTGCCTGTAATGTTGGATTTCAAAATGTTGATTTAGAACGTTTTATTTCACACGGACATTTCAGATTCAAATGTTCCGGTCACTCGAAATGGCCATTCCAAACTGAAGGGCCTAGTTTGAATCCCCAGTTCAGAACCAAACGTTTCATTTCAACATTTCCAAATCACAACTCTTTAGAAATGTTTGCTTCATGACACTTTCTGAGAGTTTGATTTTTCATTCCGATTTGGGATGAAAACAAATGTTGAAATAGCCACAGACTGGAAATTTCCTCTTCTGACCATCTCTGTTGAAAATACTTTAATGACAATTGTGTAGTGACTGTGTGTCACTCCTGATCCTGGTTAAGGTCCTTTGGGTGCCTTAGCTGGGCACTGATACACCTGAACATATTTTGATTTCAAGTTACACTTCAAAGAACTCTGAATTTCCTGAGTTTACATTGCTCGGTTTGGGGACAATTACCACATCCCAGCAAGATTTGTTTCTGCTTCAATTACTAAGACATGCTAGTACATAGTCTCAGCCCTAACTCCAGATTAGGTGGACTTTTTAGCTTGGGAACTATTGTTGTACTTAAAGTCCTGCACAGGATCTTTTCAGGGGGAATAAGGCAAAATGCCACATTTATTAGCAATACATTCAATAATTAATATTATCATATGCATATGGTCTATATCACACTCATGCACTCACAGACACACACACACAAACCCACTCCGTCCTGCTGTTGTTACCAATTGGTTGCTCCCCTTAACTGCACTGGCCAGGTGAGTTAGATGTGGGAGGGATGGAGCCGGGCAGGATCCAGATCGATGCTCCGATGTTGACAAGACGAGACCCGGGGTCCTCTGCCAGGCACCTCACTTCTAGAGCAGCTTCCCTCTCATGCAGATCTGTCCCCGATTCAAAATCTGGGTCTCTGTGTCCATTGGTCCTTCAGGCTGCTTTTTCTCTGGGGGTCCCAATGCTGCAGAGATGGGGGTGGGGGGGTTCCCAAAAGAAGGTGCTGGCTGCTAACCCCCAAGGCGTCAATCTGTCTGATCTTCTTTAGTTGGCCCACTTGACACCTTCGATTGTCCTGCCTCTGGCTCCCGTCCCCTCTTCAACTGGTGCAGCTCTGTGGAGGTGCCGCCGTCCACGCCTCGTTCATTCACCACGGCAATTGATTACAAAGTGGGGGGAAAATCTTATTCTACTCCTAGCAAAGAGACATTTTTCTTCTTCCTTAATTATCCTACCTTAGGGGCTAGAACATCTCACCAAGTTTAACACTTTCTAACACAGGGTTCTATGAAAAGTTAACACAAAAATCATATAAAAATTACACAAAATACAGAGATTTCTCTACATGCAGGACTGTACTTTCCTTACCTTGCATGTTTTTAATGGTGGCTTTTATAAGAATTAGAACAGCCAGGCATGGCACTGAATTGACAGTTGAAATCAAATGTATTTGTTTGATGCCCACTGTTAAACATACAGACTTTCTTATACAATTTACAAAAAATAAAATCAGGACAAATCCATAGAAAATTCAGAGCCATCCAAGAGCCGTTCCCTGCTCTGGCTGTGAGTTGTCGCCACGCAGCAGAAGCAGAAGCAGAAGCAGAAGCAGAAGCAGAAGCAGAAGCAGTGCTATATGGCAGGAGCTGGCCCTGATGTGAATGGCAAAGGTTGCCGAAGGGCACAGAGGAGACCACCGAGGTGAGTGCTGCACTGACTGTCGGCAGAGGAGCAAGAACGAAAAGGCGGACGGCAGCAGAGCTGCAAGGGGCAGGATAGTCACACAGCCTCTCCCTACCCCCATCAGAAGCACGTGACAAGAGGGGTTTGAGCTCTTTGCTGCTGGCACAAAGCGGGAGAGTGGGGGGCAGGAGTTCAGCTGGAAGATGCTCCGATTCCCGCGCACGATCTGCTGCCCCCCGGGCACGTTGTGAGCTGGCCGCTGGGCAGGACTTTGCTCTGGTTGTTCTCCAGAGTCCTGGTCCGTGAAGTGGTTTCTCCAGCTTCATTCGGGGGTCCCTGTAACGCAGCGAGAATTCATGCTCAATAGCAGGCCCCAGGCCCCACTGTTACCTGTCTGGAGTTACACTGATCCTATCACCTGCCCCCGGAGGTGTAACTGGAATGGAAGCCCAGGGAGGTGCCCTGACCTTTGGCTGCTTCACGACAGTAGCTGCATTATGGGTTTAGTCCCTGCCTCTCACCTCCCCTCCTCCTGTGCAGGCAAAGCACAACGGCAGCCGTGAGAACGATCCCCGCTCCCAGCGCCAGCAGCCGGACAGTCCAGTGATGCTCAGGCAGCTCCATGTGCTCTGAGCTGATCTGGGTCACGTTCCCCCGAGCCGAGAACCCTACGGGAGGAAAGGGGAAACCCCAGCTCAGCATTTAGTGGTGTTGAAATGGCCTGATGTGCCCTAGGAACACAGGCCCAGAAAAGGCACCGGGGTTTGAAAACCTGCCCTGGCAGTCCGGCGCCGATTCAGCACAGCACTGAGACGTGCTTCACGTCTGCACCTGCTTTGACCAGAGCGGGACGTAGACACTGGCCTGGGGGAGTCCTGCCAAAATGAACCCTGCTGGTGCCGTAGCCTGGGATTAAATGTGTGACTGGCGAGGCCCCTGGGCACAATTGATTGAACCAATTACCTTCTTTACATGGATACAAGCCTTTGGTGCGATGCCCTTAACCCATCTGAGCGCACCTGAGATGGGTTTGGCTGCAGTTCATTCTTCACCGACGTATGCTAACCCGATTTCAGAGTGCCACGGAGGGGGCTGCCCGACGTACCAACATTTCAGTAGTGGGGGGTTTGAGCTGAAGGAGCAGTTCCTAGTGTACCCAGCTCCTCCGGGCTCTGCCGATGGCAGCTTAAACCCCCTCCAGTATCAGGCCACCAGTGGGCTGCGTTAGCTCCTTAACCCCCTGCTCGAATTCCCCTCTTCCCGGCAGCCCCTGCTGTGCGGTGCACCCCCCGTACCTGTCACCGTCAGGCGGGTCCCGTTCCCCTCCAGGACGCAGGGCTGGGCCGAGGGGAAGACGACGAGGAGGCACAGGTAGAGGGCCGAGTCGTTGCGCTGCAGGTTGTGGATGTGCAGGGTGCCGGCAGAGACGTTCTCCAGCCAGGCCGTCTCCACCCGGCCTCGCAGCTCCTGCACCTCGGAGAGCTTCCCCGCGCCCGTCAGGCCGTCCCCTCTGAGCCCCCTGTGCCAGGTGACGAGGACGCTGCTGGGTCTGGGGTGTCCCTGGGGCAGTGCCAGGGTGCAGTTCATCTCTACAGAGGCTCCGGCTTCCTTCACTGCCCCCGGGGGCTGCTGCAGTACGGAGAACCCACCGATCCGCTTCAGACACCCGCCTGCGGGGAGAAGACAAAGGGAGAATACACCCCCTGCTTCCCTGCAACACACGCCACCATCATCCCTGAACAGATCCAGTGAGAAGCACCAGTTCAAGCCGGAAGTCCCTGGGTGATGTCTTGGGACACTGCTCCCTCCCACCCTAATACCCTGTACTTCTCACCACTGCAGCAGCTTCTAGCGGTAAAGGGAATTTCCCAGGAGGATGTCAGCTCTCTTCTCTACATGTCTGACCCCAAGATCCCAGACCCCAGGTTCTGAGAGGTGTCACAGGGGGTGGGGGAGTCCCATTCCCACACCCCCCACTTCCTGGGGTTCCCAGTGATTCTCAGCCAGCCAGTAGATCAGAAGGTTTATTGGAGATGCCAGGCACACAATCCAGCTTAGAGCTGTCAGTACAAACAGGCCCCCTTGGCTCGGCCCTTCTGGGGGGGCAGGGAGATGAGACCCCGAATCCGGGCTCCCCAGCTGCTTCCCCAGCCAGCGTCTAACCCCTTTTCAAAAAACTCCAACGTCTCCCTGCCCTTTGTTCCCTCGCCAGCCCCAAGGTGTCAACTCCCCTCCCCCTCCATCTCCGGTTACAGCTCCAGGTTTCCAGGTCACAGTAGCTTGGCCTCAGGAGTCATGTCCACCCTTCCTCCTACTTGTCACAAGAGGCATGACAGCCATGACATCCCCTGGGTTGCATTTCATCAGCCCAGTACCTAGCTGAAGACTAGAGCCTGTCTTCTTGTGGGATAATCTTGCCTGTCATTTATTAGCAATTATCGTATCAGGACAGGTTTTACTGAGCCCCTGTGATGTCCTTTCTCTGCTGGAGAAGTGTGTGACACTACAGCCCATATTCATCAGGGCAATATCATTACGAGATGGTTATAATATAATTGTGAGGTGAGGTGTGAGTGGGAAAGTTATGGCTCGCTGACTCTGATGATCCTGTTTGGGTGTGTTTATCATTTTTGAATCTGGAGTGATGAGTGTTGACTATGGAGCTGTACTTCAAATGCAGTTTCCAGCCCATCTAGCCAGCACATTGTGAAGGGGCTGCTCAAGCTGAAAGGCCCATCAGCAAATGGGTCATGGGACGACTTAGCCCCACTGGCTACGCTTTCCTGTGGACACTTCAGCCACAATACGGGAAATGGTCGCCATGACTCGTCAAAGCAGGCAAGGACATGGGACTAGATCATGTGATTCTGGACTCCATTTTGGTGCTTGTATTTTCCCACACACTGTGCTGGGGGATTGCCCCTAGCAAAGTAAGTGCAACATTTACTAAGGGGACAATGAAGTTCTTCCCCGCCCGATGGAAGAAGCTATAAAAGGGGGAAGTGACATCATCACTGGGCCTCTCTCCCGCTACAACACAACTCCTGAGAACACCTGAGGAACAAAGACTGAACTGAGGAAGAGGGGCCCAGGTGGGACAGAAGAATTCCTGTCTGTGTATGCAAAAGCTGTAGCCTGCTTGTGCTGGCTAACAAGGGGAGACACTGCTTGATTCAGAAGGTTGCATTTTTATTTCTCAGGTAATCTGCTTTGATCTCTATGCTCACTACTTCTAACACTTAAAATCTCTGTCTGTAGTTAATAAATCTGTTGGATATTCTTTTGCTAGAAGTGCTTGGGAATCAGCTCAGGAACAAAAGCTGGTGCGTGGTCCTCTCCACTTTGAGGGGGATGGACTGAGTAACAAACCTATACTGGTCAGGCTCCTGCCCAGGGCAAGACGGGACAGTTCTGGGGTCCCAGGCGGTGGAGCTGGGGGGTGAGCTGTCTGGAATCTTTCTACAGTTAGTTCATGAGTGGCTGAGGTGAAGCCTTCACCTGCTGGGTGGGTTCCTGCCTGGGTAAAGGTCTGTGAGTGCAGGGCCAGGGGCCATCTGCAGCTTGTCCCAGACTCACCATGTGAGAGGGGCCCAGAATGGTGTCCCAGGTCTGGTTGCACCCCAGGGAAGTCCATCACAAAGTGACTTTAACAAGTATTTACATTGCAGTAAAGGGCAGAATTATGAGAAATACAAACCCAGCCACAGAATACTCCTCACCATGGCCGGTCTCACAGCAGTGAAATACATTGGCTGGCTCTTAGGGACTAGGAGCTTCCAGCGTACAGAACGTACATTCATACAGCACAAAGACCAGCCTTCCACCCCCGCAAAGTCCAATGGCTAGAAGACAAGATGCAGTGTCTGGAGGCTGACACTAGGCAAACTCAGACCGGAAATAAGATGCACATTTTTACCAGTGATGGTAATTTAACCACTGGAACTATCCCCCAGAGCGTGGTGCATTCTCCAGCACTGACAATTTTTAAATCAAGATTGGATGTCTCCCTGCGAAAGCTGCTCTAGGAGTGACTTTGGGGGCAGGTGTCTGGCCTGTGTTATGCAAGGGGGTCAGACTGTTCCTGTCTGGCCGTGGAGTCTATGAATTGCCCCTAGCAAAGTAAGTGCAACATTTACTAAGGGAGGGTGGAGCAGTCTGGGCTCTGTGCCCTGATCTGCAAGAAGGCTTTTTCTGAAGGCCACCCTCTGTCATTCCAGCACCGCCACAGTCTAACTCCTCACTCAGGGGTCAACTTTTGTTCTGGGTTTGTGCAGCATCTGGCTCCATGGGCTCCTGACCCAGGACTGCTAGGCGCTGCACAATACAGGTATTGTGTAATAATAGCATAGACTGGCTCTCGGTACCTTTACCAGCCTGTTGGCTAGACCCTCGTGGTAGGTTTCCTAAAAATTGCCAGTGTAGACATGGTCCCAAGGCATTGCTTGGGCAGCTGTATGCCAGCAGGGCCTCTTGTGCCCGTCCAGCCTCATGGACTCTCCCCCAACAATTCCTGCATCCGGAACAGAGCGACCAGGTAAACCAGGGTGGAGCTTTCAGAGCGAGACGCCCCATTGCGATTTACAGCCTCCAGGGGACGGAGAATCGGGGCGCTCCCTTTGCCTTCCCATGCCAACGGTTCTAGGAGCGTGGCTATTTAACACCAAAGAGCCTTTTTCAAAGGTTTCTTTTCTTATGTCTAGTGCTGGGGGAGACTTTCCAAAGACCGTGATGCATTCAGGCGCGAGAGACCCACTGAAAGCATACGTGTTACAAAGAGTGGGCGTCTCAACAGCTCAGGGGCAGGAAGGCAACGCTCACTTAAAGCTGAAGTGGAAATTCTTGCTAGGGCAAGCGAGACCTATTAAAACTTGCCTTTTATTAACAAGAATCTGAACAAAGAGTCAGAAAAATGCCATGAAGAAATAAACGTGACAATAGGAAACTGTTCTGGAAATGTACGACATTCTCAAATGTGCGGATACGTCTTACTACCCACTCTCCTTTTTGTTCACGGGGCCAGAATGAGTTCCAAGGTATGAACTGTTTACCATTACACTCTAAATACTCAAACCCAGAAAACAGTGCGTGGTCTCACTGATCTCTAAGCATTGGGCAGGACTGATTTCAGCCATGGCTTATCAACAGCCTTCAGTCTCTTTATGGGTGAGACATTACAGTCTTCCTCAGTTGCTGCTCCTGTCACTCAAAACTCTTCTCACAGAAAGTTCCTCTGAAGATTTGAGAGGAGGTTTCCCAGCTGCTGCTGCTTGGTCTGTCCTTACCAAGGAGAGAGATTGGTCCCTGAGTCCTCCTTGTAACACACCAAACCTAATGGAAACTCATTTCTCCATCTTTTCAACAGAGGGAAAGACAAACTGAGCACAGCTCACAACATGATGGACAGAAGAAACATCTAAGGAGCGGGAGTTTGGAGTGGGCAGGAGACGAGAAATCAGCAGCGTCTTCCAAGGGGACACAGAGTCTGGCGCTGTGATTCTCTAGTTCATGCTCAGGACTGTTATTGGCTACATCAGTGGAGAGACAGTAAAACCCACACATAAGCCCTCTACCCTGTCACCCTTAGGTAAGAAAAGGCAAATCAGGGAACAACCTGCGCACGCAAAGAAACGGAGTGGATAGTCTGAGGGTTTTTATAGTTAACTTTTAAACTTTAAATGAATGCTTCTTGTTCAGTGAGTGAACACTGCACATCTTCCCATCTCTGCGCAGGAAAGAAATGATCAGTTTGTATGGCTCTTTTCATGGCCACTGAAAGCAGCCTCAAGCAAATGCTGTGTCTTATACTGGCACCCTTATTGCAACGCCTGGCATAACTATACACATCAGGCAGAAAAATGTTGACCAAGTCCTGGCGTACCAATAAATGTCTCTTACTTACTGTGCTCCAGGGAGCTGGCTGAGACTGTGAGCAGGAGGACAGAGAAACACAGGCGGGTTTGCATCTCAGCACGCCTGGCTGCGGGAGTGTGCTGTGAGATCTCTCAGGATGCGCTGGTTGTAGGAGGATGGGGCTGTCTGTTTTGATCTAAAGGAGGAGCCGTAGAAACCAGCCCAACCCGCAAAGTGTGCTATGGGCTCTGCAGAATGGGTCCAACTAAAGCCTTCTGTCTGTTTCTAACCTGCAGCTTCACCATGGTGAGACCGGTGCTGGAATGCTGTATCCAGTTCTGGGGTCCTGCTGAACAACTGGAGAGGGTGCAGAGAAGAGCCACAAAAGTTACTTGAGGCCTGGAGAAAATGCCTGCCCGGGAGAGACTGAAAGAGCTCCATCAGTTTATTTTATCCAGGAGACTAGGAGGTGACTTGATTGCAGTGTGTAAGCACGTCCAAGGGGAGAAAATACCAGCTACCAAGGGCTCTTCGCTCTAGCAGAGAGAGGCAGAACACAAGCCAATGCCTGGAGCAGGGCAGATAAACTCACATGAGAAACCCGGTGCCAGTGGTGATTAACCACAGGAACAGACTCCCCAGGGAGTGCTGGACTGGCCATCTCTTGGATGACTTTGTGAAGATGCGTCCGTCAAACACATGTTGTTTGGCTCAATACAGGGAAGGGATGGTTTTCTCCAGGCCTGAGTTAGACACACAAGAGAGTTAGAATAAACCCCCTGACACAGCGCAGCAGCTTCTTCATGTGGTCAAAAGCCAGATTTAAGGAACTCGCTGCTCACATCAGAGACAAACCACTGAGCAAAAGGGTTTCTCAGACACAGTCCCTGCAGGAAGGATGAGATCAGACAGCGCAGTAACAGCTGCGTGGAAGAGGGGCCGGCAGAACTGTGCTGATCTTTTGTGTTTGTGGCTTTAAGCGTTTGTTTTATTCTCCTACTTAGCGTCTCTGAATATAAGGATGGACATGCAGCCATTCAGCAAGGATTCACGAGGAAATCAACAGGCAGAGCCTGGCTACAGGATCCTTTGCCGATTACAAATGAGAACCAAATCTGGCTGGTTACGTTTGCTGGTGGATTCTGCGGAAGGTGCCTTTGTTTACTCCTCTGCCACCAGATCCGTCTAGCCACCCGAGGCGGATGTGAGTCCCTCAGGCGTCCTGCCAGCCATCGCTCACCCTCCCAGCCCAGCCTCACGAAGCCTCTCTAGAGTGATGTTCTGGTCTGAGTGCTTTAGTGCCGGGCTCCCAGGCCTGCCGGCTCAGCACCGGCAGCTGAACTTTATTCGAAAAAATGTAGCACTTGGATCATCCCCCGGACATGATGAGTCTGAAGAATGAACTAAAATCATACTGTCACAGACTCATAGGTCGTACCCCACTCTTGGCCCCGTGTGTTCCCTGGGGGGAACCCCCTTCAGTGTGACAGCCCTTCTTGGGGATCTGCTCTCTTTTTCGGGGGTCCAGCCCCTGGAGCCTCCCGTTTCTGAGGTTTAACCTGCCTGCCTCTGCGTGGGCCTCCACAGAGAGTCCCCTCGCCTGGGACCCCAGGGCTTCCCCTTCCCCCCTGTTCTCTAGACCAGAGTGACTCTCAGCCAGTGTCACACAGGAGGTTTATTGAGCATTGAATCCAGAACAGGAAATTCTCAGGACCCTCAAGCCTGGCCCCTGCCTCAGCCCAGCACATCCCAGTCTCCCCTGCTCCCCAGAGGGGCTCTGCCTGCTCCCCCTCTCCAGCCCAGAGCCCCCCTGCTCCCTGCTGGGCAGCTGAGATCCCCAGCCCCCAACCCCACCTCTGTCCATTGTCTTCTCTCCAGGCAAACAGGGTTGCCTGCCCCCGCCTTCTGTCCTCTGGCCCCCCCTGGCTGGAACCAGCTGGTCCGGTCACCGGTGTCCTCTCTCCGCACCCCATTGTCCTCCCACTGGCCAGAACCACAAACTCCCGCTCCCATCACCTCGTTAAACTGGTAACACCCAGGGAAACTGAGTCCCACCCCCTCTGCATGCAAACCATTGAAAAAACCAAGAAAAAAACCAAGAAAATCCCTTACTTCATCACAGATGCTACCATATATGTTAATGTATGAAAAGTCACCAATTCCCCAGCAACCAACCAGTCCTGACCTCACCCTGGATGGGGGAGATCTGCCCAAAGTGATGTGTGATTGCACTATCACCTCTATCCAGGCTCACAGCAATGGTCAAATCCACTGTGCTCCCATCTGCCTCAGGTGAGCCGAAAATCAGCTGGTCACCATCTGCCTGTAGAGTGAAGACACCCAGAACAAAGGTTTGGTTGTTTTGCAGTGCTCACTGGAGTGGACCATCTAAGTTTGCAGGAAAAAACCATTGTATCATTACTTCTGTATTATTTAAGAAACTTTATGCTACTGTGTAGTTAAAAGTTGTAGCATAACTGCATAAAAACAAGGCAACAGAGCTCAAATCAGACAGACAACACTGTTAACCTTTGTATCTCTTAACTTACTTTGCAAAATTAGTGTTGCAAAAGGCCTCAGGTAAGTCTAAAACATGGAGACCTGCAAGAAGTGTCAGAATCTGGTGGGGACCATGGGCTGTTATAGCAGGGATAAGGGAGAGACAAGAGAGAATATAGAGGGGAATCAAATCAGTATCTTAGATGTCTGTACACTAATGCGAGAAGTATGGGGAAAAAGCAGGAAGAACTCACAATTGTAGTATATAAGCACATAGCTGGCATCACGGAGACCTAGTGGGATAATACACATGACTGGAAGATTGGTATAGAAGGGTACAGCTTGCTCAGGAAGGACAGGCAGGGGAAAAGCGGAGGAGGTCTATACATTATATAGAAATGAATATACTTGGACTGAGGTTGAGATGGAAATAGGAGACAAACTTGTTGAAAGTCTCTGGGTAAGGATAAAAGGGGTAAAACAAGGGTGATGTCATGGTAGGGGTCTACTACAGACCACCTGACCAGGAAGAAGAGGTGGATGATGCTTTTTTTAAACAACTAACAAAGTCATCCAAAGCACAGGACTTGGTGGTGATGGGGGACTTCAACTACCTAGACATCTGTTGGGAAAATAATACAGCAGGGCACAGATTATCCAACAAGCTCCTGGAATGTATTGGAGGCAATTTTTTATTTCAGAAGGTTGAGAAAGCTATCAGGGGAGAGACTGTTCTAGGTTTCATTTTGACAAATAGGGAGGAACTGGTTGAGAATTTGAAAGTGGAAGTGATCATGAAATGATAAGAGTTCATGATTCTAAGGAATGGTAGGAGGGAGAACATTCCTTAATAAAGACAATGGATAAATTGTCTTTGCATAATAAAGACAATGGATTTCAAGGCGGCAGACTTTAGCAAACTCAGGGAGTTGGTAGGTAAAATCCCACGGGAAGCAAGTCTAGGGGGAAAAATAGTTGAAGACAGCTGGCAGTTTTTCAAAGAGACATTATTAAGGGCACAAGAGCAAACTGTCCCACTGCAAAGGAAAGACAGGAAGGCTGGCAAGAGACCACCCTGGCTTAACCAGGAGATCTTCAATGATCTAAAAATCAAAAGAGTCCTATGAAAAATGAAAGGTAGGTCAAATTACAAAGAATGAATATAAACAAATAACACAAGCATGTAGGGACAAAATTAGAAAAGTCAAGGGACAAAATGAGATTAAACTAGCTAGAGACATAAAAGGGTAACAAGAAAACACTCTATAAATACATTAGAAGCAAAAGGAAGACCAACGACAGGGTAGGCCCATTACTCAATGAGGAGGGAAAAACAATAACAGAATATGTGGAAATGGCAGAAGCGCTAAATGACTTCTTTGTTTCAGTTTTCACCAAATAGGTTAGTAGCAGTTGGACATGTCATAAGATGTTTGGCTGTGGTGTGTTCTCTCTGTGTCCCACTCCAGCTCTGTGCAGACAGCCAGGATGGCAGACCTCAAGTGAACCACCCAATAATCACAAGATCTGTTAAGGTACGAAGGCACCAGGCCAGGTTTATTGTTAACCAAGCATGGTATTGGTGCCCTATACTTGCTACAAGTACACTCAATGCATGTATGCCAGTGACAATGAACACAGCCATTCTGTCTCTAGGCTGGCCAAAGACACTCCTTTTGAGACTCCATTTTATATACCAATACAAACAAGTTACATATTGCCCTGTAACATGGTTAGTTACTGCCCCCTGATGTGGGTTGTTACCATCCGTTACCTTGTACATGTTGATTTGATCAAAACATCTCTATCCATCACGCTGTCATCCTGACCTTATCTCTAGGAGGGGTCAGTGTGTTCTTGTTACCTATGTGGGGAGAAGTTTGTACCACACTTGGCATGGGGTGTTGTGGTACCAGCCTGCTGGAATGTGTTTGCATTTCTTAGGCATGTGTGTTTCTGCAAAACCAGCCAAACCTGTTCTTGCCAGGTTCTGTGGGCTCGCGCGCAGGCAGAGCCTGACTTCCGCTCACTTTGCTTCTTTGCTTTATATCAGCAAAGCTTGACCACTACTTTAGTTCAGGCCTCACCCCAGGCTTCTAATACCAGGCCTTATGCTTTTGGCTCTCTTCCTACTACAGCACATCTAACATAGGGAATGCCAGTGAAAAAGAGGTAGGATCAGAGACTAAAATAGGGAAAGAACAAGTTAAAAATTACTTAGACAAGTGTGATGTCTTCGAATCACCAAGGCCTGATGAAATGCATCCTAGAAAACTCCAGGAGCTGACTGAGGAGATATCTGAGCCATTAGCGATTCTCTTTGGAAAGTCATGGAAGACGGGAGAGATTCCAGAAGACTGGAAAAGGGTAAATCTAGTGTCCATCTATAAAAAGGGGAATATGGGCAACCCGGGGAATTACAGACCAGTCAGCTTAACTTCTGTACCTAGACAGATAATGGAGCAAATAATTAAACAACCAATTTGCAAACACCTAGATGATAATAAGATGATAAGTATCAGTCAGCATAGATTTGTCAAGAACAAATCCTGTCAAACCAACCTGATAGCTTTCTTTGACAGGGGAACAAGCCTTGTGGATGTGGGGGAAGCAGCATATCTTGATTATAGTGAGGCTTTTGATACTGTCTTGCACGACCTGCTCATAAACAAACTAGGGAAATACAACCTCGATGGAGCTACTATAAGGTGGATGCAAAACTGGTTGGAAAACTGTTCCCAGAGAGTAGTTATCAGTGGTTCACAGTCAATGCTGGAAGGGCAGAAAGAGTCGAGTCCCGCAGGGATCAGTTCTGAATCTGGTTCTGTTCAATATCGTCATCAATGATTTAGATAATGGGACAGAGAGCACACTTATAAAGTTTACGGACGATACCAAGTTGGGAGGGATTGCAAGTATTTTGGGGAATAGGATTAAAATTGAAAATGATCTGGACAAACTGGAGAAATGGTCTGAAATCAATAGGATGAAATTCAATAAGGACAAATGCAAAGTATTCCCCTTAGGAAGGAACAATCAGTTTCACACACACAAAATGGGAAATGACAGCCTAGGAAGGAGAACTGCGGAAAGGGATCAGAGCAGATCACAAGATACAGATAAGTCAAGAGTGTGATGCTGTTGCAAAAAAAAAGCAAACATCATTCTGGGATGTATTAACAGGAGTGTTGGAAGCAAGACACGAGAAGTAATTCTTCCACTCTGCTCCGCGCTGATTAGGCCTCAACTGGAATATTGTGTCCAGTTCTGGACGCCACATTACAGGAAAGATGTGGACAAATTGGAGAAAGTCCAGAGAAGAGCAACAAAAATGATGGAAGGTCTAGAAAACATGAGCGATGAGGGAAGATTGAAAACACTGGGATCATTTAGTCTGGAAAAGAGTACGTAAAAGGTTGTTACTAGGAGGAGGAAGAATTGTTCTTAACCTCTGAGGTTAGGACAAGAAGCCAGCAAGGGAGGTTTAGGTTGGACATTAGGAACAACTTCCTAACTGTCACGGTAGTTAAGCCCTGGAACAAATAGCCGAGGGAGGTAGTGGAATCTCCATCACTGGGGATTTTTAAGAGCAGATTAGATTAGACAAATACCTGTCAGAGATGGTCTAGATAATACTTAGTTCTACCCTGAGTGCTGGGACTGGACTGGACTAGATGACCTCTCGAGATCCCTTCCAATCCTGTGATTCTATGATTGTATGATTAACATAGTTTCCATATAGCAGAAATGTGTTACAGATATGCTGGGAAAGTGGCGTGTTTGTGTGAGTACATACATGACAAAGAGATCAGCAGGCAAAAAGGTTTATCTAAAATACCTGTAGTTTGAGGGTTACAAGGTAGTTTCACTTTTACATTTTGTCAATGATTAACTATAAGGGCATAAGGAAATAAAGTGTTTATATTCAAAGCAGTTCTCCGCGTTCTGGAAGTAGATCTGCTGCTCTATCCCCACAGGACCCTGCAGTCTGTAGGTAAGTCACTCATTCGCTCGTTTGGACCATGGAACGGATGCGGAGATGGAGAGTCAAGATGAGTGGGGTGGCCATATTTCCCAAATGGAAAATGGGACACTGCCTGGAGCTGGCCCAAACCCTCTCCTCACCTCCAGCACGGGGCTGGCCCAAACCACTTGCCAAAGCCCCCGCCCTGCTCGTGGGACTGGCCCAAGCCGCTCGCTTTGGACCCCCTTCTCTGTGCAGGGCTGGCCTGAGCCACTCACCCAAGCCCTGCCCTCCCCCCGCGCGAAGCTGGGGTCGCTGCTGGTCCGAGCCCTGCCTCCCCCGTTACCCTCCCCTGCGTGCGAGGCTGGCATTGCTCCTCATCTCCCCTCATGTTCCGCCACTTTGCACCCCACGTTTTTGACAAAATTGGGCACTTGCCCCGTTTGCTCTTCCAAACTGATCAAGTTGGCCGGAGCAAACGGGAGAAATGCCCATTTTGCCAAAAAAGTCAGAACGGCCGGGACAGGGCTTAAAAAGGGACTGTCCTGGCCAGAGTGGGGTGTACGGTCACCCTCAAGATGAGGAAAGTTTCAGGGCTGAGCTACTTTGCTGGCTCAGTGTCAAAGCTGGTTCTATTGTTTCTCTCTGTTCAGTATCTTCCGGTGTTTTATTGACGTAACCCCCCCCCCCCCCCTTGTGAAATCCCACGTACAAGTGGTAAGGTTGGGTGGTTGAGTATCCAGAGTCCAGAAATGCCAGTGTCAATGTTACCTGTTTCGGCTGTCCCCGGTGCATGTACTTTGCTCCAAGACAGGGCATGGTTCCTGTGACTTGCCCTGGTGTAGCTGTATTTCCTCTCCATTCCCTTCCTGTTCCAGGGCTGAAAGTGTCTGGAATGGAGAGTTAAGGACGTGATCCTAGTCAAGCATCCCGAGTTCAGCATGTGATCCTAATGGGGAGCAGGGAGCTCCCCACAGCGGGGTACGAGGTCTGTGGAACGGAGCAGGCTCTCTCATCAAGCAGTATTCTAGAAAAGGGGAACGGAGCCCGTGGTTCTCAGCCAGGGGTACGTGTTTATACTGCTCTGTGTGCTGTACAATAGCTCTAGTCCAATGGATTTTAAAATGATATGGTAAAAATGAGAACGGTAGCAACTGTTCGGTAGCACTGCCTGTGACACTTAAGATTAGCAGCCGTGTTAGTGTTTATCTGTAAATAAGAGGATGAAGACTTGTGGCACCTTAGAGACTAACCAGTTTATTTCAGCATACGCTTTCGTGGGCTATAGCCCACTTCATCAGATGCATAGAATGGAACAGAAGTAAGATGTGTTTATACACACAGAAAGAAAAAAAATGTTGTACATTATGATACCAATTCTAAGAAGCTGTTCAATTTGGATGGGCCGTTATCAGCAAGAGAAAAAAACCTTTTGAAGTGGATCTCTGTCTGACAGGAGATAGAACTATTGAAGGTAAATTAACTAGGGGGATGCAATCAGTTAGTGTCATGAGAGAATCATTCGCAATCCGTTTAGCCCTTGGTTGAGAGTTTTTGTGACAAGCAGGCGGGAGGCTGTACATGACTCTTGGGGCTAAGCTGCTCTGCTCAGGATACCTGGAGCTGTAACCTGAGACGGAGGGGGAGGGGAGTTGACACCTTGGGGCTGGCGAGGGAACAAAGGGCAGGGAGACGTTGGAGGTTTTGAAAAGGGGTTAGACGCTGGCTGGGGAAGAGGAGGGAGCCCGGATTCGGGGTCTCATCTCCCTGCCCCCCCAGAAGGGCCTGACTAAGGGGGCCTGTTTGTACTGACAAGCTCTAAGTGGGATTGTGTTCTTGGCATCTCAAATAAACCTTCCGATCTACTGGCTGGCTAAGAATCACTGGGAATCCCAGGAAGTGGGGGGTGTGGGAACGGGACTCCCCCACCCCCTGTGACAGTGTTCAATTTGAAAATTAATTCCAGTTCCTCAGCTTCTCGTTGGAGTCTGTTTTGGAAGTTTTTCTATTTTAAAATTGACACCTTCAGGTCTTTAATGGAATGGCCAGGGAGGTTGAAGTGTTCTACTGGTTTTTGAATGTTATGATTCCTGATGTCAGATTTGTGTCCATTTATTCTTTTGCGTAGAGATTGTCCGGTTTGGCCAATGCACATGGCAGAGGGGCATTGCTGGCACATCATGGCATATACCACATTGGTAGATGTGCAGGTGAATGAGCCTCTGATGGTGTGGCTGATGTGATTAGGTCCTATGATGGTGTCAGTTGAATGGATATGTGGACAGGGTTGGCATCGGGTTTTGTTACAAGGATAGGTACCTGGGTTAGTGTGTTTGTTGTGTGGTGTGCGGTTGCCGGTGAGTATTGTTTCAGGTTGGGGGGCTGTCTGTAAGTGAGGACTGGTCTGTCTCCCAAGATCTGTGAGAGTGAGGGATCATCTTTCAGGATAGGTTATAGGTCTTTGATGATGCGTTGGAGAGGCTTACGTTGGGGGCTGAAGGTGACGGCTAATGGTGTTCTGTTTTTGTCTTTGTTGGGCCTGTCCTGTAGTAGGTGGCTTCTGGGTACTCTTCTGGCTCTGTCAATCTGTGTTTTCACTTCCCCAGGTGGGTATTGTAGTTTTCAGAATGCTTGGTAGAGATCCTGTAGGTGTTTATCTCTGTCTGAGGGATTGGAGCAAATGCTGTTGTATCTTAGAGCTTGGCTGTAGACAATGGATCGAGTGGTGTGTCCTGGATGGAAGCTGGAGGCATGTAGGTAAGTATATCGGTCAGTAGGTTTCCGGTATAGGGTGATATGTATGTGTCCATCATTTATTAGCACAGTTGTGTCTAGGAAATGGACCGCTTGTGTGGATTGGTCCAGGCTGAGGGTGATGGTGGGATGGAAATTGTTGAAATCATGGTGGAATTCCTCAAGGACTTCTTTCCCATGGGTCCAGATGATGCAGATGTCATCAATATAGCGCAAGTAGAGTAGGGGCATTAGGGAACGAGAGTTAAGGAAGCGTTGTTCTAAGTCTGCCATAAAAATGTTGGCATACTGTGGGGCCATGCGGGTACCCATAGCAGTTCCGCTGACTTGAAGGTATATATTGTCTCCAAAGGTGAAATAGTTGTGGGTGAGGACAAAGTCACAAAGTTCAACCACCAGGTTTGCCGTGACAGTGTCGGGGATACTGTTCTTGATAGCTTATAGTCCTTCTTTGTGTGGAATGTTGGTGTAGAGGGCTTCTACATCCATAGTGGCCAGGATGGTGTTTTCTGGAAGATCACCTATGGATTGTAGTTTCCTCAGGAAATCAGTGGTGTCTCAAAGACAGCTGGGAGTGCTGGTAGCATAGGGCCTGAGGAGAGAATCCACATAGCCAGACAATTCTGCTGTTAGGGTGCCAATGCCTGAGACGATGGGGCGTCCAGGATTTCCAGGTTTGTGGATGTTGGGTGGTAAATAGAATACCCCTGGTCGGGGTTCTTGGCATGTGTCTGTATAGATCTGTTCCTGTGCTTTTTCAGGGAGTTTCTTGAGCAGATGGTGTAGTTTCTTTCGGTAATTCTCAGTGGGATCAGAGGATAATGGCCTGTAGCATGTGGAGTTAGAGAGCTGTCTAGCAGCCTCTTGTTCATATTCCAGCTTATTCATGATCACAACAGCAACTTCGTTGTCAGCCTTTTTATTATGATGTCAGAGTTGTTCCTGAGGCTGGGGATGGCGTTGTGTTTAGCATGGCTGAGGTTATGGGACAAGTGATGCTGCTTTTCAACAGTTTCCGCTTGTGCATGGTGGCAAAAGCAATCTATGACACTTTTGTATTTTTATGTCCAATTCTGTAGGCAAGTAGTTGTTAAGTGAGGTGAAACTTGCGGTACGCAAGACAAATCAGATTCCTGAAAGGGGCACAGTTGTCTGAAAAGGTTGAGAGCCACTGAGCTGAGCAACCTGAACAGTAACAGGCGTGGTTACAAATGATCAACTGTGAATGTTATTTAAAGGTTGTTTGTCCCCTTCTTGCAGATCATGAATGAAGATGTTAAATAAGAAGAGATACTGAACCCTGCAGTTCCTGCTAGACATTCCCGCTCAGTATTTAGTCGTTGATCATTATCCTGTTTTGAAGGCTGGTGAATTTTAGAGGCAATATTTGCCACAGCTGCTAACTAGCTGTTCTTGTAAGTAAGGACCTCTCCTCTGCACTAGTGGGTGAAAGTACACTGTAACTGCAGGACATAAAACACCTTATCTAGATAAGGAGAGTAATTTTCCTTAGCACTTTGCTCTGTACTTACCAGATAACTACATCTTTGTGCCATTTTAAAATGATTTAATAACAGTGAAATAGAAGTTGGATTGTAATGACGTACTGTATCCGTGCTCCATAAGAACTAACGTGAATGGGAAGAAAATCTTTTATATTATACACTGTGGATGTAGTTTACTGTCTAATGCTGTATGGGGTTGAGACCTCTGGAGACACAGATAATGAAGCCCCAACTAGCAAGTGTGGCCTGCTCTTCAGCTGGTGTAACCTGGCACATCCCCACTGAGATCAGTGCAGCTACGCCAGGTTACAGCCCAGGATCTGGCCCTGTGAAATCAACCCTCTTTCTCTGTTAGAGGGATGTTCTCGCCTGCTTTAGACTTTGACCCTGGCACCTAAAAATGGGCTAATTTCCCCATAAATAAAAGAAGAACAAAACGGGTTTCTTTAAGGTCCTTGGCTCCGAGTGTATGGAAATCAGCTCTGCGTCTAAAAGACAAGACAGGCCAAGGCAGCCCAAAGGCAGCAGGACAGAAGTGAACCAGTTTTTGTCCAGTGCTACAAGGGTTAACGTGTCTAAGCCGACTTGCTCTCTTTTAGGAATACGGCAAGGGCTCCCGGCACCCTGTGCCCTCCTCCAGATGCTCCAATTGGTCTGGTTTCCTGTGCTGCTGGGATGTGTCATTGCAGGATCAGGTGAGTTACAAACCAGGAGCCCACGGGGCTGTGCTATGTGACAGAGCGGTTACCGGCGGGGAAGTACAACCAAACCCACGGCTGTGCGTGGAGTTTATAACACCACGTTCTCCTTCTCCCAGAGCTGAGTGACAAATCACACATCCACTCCAGAGCCGGGGAGGACATCACCCTCAGCTGCAGATTCAAGCTCTCCTCAGACTTTGTGCTGAACAGACTCCGCATCCACTGGCACGTCTTCCGGGACGAGGAGGGCTCCGTGGTGCACAGTTACTATGATGGGGCTGACCAGCTGGAGGACCAGGAGGTGGAGTTCAAGGGCCGGACGAAGCTCTTTCTCCAAGAGCTCAGTGAAGGGGTGGCCTCCCTGAACCTCACCCAGGTCCGGCCATCAGACAGCGGGGAGTACAGGTGCATCATAGTGAACAGCCAGGATGTGGTCATAGGGAGCGTCATCCTCCACGTATCAGGTAAACAGACCATGCTCTGCCCAGCGCGGACAGCAAACTGGAGCTGGGTTAGCTAGGTCTGCAGGGGGCTCCGGGCTCCATGTGTGAGAGGAGCGTGAGCTCTGCAGAAAGAGCTTCCATCACCCGTCCTCCAAGGCAGCGAGACTCCTCATAACAAGGACGGCACCACTGGCTGCTCCTCAGGAGCTGGTGGGGTGAGCGGGTCCGTTCTGCTGTCTGGATGCAATGCAAGCAACAGGCAAGGCTCGGAGGTTTGAGGAGGATACCGCTGCTGAGCCCTGCAGTGAACTGGGCTCCATCAAGTTGGAGGCCCTGTGCTCTCTTGGCTGCTCAGTGATCTGTGCCCACAAAGGCTAACCAGAGATCTTGCTTTTCAGCACCGTATGAACCGCCCCAGATCATGGTCCTTTCCTGGGAGGAGGGCGAGATGACCCTGCAGTGCAAGTCCAGGGGGGGCTATCCCAAGGCCGAAATAACCTGGCACGATGGGAACGGGAACCAGCAGAACCAGTCGGAGCCAGCAGAACTTCGTCGGAGCAGCGAGGGAGTGTTCCAGGTGCAGAGCCGCCTGGTGGTGACCAGCCCTGAGGACAGCACCATTTGCTGCTCGCTGATCCATGCCCCCTTTAACCAGAACCTGAGCGTCTGTGAGAGAGTTACAGGTAACAGTGACAAGCCTCAACCAGCGCTGGGGTGCACCCTCCCTGATACACCGGGGAGACAGAGCACCGCAGACATAAGCCAGCTCTGGGGTGGAAGGTAGTAGCTGTTCTGCAGCAGACACCAAGGCAGGGAAGGGTTTCATCTGGGCCCGGGCTCAAACTTTGGCTTGTCTGAACGTTGCCAGGGGGAGGTTGTGGCAGGAACTTGGTCCCAGCACCTTGGGGTTTGCAGGCTGTGTCTGGAAGGAAAAGCCAGGATGCAGCGAGCTCCTGGGACTCCGTTTTCCTCTTCGGTGGGCTGAACTGACGCTGCCAGGAATCAAGGCTGGCTTGCTGGGAGAAGAGGCGTTTTTATACTTTGACACCATGTGGAGCTGTTCCCTCTCCCATGCGGGTCAGGGACTCCATAACCATTGTGGTGAGTGACGGAGTCCTCCCCCCTGTCGCTATCTGAGGCCACGTCTACACTACAGGGACTAGTGACATCGCTAGGGCGCTGGAGCTCAGTCGGAATAGCCCTGTCGTGCAGACGCAGCCTGTGCCAATGGCAGGGGTTTTTCTGTCACTGGAGGAGCTCCACCTCCCAGAGCGATGGTAGCCAGGTTGAGGGATGCGTTCATCTATCAGCCCAGTGGCATCTACACCAGAGCCTTAGTGGGGTAACGGCAGCGCTCAGGGCTGTGCATTTCACACCCCTGAGTGCCAAAGCTGTGTTGAGTAACTTTAACGTGTAGGCCAGGCCTGAATGACTCTCCACTGGCAGGAGACCCAGTCCTCAAAGTCTTTTCAGTACCATTGTGAAGTGATCCCATGTACCTAGTATTTGATCACAGTCTGCATCCTGAGCCCTCAGTCACCTACTTTTAACCTCTCCAAACGCAGCCTTGATGAAGGAGAACAAGACTGATGCAGAGAGCTCTGGCCACAGCAACGCTTGGATTTTTGCCATCGTAGGCGTGGTAGTAACCGTTGTGGTAGGTGTTGGATTCTATATGTACCGGAGAAGAAGACGGAGCTCTCAGAAAGGTAACAGCATTGGAGAACTATTGCACACTACGTGTTTCTTCTTCTTCCCAGGGGATCCATTTGTATGGATAGCAAACAATTGAGTAGGCAGCTCACTGATGAGCTGCTGGGGCACCCAAATGCTCCCCTCCATGTAAACCTAGGAGCAACATCACCCGCCCAGGAGATATTTGTGAGGGTTGGAATTAATAATGTGTCTTCAAAGAGGGGAGGGCGAGAGGGACTCAGACTAATGGATCTACTGTTAGACAAATTTACCAATAGGACAAAGTCTTCTTCTCGTACATGATCCATCCATCAGTCTGGAAAGAGAACACTGGCAACCAGCGAGCAGGGAAGCCACCTGCTCTTTTCCACAAGATACTCAGAGGCTTCCTGCTGCAGCCAGGTGACCCCACTGGGGACCAACCCCTGAATGAGTCCTTCAAAGAGGAGTTGCAGGCAGGTTTCTGTACCTCATACTTCTAGGATAGTCAGTCAGGTAATTTCCCTGAAGCAGAGTCACTTCACGGTCTGCAGTAAGGTGCTACCTGTTGGAAATATCGTAACTGACAGAGTTTGGAGTTAGAGCAGGCTACCACAAGTAATGAGCTGTGAAGCATTCTTGGCAGGAAGGATGTAACACAGTCTGACTGTACCATGCAATAAAGGGTTACCACGTTCTGGCTCAGGGTTATGCTCTTAATTTCAGCTACTCCTGTATGCTACAGTGCAGAAAACGAAGTTCACCTGCAGACAGACTACAACGGTAAATACCCAGAGCTGAATTCTGTGACTCCGTCATATGAAGGATGCAATAGTGCATGTAACACGTGGTGCAGCAATGGGTCACCACACTCTGGCTCAGATTTGTGTTCTTGGTTTCAGCTCCACGTGAACAGCACGGTGAAGAGACGGCTGTCCTGCTGGAGCCTGAGCATGAAGGTGAGTATTTGACACTGATTTCTGAGGCTCGTTCTTTCTGTGAAGATGAAATAGCACAGGTAACACATTGTGCAGCAACCGGTCACCACACTTTGGCTCAGCGTTATGTTCTTGGTTTCAGCTCCATGTGAACAGCACAGTGAAGAGGATGAGGTTTCCCTGGAGAATGAGGCTGAAGGTAAGAGCCCCACTGCTGAATTCTACTCATTTCTGCGAGAGGGACCAGCCTCAAGCTGCCCAGTGAGTTGTCTACTGGTCCCAGTTTGAACCTTGATCTGATCGTATCCTGTGAGTGGAAATGTTCAGTACCCACATGTGCAACGAACTAAGGAGGGGAGTCTGGACAATCTTTCTCAAAAAGAAAAAAAAGGAAAATAGAGCCTCAGTCAGGTCTAGAGACCCTTCCCCTGAAATGGCTCCCAACGCAATGTACACTAGCCTGGTGGCAGGCCTGGGCAGAGAAAAGGGACACTTTTGAGCATGGTTTTATAAGTCGGCTAGCACATGCCCACTGACGGGGCTCAGAAGTAGGTTTTTCTACAGCTTAGTACCATATTTCTTTCTTTCTCCACCAAACCAAGTAGTTTGGTGCTTGTCTAGGCTAAGATTAGATTTTAAACTCCAGACATTTACTGTCGCTGTGTTTTGGTTTGGTTTTTTAAGTGATAAAACACAATTTTAACAATGGGGAAAAGCAAATGTTTCCCTCACTCCTCCATAGCTCAAAAATAGTTTGCTCAAACTTTCTATAAAATTCACCTTCAGGACAGAGACCAAAGACAGTTTCAGCCCCACAGATGGATGAAGGGTTCAGAAAGTTATGAAAGGATGAAAACGGGCGTTTAGAAGTGGGGCTGTTTTGCATCCTTACTGGCAGCAGATGAACACCACTGTGTACCCATTCAAATGCAACTAGCTGTGCTTCTGTTAAGCACTCCTCACAAAGGTGATTTTTTTTCACTCTTCAGTAAAGATCTTTTTAACTTGAAATTATTTACACTGACTTGTATCCACTATCCTGTTGCCCATTGTTTTCTCTGGGCTTGACAACCTACATAATTTTGGGTCATGCAGGAATTTTGCCACTTCTCTGCTCATTAATGTGTTATTTTAAACCACTATATAAATACTGAGTTAAGGCTGGGGCTGACTACACACACACCAGTGGTTTGAAATGAGGGGAATAAAGCGTTAAGCCTTAGCTGTTCATATCTGATCCGTTTGGATAAAGAGAGGTTGCTTCTCTGTCCAGTCACACACTTGAGAGCAGGGACTCCCTGGTGCTGAGCTACACAACCCTTGTTGACAGGTTTCAGAGGGGTAGCTGTGTTAGTCTGTATCAGAAATACAGCGAGAATTCCTCGTGGCACTTTAGAGACTAACAAATTATGCCCAAATAAATGTGTTACTCTCTAAAATGCCAAAACAGCCCTTGTGGAAGACATGTCTATAGGAGGGTGTGCAATGCCCTCTTGTGGCATGTCCTTTCCCTCATCCTAAATGTAAGGTGGTGCTACACTCAACCCATAACAGCACGGTTTGGTTAATGCAACTTCCAGCACCACTGAGGCACTGGTGCCAAGGTCCAAAGACAGGATCAATGAGCATCAGGGGATCCTCACTTGGTGCTGATGGTGTCGCAACAAGGCTCAGTGCCAGCGGGGGGTAGGGACAGAGAAGCAGCAGCTGGGGGTGGTGATTGTGATGGGTTGGATCATAGAAACCCCCTGAGGAGCTGCCAACTGATGTGCCAAGACTACTCCTGCCACTGGTTTCCTTCCCTGGCACCTTGGGACTCCAGAAATCCTGTCTGGTTTGAGTCAGACCTGCTAGCCTGCTGCAAACCCAGACCCAAGCCTGAAACACATCCCCTAACAGCTGTAGGCTCAACTGAAAACAGATCAAGAAGTGTTCCTGTCTTTAACACTCAGATGCCCAACTCCCAGTGGGGTCCAAACCCCAAATAAATCCATTTTACCCCGTATACAGCTTATACAGGGTAAACTCAAAGATTGTTCACCCTCTATAACACGGATAGAGAGATATGCACAGCTGTTTGCCCGCCCCCCTCCCCGTACTAACACGTACTCCAGGTGAATTAATAAGTAAAAAGTGATTTTATTAAGTACAGAAAGCAGGATTTAAGTGGTTCCAATTAGTAACAGACAGAACAATGTGAATTACCATATAAAATAAAATAAAACACACAAATCTCTCTCTAATACAGAAATAAAACTGAATACAGACAAAACCCTCACCCTCAGATGTTTCCTTTTGCAGACTAGTCTCCTCCTAGTCTGGGTCCAGCAATCACTCACCCCCTGTAGTCACTATCCTTTGTTCCAGTTTCCTTCAGGTATCCTTGGGGATGGAGAGGCTCTCTCTTAAGCCAGATGAAGACCAAAATGGAGGGGTCTCCCTGGGGTTTAAATAGGCTTACCATATTTCAACAATCAAAAAGAGGATGGGGTATGCCCTAGTCCTGCCCCCAACCCCATCCACTCCCTCCCACTTCCCACTCCCCTCAGAACCTCCAACCCCACCCCACTCCTTGTCCTGACTGCCCCCCAGGACTCCACCCCCTACCTAAGCCTCTCTGCTCCTTGCCCCCTGACTGCCCGCTCCTGAGACACCCCCCACCCTAACTGCCCCCCTAGGATCTTACCTCCTACCTGTCCACCTGACTGCCCCGACCATTATGCACACCTCCACCCCAGACAGACCCCCCTGGACTTTCATGCCCTATTAAACTGCTCCCTGCCCCCTGACAGACCTCCCCCTGAACCACCAACCCACCCTACTCCCTGTCCCTTGACTGTCCCCTCCAGAAACCCGCTCCCCTTCTCCACCCCCAGAATGCAGGGGAGGAAGGAGGGGAGAGGACATGCTTCTACAGCTGCCAGAGGCCCTGGCCAGCAACTGGAAACTGTAAGGGGAGGGGCTCTGACTGGCTGCCAGAGCCCAATACCGCGCTCTGCATGGGGGAAATCCTGAACATTTTTAGACGTTTACAAATCCTCCCCGCCCCCGGATGCCATTTTTAACCAAAAAAGCTGGACATGTCCGGGAGAATCCGGACGAATGGTAACCCTGGTTTAAATAGATTTTCCCTTCTGGGTGGACACCCCTCCTTCCCTTTGTGTAGCATCCAGTCACAAAATGGCGATTTGGAGTCACATGGGCAAGTCACACGTCCATGCATGACACAGGACTTGCAGGTAGCAGCTGTTACCCACATGTTACCTTGAACGTCTTCAGGTAGACTTCTTATGTGGATTGGAGCCTCCCGAAATCCATTGTCCTTAAGTGCTTCTTGAATGGGCACTTAACGTGCACGTTCCTTTCCCAAACATGGTACATGCATACAAGTAGGATGAACATAACCAGTAGACCATCACCTTTACATAGATGTGTTACATGGCATACGTAGAAAAACATATTCCAGTTGTATCATAGATACCTTTGAAAGCTTTGCACACTGCACAGTGAGCTGGGAAACGAGTCTCCCCTGGGCAGAGGACACAGTGACTCTGATGGAGTGATGGAGCAGGAACTGATGGGTCGGGAAATGCACAGCTGTGTGGGGTCTTGGCCCAGCATGGCTCTGTGCCAGGACAAACCCAGAAGGCTCAGAAATAGATCATAGAAAAAAAAACGGTGTGTGTGTGTGTGGGGAAATTCCTTGGTGTACCCTAACGTATAACTGTTAACAACTATAAAACTAACAGCACACAAAGCTGTGTGGGATAACATGGACAGAGCAGTGTGTCTCCAGTTCTGGGGTGATGGAGCAGGAACTGATTTGGTCAGGAAATGCGCTTGCTTAGACAGCCTTGGGCCCTGAGTGTTTGATTGCCCCCTTCTGTGGACATGACTTTGAAGCTTGGCACCTGATCCCACAAGTGGGAACTCCAGAGGCCTGTGAAGAAGAACCAACAAATCTTATTCTCTGAACTCCTCCCAGTTCTGTTACCTTTCCTGTAGCTAGGCCAGGTCACCCTTTTGCTCTCCCTGGCATTAGGTTACAAAGTTGAGCACTCAAAGTTAGGGAATGCCAGATTGCCAGTTGCTTCACTTCCCTCTGCTCTGGGCTTCCACTCTGTGCATGATGGAATGAAGCAGGGGGTCTGTGGAAAACAGACTGTGGTCCTATAATTAAAGGTTGTATCATAATGCATACAAGGGGGCTGGATGAAAGTCACATGGGCTCAACTTTGCAAGTCACGTAGCATTTCTAATGTGGTTTGTAATGTAACTGTGCAGACAGTATGCACTGTATGGGGTGCATGACATTGACATATATGGATCGAGTTGTACAAAATAATGAATGTTACAAAGGTCAGTTAGGAGCTTCTACCTGCCCTTTGTAATAATGAGAGGGGATTGCCTCATGGAGCAGAACCAGGTGTCTGGAAAGATCAGGTGGAGGTTGGAGAAGTATTTTACAGAGAGGCAGAAACGGAACAACGCCAAGGGGAGGACGTGAGAGTTTTGGATTAAACGGGAACTAGGGACAGGTGAGGTATAGCTCTCAGGCATGAAGTTGCTGTAGAGGGCAGAAATGAATTTCCATTGAGGAGATTAGCAGATTCCTTTGATTCTGTGGGAGTTATAAATGAGAGGGGGAGGAGGAGGAAGCATTGTCACAGTGGGAGCCAGAATCATCAATAGCTTTGGCAAAAGCCAGAACAGAGCTGAGTGTACCGAGAGAAGTACGCGGGTGGAGAGAGGGGCACACAGAGAGTGCAGACATCACCACAAATGTGTGTATTGTTTTTTGCAGGAAAAGGGAAATCGCTCCAGGACTTCCTAGTGCACCTGGGACTGGAGAGACACCAAAGCAGAAAGCTCTTGCTGAATGACATCCTGGACATTAACAAGGAGTCGTTAGAAGAGAGTAACCCTCGGACGTTAGGGGAGATCCCAAGGCATTTCCTCAAGAAGGTCATGGCTGTGAATGGGATGGCCAGACGCACAAGGCTGGGACCCGCTGCACCAGGTGACAATGGGATTAGCAAGGATGGGGAGGAACTCTTTGCCGTTATTCCTCCTAGAAACCCAACCCCCAGTGTGTGTGTGAACCCCCTGGATGTTCTCTGCACTGTTCTGTGCTGCTCAGACACGTTCCTGCGGCAGGAGATCCTGCTGAAGATGTCCATGTGCCAGTTCGCCCTCCCACTGCTGCTGCCTGCCCTGGACACCCCCACGTGCACGCTCCTGCTGTGGGCCATGAGGGACATCGTGAAGAAATGGAGGCCGCTCTCCTTGCGAGAGAGTCGGGGGTTCAGGGAAGAGAGCCTGGTGCTCATGTCAGTGCCAACCTTTTCCTTCGTGCGGCTGGGGAGATGCAGCTTGTCCAAGTCCAAAATCCTTAACAAGGTCCTCAGCCCCCTCCAGCAGCAGCACGATTTCTTCATCCACCGGGACATGGAGTCTGGGAACGTCCCTCGGGCAATCGCAGAGGGGTTGGTAGAGATCTCATGGTATTTCCCTGGGGGGAGGGAGAGTTCCGATCCTTTCCAGGAGCCCATTGCAGTTACTAACCTGCGAGGAGACTTTGAGTCCCACCAGCTGCAGTTCCACTTCCTGGCAGAGGTCTCCTCAGCTGTGTTCATATTCGCTGACTGCATCAGTGAGAGAAAATACGAACTCCTATCATCACTGCAGGGCTTGAGAACAAAATTCTACTTCATACTCAACCCCAGAATTACTACAGCCAGTAAAACACAGGGATTCCTTAATAAACTGGCCCCACTGCTCAAGCTGACCCAGTCCCATGTGTTTGTGAAGGATAACACTGCAAATGGTTCAGACTTTGTGACAAGGCTGCAGGACACCTTAGCACACCTGATGAAGCCGCCCCAGAGAGCAGTCAGCATAGAAGACATGGCTGTGAAAGCACGTGAACTAGGATGCCAGGTAGACGAGGACTGTGAGGAATGTGAGGAAGCGAGAAAGAGAGCAGACGAAATCACTGGGGAAATAGGGGACGTTGTCAAGTACAAGGGCAGAGCACTGACGCTCCAAGGGGATCTATGGAAACGCCTGGCTGAAGTAGAAAGAGAACTCTGTCAAATGAAGAAGCAAAGAGAAACCCCCACAGAGATCTATAAATCGCAACTGAGACAGAAATTGCTGGAATTACGGACCCAGCAGAATGGGCATGATCTCACTGGTGGGATGGGGACATTTAAGGCATCACTAGAACAGCAGTGTCCAATGAAAACACAGTACTTCCTGAAATGGATGAAATTCAGGCTGGACCACATTGCTAGGAAGAATCTTTCCAAACTGCGGGCTCAATATAAGGAGACATATATGACTCCAGGCTATAGCCCCGAGAAGCTAGCAAAGCTAGATACATTAATTGCAGCCAGTTCCTTAGGGGTGGAGCATTTTATGCGGGAGTTGGGGCAGTTTTATGAGGCAGAACATTCAGTGTGTAAGGACAGCAAAACAGCCCAAAGCCAAAGGCGGTTCACCCATCTCCCAGGCATAGCTGCTGACCTGATGCTGAGTGGATTTGCTCTAGAGATCATTGATGGAGACGCATCTCACGTCCCGCTGCAGTGGGTAACAGATGTTCTGACTCAGCTCCATACCAAGCTGGGGGCAAGGTCCAGGTTGCTGGTTCTGTCAGTGCTGGGCGTGCAGAGCACCGGCAAATCCACCCTGCTGAACTCCATGTTTGGCCTGCAGCTGGCAGTGAGCAGCGGCCGATGTACGCGAGGAGCCTTCATGACACTCATTAAAGTAGCAGAGAACTTTCAGCAGGAGCTTGGCTGTGACTTTATCCTGGTGATAGATGCAGAAGGTTTGAGAGCCCCTCAGCTGGCAAAGCTGGAGGACAGTTATGAACACGACAATGAGCTGGCCACACTGGTGATTGGGTTAAGCGACATAACGATCATTAACATGGCCATGGAGAACACCAGCGAAATGAAGGACATTCTGCAAATCGTGGTCCATGCCTTTCTCAGGATGAAGGAAATAGGGCACAAACCCAACTGCCAGTTTGTGCATCAGAACGTCAGTGATGTGTCTGCCCACGAACAAAACATGAGGGACAGGAATCGTTTCCTGGAACATCTCAATGAAATGACCAAAGCTGCTGTGAGGATGGAAAAACTAAGCAGGGATCTGACTTTTTTGGATATTATGGAGTATGATCCAGAAAAACACAACTGGTACATCCCTGGGCTGTGGCAGGGAGTCCCGCCCATGGCTCCAGTGAACCTGGGGTACAATGAGAGTGTATGTGAACTAAAGAAATACTTGCTTGAATTTATGAGAAGCCGGTCACCTAACAGAAACCCCAGGGACATCCCCCAGTTTACCAGGTGGGTGAGGAGTTTGTGGAACGCTGTGAAACACGAAAACTTCATCTTCAGCTTCAGAAACAGCCTGGTAGCTGAGGCCTATAATCAGCTGTGTCTGAGGTATTCGGAGTGGGAGTGGGAGCTCCGCAGGAAGATGCATCTCTGGGTATGTGACCAAGAAATGGCAATTCGGAACCAACCACTCAATGAACTAAATAAACTAGATTCTGGAAACTTAAAACAGGAGGCCCAGGAAAAAGTGCAGCAAGGGGAGGAGAAGATTTTATTTTGTTTACAGAGATACTTTGAAAGTGGAGCTAGAGACCAACACCTGATAGAAAAGTACAGAGAAGATTTTATCAGAAGCACAAAGAGCCTCAAGAAGGAACTTGAACATTACTCAGCCAGCAAGTGTGAAAAAGCGATTCTTATTAAAAAAAGCTGGCATAAGATAGACGATATCCAGGCCGCGTACATGAGAATGACGGAAAAGAAAGTTGTCAGCCTTCTGGAAGATTGCAAGAGAAGAAAACTTAAACTGGAGAAGGAGAAACTGGAAGTAGAATTTGAAACAATGTGGAAAGAAGCAGTGTCTGAGTTAAAGCTCATCAGTTTAAAGAAATGCCGAGTTCCCCAAGATCTACAGTTCCAGCTGAGAAAGGACCTAGAGAATCAAGGGAGCACAGTCAGACAGAAACTCCAGGAAGCAGGAAATCTGTGCAGTTACAGGATGAAATCTTTCACTGTGGAGAACGAGTATCTGGATTTAACATGTTTCAGGGACATGAGAGAATCGTTCTCACAGGAATACCGGGACAAAGTAGAGGAACTTGCTCGTTCTTTAATGGATAAGTGCCACTGTTATATCGAAGAGAAGGTGAATTCCAAAGTGAACTATGACAAGACCTATGGCAGAGAACTGCTGCGGATGATCAACGAGAGGCTTCGGAAGGAGGATGTGCCAAACCTTCACACTAAAGTTTCTTTTGAAGTTGACCTGAAACTTCATATTCTGGGGGAGGCGGCCCATGCATTCCAGCAGATGCATGATGACTTTATCAAAGAAAACGATCCTCGGGAACGGCTGGAGAAACTGAAATCTCAGTATTTGTCCACGTTTATAAACCTTTACCAGGAAAAGGATACCTGCCAGCAGAGAGCCAGGGATTTCTGTGAACACTGTCTCAAACCTGCCCTGGCAGAACATGTTAATGAAAGACTGGGAATCAGAATAGTCGATGACCTTCCCAAAAGTGCGAAGGCCAATGGTTATGGCAGCCGGGTCTCCTTCCAGTTCTCTGTGCTGCAGAATCTGCTGGAGGAGATGGACTTTGACAACTACATGAAATACATTAACAACTATGAAAGTTTTGTCAAAGCAGCAATATGGAAAGACATTTCAGATCACTATGGAAACAGAGAAAGCGTGGAAGCTCTCGAAAAAGAGATCCTGTCCGCCATCATCCAGAAAGTCAGAGGAGCTCTAGAGACGTCAGCAGATGGGAAAACGAGCACAGTCTCTGACTTTGTAACAAACCTTTGCAGGCTGTTACAGAAAGACCTAGTCCTCTCCAGAGACAGTTTGGAAACAACCCTCTTCCAGTTTACAGCCAGTGCTGATACCAGCCAGTTTTCTGCTGACATTCAGGACTCTCTCTCTGAGCTGGAGCTGAACCTGGCATCAGAATTTAAAGCTGTGAACATAGAGGAGAAACTCGCCAAGCTCCAGGTGAAGCCCCAGGATGAGCTGTTCAAGAGAGTGTTTGGCTGTGGGATGCAATGTCCATTCTGCGGAGTCCCCTGTGAAGAAAAAGGCTCGACTCACAAGGAGCACTCTGCAGCAGTACATCGGCCCCGGGGACTGAGGCGACGCAGGGATTGCCACACAGAAATACTTGACTATTCGTTATGCTCCTCTGATGTGGTCTCTAATGCTTTCTTTAGCAATTCAGATACAAAAGAGGAACTGGTTCCCTTCAGAGATTATCGCCGACATTATCCAGACTGGCTCATTCAACCGGACCCCAGTGCAGAGGCTTCTGATTACTGGAAGTTTGTTTTTAAAGAGTTCAATCACCAGTTTGCCAGACAGTATGATACTAAACCAGCCCATCTCCCTGAAGACTGGGGCAAACTAACCAAGGAGCAGGCCCTGGAGAGCTTAAAGGCAGTCTATAACATGCAATAATGCAATACAGACACCTGGGGAATCCTTCTCCTTGGACCCCATGGTATGGAAAGGTGAGCCTGGGCCATTAACCCTTTACATGGGTATTTTGCAATCCAAAGGAACCTCACAATGGTCTGCAGACAAAGAGGGGAGGTTTAACATACACAGGCTATGTGCATACTATGGCTTAGGTAGGTATAAGGTATGTCTCTAAGGGGTATGAATAAACCATTCCCTAAGCAACATAAGTTACACCGATCTAAATGTCAGTGTGGACAGCACTATGTCTGCAGGGAACATCTTCTTCCCCTGCCCCTGATATAGTTGCCACCACTCATGGGGGCGGCTCTCTCCCTTCGGGTTAGAGCATCTGCACTAGCAGTGCTACAGCGGTGCCGCTGCATTGGTGCTGCTGTAAGGTCTGTAATGTAGCCATAACCACAGTCCCCCAGTCTGGGTGCAGTTCCTGGGTGGCCTCTTCTTTCTCTAGGGAGTTTCTCCCTGCATGTTCCACACCAATGACCCAGCATGGTGAGCCTAAGCCTCCTTCAGCAAAACAATTCCTTAGGCCTTGTCTTCATTGAACAGGTGTGTTTTTAACTTGTGTTAAACTACCTCGTGTTCAAAACCTACTGAAGACAAGGCACTCGTAGTTTTAACCTGTCCTAGCTAAGTTCCTCCCTAAGGTTACTATACACGACAAAAGAGAGGTGTGAGTCCCCTGCTCATGTACACATATTTGCACTGGTTCTCATCAAACTAGTGCAGGTATAAATAGTTGTGTAGCCACAATAGTATGGGTAGCGGCAGTGAAAGCACAGTTTAGCCATGCCCAGTATGTACCCACCAGTTTCAGGAGGGTTTGTATTCTACAGGGGAATTGTACCCCTAGTTCATAGTGCAGACATAGTCTAGGATTGACCCCTTGTAAAGGTGCTGCCCGTGGGAGCCAGCTGAGGTGTCTCAATGAGGGTGAACTGCAAACCGAACGGGGCCAACACACCCCAAACACTGGTGGAGATTCCAATACTTAGATTTACCAACCAGCACAAAACAGCTTCTATAGCACCTCACTATGGACTAAGAAGTCCAAACCACACAGTTCCCCTTAAAGTCCCCAGTCACCAGCCTCCCTTCAGACACATCTGTCAGGTATGATGATGGTTACTGAGAATCTTACTTCATCATATAAAAGAAAAGGTTCTCCTGACCCCAAAGGACCAAGGCCCAGAGCCAGGTCAAATGATAACTTGGATCTGACCCAAAATACACCCTAGAGTCAATTCTTGTTAACTAAGCTAAAAATTATTAAAGAAGAAAAGAGAGAGTGTTGGTTAAAAGATCAATAGACCCCCAGTCTGGATTCAGTCCTTGGGGTTTAGTTGCAGAGCAGAGATGAGCTGGCAGTTGCCAAAAGTCCTTTCAGAAATAGTCCAGAGGTTCTAGTCCAATGTCCATATCCAGGGTGACTCCAGTCAGGGACTGGGGATCTCAATCCTTATGGCTCAGGGTTTCCCCTTCTTGAACCCCAAAGCAGATGGGAGACAAAGAAGGATCCTGTCCCAGGGTTTTTATCCATTTCCAGCAGCCGTTTGGCCTGAGAAAACAATCGGCTTAACTTTCCTTCTCCCAAACATCCTGGCAATTAGCACAGGACAATTCATCCATTAAACAGTTCAGATACAGGTTACCACAACCTTCAAAGAGACATATAAACAAAACTATTTCATTCAAGTGTCTTCCTAAATCCCAATACTCCTTTCTGATCTTTGAATCAAGGCCATAGTAATAGACAAGACTTGTTTGCTGACATCACAAGACCTGAACAAACATCTCCCCTTCTCTCTCTAACCCTGCCAGCGGCATTTCAAAGCTCTGGTCATTTCCCTCTCTTTCTAAGCAATCTTTAAAGTTTGGCCATCGGTCAGGCCAGTCCGTGAGTTCATTAACTCTTTCTGGCTCTGTCACCTTTCCATGAGATTCTATATTACACTCATAATGTCACATCTCTACCAGTTTACATGTCAGAATACGAATTGCCCTGTGTGAACATAAGAGCGGCCAGACTGGGTGAGACCAGAGGTCCATGCAGCCCAGTATCCTGTCTTCTGCCAGTGGCCAACGCCAGGTGCCCCGGAGGGAATGAATAGAACAGGGAATCACCACGTGACCCATCCCGTCACCCATCCCAAGCTTCTGGCAAACAGAGGCTATGCACGAAGTGAGACTTTTTGTAATACTTTTATGATTCCTACGCATCCCTCAGTTTCCCTCAGCACTTTGGATTGTCACCCAGTGTGACCTAGTGACCCCAGGATGCCAGCTGCCATAGGAATTTACAGGGATCCCCTGGGTCTGATGTCTACATAATAGTGCACCAAAGGCTGACCTGTGCGATCTCTACCAGCAGGCAGTAATATGCTAACAGTAACATGTAATCATTGCAAGATGAACGGAAGGATACTATTTTAAAAGATTTGTATCTCTACTGAAAATGGCGTTCTTAAAATATACATGGTGACAGGTCACCAGAAGATGAGAAATGAGTTCAGTTCCGGCCGAGGGTAGGAGAAACTTTTCTCCCTGGCTGACCATTGTGGGTTGTGTATCTGACAATGTGAGGCTATTTATACTCGAAGCCACCAGTAATTAACACTGCAAAGTCAACGCGAGATCACAAGATTGACAGGAAGGAACACACAGCAGTGAGCTATTTATGACAAGAGCAAGGAATAGGCTGGTATACAAGGAGACACATGGTATCCTTCACCTAGGGACAAGCGACCAGCGTGCTTGTCTTATGAACAGATAGTCACGGCTGTTAAATGCTGGAAGAAAGACTTTGGCTGGGCTGACTTCTGTGTAGCAGGAGGGTGTCCTGTTAGTTAAGTCTCAACTCCAGAAGACTACTATGATTTTGTTTTATATTTAACCAATTGTTAACTCTACTTCTGCCTGTTTGCTGTAACACGAATCTCTGCTCTTTGTTAAATATACTTAGATACATTTATAGTGAAATCAAGTCCAAGTGCTGCGTGTTAAGCTGAGCGGTGATCTGAGGTGTAGCTGGTAAGCTGCGTGTGCTGATCCTTTTTCGCCTGTGGCCGGTGGTTGGAGAGCCAACCCCTGGCAGGCACAGACGAGGCTCCCTCATGCTAAGAGCAGGTGAGAGCGAGGTGCCTCCCAGCCCTGGATACCCCTGGAAGCATCACACCCATTGGTTGCAGGCAGATTAAATACTCTCTTGGGACAGAGCAGGAGACATGAGATGTTGTGTCACATAGCTCTCTGGGGTAGAGTGAATGGGTTGTTAAAGGACTGGCTGAAACTGACCCAGATCGATGGTGGGTCCCCAAAGACAGAACAGTTGACACCTGTCCATGGGAATCTCCTGCGGGTGGAACATGTGAACTCAGTATGGGTCAGCAGGCTGTGATAAGAGGTGGCTTTTGGGGTAGGCTCCGCTTGCACCTTGGACTGACAAAGGGACAAAGACAGTCAGGCCCAATCATGGATTCCACGGCAGCATGGCTGGGTGGAGAGCTGGCCTGGCCAGAATGGAGTAGGTCTTAACTCTCATTTCTCGGTGCTAACCTAGGGACTTCCTACGCTGGATTCCAGCTGACTAATAAACCCGATTCTGTTTGAAAAGACTGCCGGGTGTCCCTGCAAAAACCTGCTGAGGTGCATTGGTCCCTGGAGACTGTAAGAGTGTCTCAGCTGGACTCACAGGGCAGAACTGACAGTGTGAAACAGGAGTGCTGGAGCCCAGAGGCTCAGGCTACATCTATACTTAAAAATGCTCCTGTTTCACACTGTCAGCTAGCACTGTCTACATTGGGACTTAGTTTGGCTTAACTATATCGCTTAGGGATGTGGATTTTTCATGCTCTGGAATGACGTAGCTGGATCAGTCTAACTTTCTAGTGTAAAACAGCCCTTAGTCTCCGAGGCACGGAGGCTGCACAGCCGCTAAAGGCCTTGTCTACACCAGGCTGTTAACGTGTTATGGAAGGGATTGTCTACACAGGGAAATGTACCAGTATAATTATACCAGCATAACTCCTGGTGTGGGCACGCTAATTTGCGATTGTCTTTTGTCAGTTTAGCTTAACGTTGTTGGAAGTGATTTAACCTAACCCCCAAAAAGGGTGCTTTAATTCCTGAATCAGGGTATAACTATTGCAGTATAGTTCTGCCAATAAATTTCACCATGTGAACAAGTTTGTAACACCTTCCAAACCCAAGCTTAGTCTATCCTTAACATGTAGATTGACCTAGCTGGGCACAGAAGGCAAGCTCTGTGGGACAGTGGCTGTGTACTTACTTGTTTTCTGCTGCACCCAATGTATTTCTGGGCACACAAAAATAATACATAATAGAATATTCAGATAATATTGTTTTCCATCTTATACTGTTTCCTTACAGTGATTTTCCTTTACACCCAAAACCAACAGAAGTCCCGGCAGGCTAAAGCATCACTGCCCCTCTGTTGGAGTTAGTGCAGAAAATAACACGACAATTCACAGGGGTACCCCAACCTGCGTGAGCCACACACTCACCCACTGACCGTGAGGCAAAACTGCTGCCGTCTGGGGACGCCTTCTGAGCTCTGCAGACATTTCTTGCACTCAGGTAGCATAGCAGAGTTCCCTGGGCCTTTGTCACAGCTGCTGTGTGTATTAGCGCTGAGCCTGGCCACGTTTTCAGAGGGGTCACTGAGTAGTTTCTGGGCCTGGTTTCCAGAGGTGCGGAGCAGCCACAGCTGCAGTTACAGTCGGCTCCTGCTGGGAGCCGGGCACTTTGGACAAGCTGACTTTACTCTGGTACCCACACAGTTCTTTTGAGAGCCTGGCCCTGCCTGTCTCGTCCTGGACACCCCAACATGCAGGCACCTTGTTCTACAGATAAAACTACACAGGATCTTTTCAGGGGACAAGACAAGAATGTCACGTTTATTATAACACAATTTGATTTATAACCAATAGCTAATATTTAATACCTATGTATACACACCACACACACACACACACACACACCACACACACACACACACACCACACACACACACACACACACACACCACACACACACACACACACACACACACCACACACCACACACCACACACACACCACACACACACACACACACACTAGATGTTCTGCAGCTGCTGTATAGTTACCCGTCCTGAACGTAGCTTGAGTCCGTGGCTTGGGTTCACAGCTTGGGATCGTAGCTTGTGGCGGCTTAACTGGCCAAGAGAGCCGGGCACAAGGAGGGGCCGGGTCTCTGTCGGGCACGCACCGATATCCCTTGATGTTGGCAGCAGAACGTTACCCAAAGTCTCCCATCTCACCCATCCTTTTTATAGGCTTTTAGTTTGAATCCAGCACCTCTAGGTCTTGCTGTGTTGTGCTGCCTCTGGGATCTGTGTGATTGATCACCTGTCAATCGCAGACGTGACTTTCAGCCTCGGACCTGGCTTTGATATTCCTTCAATTGGACCTTTGTTCTTTTCTCTTTAGGGTGGACTCCTCTGACTTTGTCAGGGCTGTTGTCTGCATCTTCAGCCTGGTATTCACACTTTTTCATCAGGATGGGCTGGAGGTTGATTCCATCATCCATGCATACCTCATTCACACATCGAAACTAATCAGACTACATCAGGGTTTTGCAGAACAACTTTTACAGCAGGGTTTACAAAATGGAGTGAACATTTTTAAAATGAAGTTTAAGACAAGTTAAAATAGAGTTTGGGTTACAATATGGACAAGTGTAAGAAATGGCAGACGGTGGACAATAGTTAATATAGAATGGCAAACAGTGAGCCGAAGTTGCACTGTTTCAGCAATGTAAGTTTAAATACTTTAAGCAGCAGTTGGATTGTGTGACAAGCAGGGAGAAGGGTGGACATGATCTTAAAAGTTTCACTGGAGGGGGGAGGCTTTTCTGAAGGGAGATACCTGGAGCTGTAACCTGAGATGAGAGGGGGGAGGGGAGTTAACACCTACCCGGGAAGTGAACAAAGGAAGGCAGACGGGTGGAGGGTTTGGAGGGGGTAGAAGTGGTCTGGGAAAGGGAGGTGGGGAGCCCGGATTCGGGGTCTTATCTCCCTGCCCCCCAGAAGGGCCTGACTAAGGGGGCCTGTTTGTACTGACAGCTCGGAGTTGGATTGTGTTCCTGGCATCTCCAATAAACCTTCTGATCTACTGGCTGGCTGAGAATCACTGGGAATCCCAGGAAGTGGGGGGTGTGGGAACGGGACTCCCCCACCCCCTGTGACAGATTGAAAGTGAAATTTACAAGGGCAGCCGCCTGAACAGCTGCGATTCTTAACAAACGTCTTAATTGTCGATTAGTCAGTTATTGGGGTACTCGGTTTTGTGAAAGAATGAAGTTTCATTCATAGAACTTTACCTATGAAGTTTAACACGAACAATTTCCGAACAATTCCATTTGTCAGTTCTACAGCCTCTGTCCAGGGTCTGCTTCAGAGAGCGTCACAACCTACCCGACGGCCAAAGCCTGGTGCGGAGCCTCCCTTTGTGGGGCTTCCCTTGTGGGCCCAGCTGGCAACCCCTGACCCCCGGCGGTCACAGCTCCTCACCCGCCTTCCCTCCCAGTGCTCAGCCCCCCTGAGCAGGCAGGGCCGGGACGTCCCAAACGCGGCACCGAGACACCCCAGCCCTGGTGGCCACGGCTGAGCACGAGCCCCGTGGCTCTGGGCACGGCCTGGCACGGGTGCTCCCACCCAGCCTCACTTCGGGCAGCCGTGGGGCTGCCCGGCCCGGCTGGAAGGGGAGTGGGGGGAACCCCGCCCCAGCACAGCCACTGGGAGCCTTGGGGCCGGGATCTGAGACTGGCCTCGGACATCCGGCGCTGCCCGCAGCACGGCCCCACGGCCCGGGATCAAACCAGGGCCTGTGGGTCGGTCCCCCCAGTGTGGGGCAGCAGGGCTGAGAGTAATTTAATGGACTTACTGGTTCGCAGGGCGGCTGGGGTGCGGGGGCGGGGATGGGGGTCCTGGCAGGGACATGGCCTGTGGGGTGAGGGTCGGGTGGACTCACCGGCACCCCAAACCCTCATGAGGGGGCATCGGGGCCGCTCTGGCCGGCAGAGCCCCCGTGTCCCCCAAGCCCGTGCTGAGGTCATGGGGTGAACGGCCCAACCCTCTCCCGGTACCCTGCCCCCGACTGCCTCAGCCACCCCTCCCCCGCACCCCTCAGCCACCCCAGAACCTTCCGCCCAACTGCCACGGAACCTTCCGGGCCTCAACGTCTCCCCCCCCCCTTGACCACCATGGAACCTGCTGGGCCCCAACGTCCCCCCCCGGCACTGGCCGGGCGGGGGGAGGAGCCCAAGTTACCCCAGGGAGGGGCCAGCTGGGCGCTGTGGGACGCTCCTGCCCCAGGGCACAGCGTGGGGGGGGGGGTGAGGGTGTCAGGGCCGGGCACGTTCACACTGAGGGGTCCTGCCCGGGGCATGGAGCTGGGGGGGCGGGTGAGGGTGTCAGGGCCGGGCACGTTCACACTGAGTGACCCTGTCCTGGGCATGGAGGTGGGGGGGGGGGTGTCTGGTCCCCTCCCTGACAGGGCTGGTGCCGCCCTAGCAAGGCCCCGGCCTGCCCCCGGGTCAACGGGCTCCCAGGGCTACAGGCCCCATCACCTCCTTGTGCCGGGGACATGACCAGCCGGGCACCGGCCTCACACAGACCCGCCCGGACCGGACAGTCGGGGGAGCCGCCGGAGACTGTCCCAAATGGGGACGGGCCGCTCGCAGCCAGCGCGGGGGCAGGGCTGGCACAGACCCAGGCTGGGGGCGGGGGCAGGGCTGGCACAGACTCAGACCCGGAGGGGGCGGGGGGTGGATCAGCTGATACCCCAGTCTGGGGGCGGGGGCAGGGCTGGCACAGACCCAGGCGGGGGTGTGTGTGTGTGTGGATCAGCTGATACCCCAGGCCGGGTGCCGTGGGGTCCGTGTCAGCCAATGATCAATTCAACCCTTATCTCTGGGGTCCAGCCGTGGCTGGGCCGCGCCCTCCTGCCCGTGTTTGCTGCTGCCCCGATAACGCTGCCCCCTGGCCGAGCGGGGGGCCGGGTCCTGCAGTCTGAGCCCGGCGCCCTGCGGAGCAGACAGGCAGCGCCAGCGTCGCCATGAACCGCTCCCTGCTGACCTTCCTCCTCATCCTCATCCTCCTGGGGGGCTGCGGTGAGTGGCCGGGAGCCCGTCGTGGACACGGGGCGCCCTGAGGGGCTCACACGCCCCCCCAGCAGACCGCCTGGACGGGAGGGAGGGCTCCATTGGGGGGCCTGGGAGACCCCCATCGCCAGGCCTCATTGGCTGGGTCGGGAGCTGGAGGGAGCAGGGCAGAGACAATCACCCCCCGTGCCCCCTTCTGTCCCCGGTGCTCCCGCAGGGACCCACAGCTTTACCGGGGCGGCTGCTCCCTGGCCGAGCGGCTGCCAGTGTCACCCCCAGACCGGTCCCTGCGTCACCCCCGGACCGGTCCCCACATGACCCCCCCCGACCAGTCCCCGCGTCACCCCCAGACCGGTCCCCACATGACCCCCCCGACCAGTCCCCGCGTCACCGCTCCCCGGGTGCTGACCCTCCCCTGCTGTGTGTGCCCGGTGCAGCCGGCAAGCTGCCGGTGGAGACGGACCCGTCCCCGGTGCGAGCCCAGGTGGGGGACGACGTGGTGCTGAAGTGCCAGTTCTCCGTGGCCCGGCCCCCCGTGGACCTGAGCCAGCTGGTGGTGCAGTGGTTCCACCGGGGCGGGCAGCTGGTGGAGTTCGACGACGTGCTGAGCGAGAGCCGGCCCGGCGCCACCCTGAGCGTGGAGGGGCTGCGGAGCGGCAACGCCGCACTCTACCTGAGCAAGGTGACCCCGGAGAGCGCCGGCAACTACCGCTGCTACGTCACCTACGCGCCCGACGTGCGCATCAAACAGGTCGTCCTCCACGTCGAGGGTAAGGTGGCCGGCCTGCCGGGGGGCCTGCCATGGGAGCTGCCACAGAATAGCCAACCCTCCCTTTGCTCTCCATAGCGCTGGGAGCTCCCACTCACAGCCAGTGCTCCCGCCCCCTCAGACAGCGCTCCCATCCCTCTCCACAGCGCCCCCTGCTGGGTGAGGCTGAGCTGGCGGAGCCGGGAGCTCCCCCCACAGCCAGCGCCCCACTCCCCACACCGCCCCCTGCTGGGCGAGGCTGGAGCTGGAGGAGACAGGCTCTCCCCCTGCTGGGCGAGGCGGGCTCTGCACTCTGCAGTGGCTGTCCCACTGGTGGAGGAGGCCGTGGCTGCAGGGCAGACATGCGCCAGTCCTGGTGACGAGTGTCCCTGGCTTGTGCCCCACAGACCCCTCGAAGCCGCCCGCGGAGGAGCCAGAGGCCGGGGCCCCTCACGCCTGCGACCCCGACCCCCTGGTGCTGAAGAAGCTGGACCAGGTGCTGAGCGTCCTGCAGAAGATCAGCCGCAAGCTGGACCCGGCGGGCGCTGGGGAGGCCTGAGAACGGCCCCGACTCCAGGGGGCACCCGGGCTGTGGGGGGTGATCGTGGCGCTGCGGGTGCATCTATGGGGCCAGCTGCGGGGTGGTGGGGGGTATGGAGAGAGCTGCAGGGGAGGGAACGAGCCAGGGAGCTGATGGAACAGGATCGGGGCTGGAGAAGGCAATGGGGGTGGGGGCTGCACATTGGGGGAGGGGCAGGGGACTTTGCTCGGTGCCTCCCATGGGGAGGGGGCTGTGCACTGGGGGGGATGCTGTGGGGGGCCATGCATTGAGGGGTGACCGAGTGCACCCCTGTATTCACCCCCACTTTGTACAGCACAGGCCATGGGAGGGCTCATTTGAAAGCGACTAACTCGTGGGCCGACACTCCCGTGGTGAGATGTGTGTAGTGGGGCAGACAGGCTGAAATTGGGTCTCCATCATGGGGAGGGGGAGAGGGGCTGTGCATTGGAGGGTTGTGGGGGGGCTGTGCATTGTGGGACGCTGTGAGGGGGCTGTGCATTGGGGGGCTGTGAGGGGGCTGTGCATTGAGGGGTTGTGGAGGGGGCTGTGCATTGGGGACACTGCGGGGGGGCTGTGCATTGGGGGATGTTGTGGAGAGCTGTGCATTGGGGGTTGTGAGGGGGCTGTGCATTGGGGTGCTGTGGGAGAGCTGTGCATCGGGGGACGCTGTGGGGGGACTGTGCATTGGGGGTGCTCTGAGGGCTGTGTGCTGGGGGGATGGGGATGGAAGGGGGTCCGGCTTTAGGGTGGTCCCATTGGGCAGCTCTGGGATGCAGGTCCCAGCGTGTGAGTGGTTGTCTGAATAAAGCCACTGGTGATGCATAGTCTGTGTCCTCATCTGCGATTTGGGGTGGGGGTGAACCCTGCAGCTGGGCCCCCATCCCAGCCCCACACTCTTAGAACCTGGGGTGGTGGGACAAGCCCCCTGGGAGGGGAACGGGGGCTGCCCCATCCCAAGGGGTGTGGGGCCCAGCCCCTCTCCCTGATGGGAGGCTGCCCTGGAGGGAGGAGAGGGGGTCCCATGTCCAGGGCACGGACAGGCTGGGCTCAGCCTGTGCTCCCCAACCCCAGGGGAGAGGAGCCCAGAACCAGGTGGGGGGTGAAACACCCCCAGGCTGGGGTCTCCCCACCGACAGCAGGGCTGGGGCAGGGAACTGCCCCCCCCCCATGCCCAGCTGGGATAGCCCTACACAGGTGTCACAGGAAGGGGACACAGGTGTCCTGGGGGCACCTGATATTCCGGAGTCCCTGGGGCGATGGTCTGGAGCTGCTCCCCACTGCCGGGCAGGACGCTGGGGGAAGCTTCCTCTCTGTGAACAGCCTGTCTGCAGGGCTAGGAGCTTCACAGGTTACTGCTTCCACCTTCCTGGATCTGACCTCGGAGCATTCGGCACCTTCTGCCCCTCCGTGCGCTCCCCCCAGCGAGCTCGCCTAGGTGGGGTCCTGGGGGAGCCTGTGGGTCCTGCCCCCCAACTCCACAGTCAGACGTGACTCTCAGCCAGCCAGTAACACAGAGGTTTATTAGATGACAGGAACATGATCTAACACAGAGCTTGTAGGTAGATTGAACGCGACCCCTCCACTAGGTCCATTTTGGGGGGCAGTGAGCCAGACGCCCTGTCTGCACTTCACTGCATGTCCCCAGCCAGATCCAGACTTGCACTCTAGCCCCTCCTCCCCTTTTCCTTTGTCTCTTTCCCGAGCCAGGAGATCACCTGATCCCTTTGTTCTCTCCTTTAGCTCACACCTTGCAGGGGAGGAGAGGCCCAGGCCAGGAGACAGAGTGTGGCCATTCTCTGTCATCACACTGGCCCTCTCTGGCTCTCCCCCCACCTACAGACTTAAGAAATGCACAGGGGAAACTGAGGCACCCACACAGTATCCAGAGGAAACAGTACGAACAGTCCCACTCTGTCACATCTGAGTCTCGGCCCCACGAGGTCACCAGCTGCCCCGGGACCAAAACAACCCAGGCAGGCGGTGCCGATGTGCAGCGGGGGGATGGGATGGGACGTCCCAGCCAATCAGGGGGCTGCTGGCCACATTCAGGGCTTATCGGGGCCCCACCACCCGGCTGGCCCTTTATCAGTGCGGCCCTGGCAGAGCCAGTGCAGAGCCGGTGCTTTCTGCCCCCATGCACGCACCCCCGGAGATGTGTCTGCGCGGGGCCATGCTGGCCCTGTGCTGTGTGACGGCCGGTGAGTACGGGGCCTGGCCTGCCTCAGGGCCCCGGGGTCTCCCCGAGACTGGCCCCTCGCTGCTGTGGGTCTCCCCGGGACTGGCATCTCGCTGCCCCAGATCTCCCTGAGACAAGGCCCTTTGCTGTCCCGGGGGGTTCCCCTGTGACCTCCCCAAGACAGGGCACCCCACTATCCCTGGGGCTCCCCTGTGATCTCCCTGAGACAGGGCCCCTTGCTGCCCTGGGGGTCTCCCTGGGTCTCCCTGAGACTGGTCCCTCGCTGCCCTAGATCTCCCTGAGACAGGGCAATCTCACTGTGCCAGGGGTTTCCCCGTGACCTCCCTGAGACAGGGCCCCGGCGGTGGGTGACCCTGCCCCTCTCCCCGCAGCGGCTTGGCTGCAGGTGTCGGTGGGCCCCTCGCCGGTGCGGGCACGCCCAGGGCAGCGCGTGGTGCTGGAGTGTCTCTTCGGGGCCGACTACCCGCCCCTGGAGCTGGACCAGCTGCGGGTGAGCTGGGGGCACCGGGGGCGCCCAGTGCTGGAGTTCGCCGGGGCGGTGCAGGCGGCACGGGCGGGACTCAGCCTGGCCGAGGACGAGGTGAGGAACGGGAACGTCTCGCTGGTGCTGCAGAGCGTCACCCCCGGCGACAGCGGGGACTGGACCTGCCACGTCCTCTACCCGCCCGACCAGGCCCAGGGCACCCTCACCCTGTGGGTGGCAGGTGAGCACGGAGGGGGGGGATCAGCGCCTCCTGCTGGGGGTACCGACCTGCCCCACTCCTCATACTGCCTGTACCCACCTGCCTTGCCGGTGCCCTGCCCTGCTCCTCCCTCACCGCCCCACGGCGGGGCAGGCTGCCGTGGGGCCGGGACCCTGCAGCGATCCTGACGCGGTACCGTGCTGTTGTTGCAGACCCGACAGTGTCCCCTGATGCCTGCCTCCTGGGCAGGGATGCCCCACGGCTGCGGCAGCTGGAGGAGGTGGTCGGGGGCTGCATCCGCTCGGCCAGTGAGCTCCAGCAGCACTTGGCCCGGCTGGCTGCCGAGGTGAAGACGTGTCTGGGCAGCCCAGAGACCACGGAGCACCCACCCCGGGCAGAGGCAGAGAGCGCCAACCAGACGGCACAGACGTGAGCCCTGGGGTTGGGGCTGGTCGTCCGCCCAGCGCTGACCTGGGCACGGCCAGGGAGCCCCTGGGGCTGGGATCCCCGGGGATGGACGGGGACACCCACCTCACAGCAACGGCTTCGCTTCTGCAGGGTGTGACCGCAAATCCGGGGGGCCGGGATCCAGTGTGGAAATAGTGGCACAGGCCCCGTCCCCCCTGCAGGGCTCGGGGATGACTGGAACCACTGGGGACGCCAGGGGCCGGATGTCAGATGGGGGAGGCCGGCTGGGTCGCGGGGCGGGCGCCTGGGTGCCCATGTGGGGGTCTATGTGCTTGCACTGCTGGCCGCACCGCTGGGAGATCCCGGGGAGTGAGCTCGGCAGGGACAGCGGGGTGGGGGGCGCCCATGGGGCGCTGTTTGGTGTGTCGGGAGGGGGCTGCGTGGCGTGTGATCAGCTCCCAGCGTGGTGCCATCTGCAGTGCGCGGATAAGGAATAAAACACTGTGGTGATCAATGCAAAGTGACGCAGATTAGAAAACATCGTCCCGACGCTACATGTCAAACAATGGGGGTAAATGAGCTGTTACCACTCGAGAGTGATCCTGGAGTCATTGTGGAGCGTTCTCTGAAAACACCGGTTGGGCGTCATTAAAATAAGGGATCGATGATAAGACAGAAAATATCATATCACCTCTAATCCATGGGACGCCCACATCTCAAATACTGCGGGCAGCTGTGGTCGCCCCATGTCAAAACAGATCGACTGGAATTGGAAAAGGTTCGGAAAAGGGCAATAAAAATGATTAGGGGTCCGGAATGGCTGCCGTGTGAGGGGAGAGTAATAAGATTGGGACTGCTCAGCTCGGAAAAGAGGCGACTAAGGGGGGATATAATAGAGGTCTATAAAATCGTGACTGGTGTGGAGAAATGACATACGGAAGTGTTATTTACTCCTTCTCATAAATAACACAAGAACAAGGGGCCGCCAAATAAAATTAATAGGCAGCAGGTTTAAAACAAACACAAGAAAGTATTTTTTCATGCAACGCACTGTCAACCTGTGGAACTCCTTGCCAGAGGATGTTGTGAAGGCCAAGACTATAACGGAGTTCAAAAGGGAGTTAGATCGATTCATGGAGGATATCAAGGGCTATTAGCCAGGCTGGGCGGGGAGGTGTCCCTAGCCTCTGTTTGCCAGAAGCTGGCAATGGGCGCAGGGGATGGGTCACTTGATGGTTCCGTTCTGTTCATTCCCTCCGGGGCACCTGGCGTTGGCCACTGTTGGCAGACAGGATACTGGGCTGCATGGACCCTGGTCTGACCCGGTCTGGCCGTTCTTATGCTCCTCACACGCCCTGTGTCCCACTGCCAGCCGCCGTCCACTTGTCCTGATCTCTGGCTGCTCCGATCCCTGTGGGGGGTGCAGGGAATGGGTCCGATTCTTCTCCCCACAGTCATCTGCCCTGGGCTTCGCCGCCCCCCCGCCCACCATGACCCACGAGTCCCCACTGGGGCCTGTCCTGGGGTGGCCCCCTGCCAGGGTGGACAGGTTTAGGGCTGCACTGACACCCGCTCTAGATCAATGCCGGGCGAGGGGTCCCCGTGTTCCCCCCCGAGGCGCCCCCCCAGCGCTGGGTGAGGGGTCCCCGTGTGCCCACCCGACCAGGTGGCTCCCAGCGCCGGGTCCCAGTGTGCCAAGCCCCCCAGAGGTGCCCCCCCGCAGGGAGTGGACCCAGCCCTGCCCGGGGGGGTTGGGGGTTTGAGGGGGGTGCGGGGGCTGCGTGGGGCCGGGGGGGGTTCACTGCCGATGGCTCCGAGTTGCCCCCCCGCCCGGGCAGGGCTGGAGCTGCCAGCAGCGAGGCGAGGCGCAAACATCGCGCAAACTCCGGGTTTCGCTTTCGCTGCGCCCTGCGTGCGCTGGGGAGGGGGGAGGCGGGGTTCGGCCCTGCAGCGCTCACAGCCCCCCCGGGCCAGTGTCGGGGTGAGCAGCGGGTCCGGGGGGGCTCAGTACTGGGTGGGAGGTCCCTGCGCTCAGGTCCTGAGGCGCTTCTGGCTGCGCAGAAACTAGAGTCTGGGGCTAGAAGAGCAGAAACCAGCACGGACTCCTGGGTCCCCGGCTCTGGGAGGAGGTGGGGCCTGCCGGGTTAAAGCGAGGGGGCGGGGCTGGGAGCCAGGACTCCTGGGTTCTCTCCTCGGTCTTCCAGCAATTTGCTGCATCCCCTTGGGCTGATCTCCCAGCCTCAGTTTCCCCATCTGTGCAACGGGGAGAGCAGCACTCCCCCTACCCCACGGTGAATGAGGGAAGCCTGTCTGTCCCCTGCGGCCTGCCCTGGGGTGGGATGTGGGGCAGGCCAGCGCAAACGCAGGGGCTGGTACCACGAGCCAGATCCCGCCGGGCGCACTTCCCAGGACGGGCCCAGGAGATCCTGGTGAGGCTGGGGCCAGTGGAGGGGGTCCCGGCAGGCACGGGGCTGAATAGGGTGATCTCCGTGCCTGAGGGAGGTGGGGGCAAGCCCAGGAGATCCTGGGGGGCTGGGCCTGGTGGAGGGGTCCCGGCGGGCACGGGGCCGGACGGGGTGGTCTCCATGTCTGTGGGAGGTGGGGGCAGGTCCGGGAGATCCTGGGGTCTGGGGCCGGTGGAGGGGGTCCCGGTGGGCATGGGGCCGGACGGGGTGGTCTCCATGTCTGTGGGAGTTGGGAGGTGGGGGCAGGCGAGGCGCAGGCCGGCGAGAAGCTGCCCATGTCCTTCACCAGGCTGGACGGCGCCCTGGACGCCAAGCGGCTACTGGAGGAGATCTGGGATCTCAACAGCAGGCCGGGGACCCGGGCAGGCGCTGAGGGAAGGGGCCGACCTGGTGCCACTGCCCAGCCCCGGGGGTGTGTCTGGGGTGTCCAGACTCCCGGCCATCGCCCTTGCCAGGCGCTAACTGCGAGCAGGGTCCCTGGAGGAGTCGTGTGGCGCTGTGCCATGAGAGGGAAACCGAGGCAGCCTGCTGCTTCCCACCGCTGACAGCTGGGACCTCAGCCACAAAGGCAGCGATGGCCTGCGGGCTCTGCAGGCGTCCGGACGATCTGCTCCCCCGCCAGCACCTTGGCTGCTGGCCCGGTGCCCGGGGCCTGGGCAAGCCTTGGACCCCGAGCCGGGCTGCTGACCTGTGCCTGGCTGGGGAGGGACGTCACAGGCCTGTCCGAAAGCAGCCCCGGCCTGGTAGTTGAGGCTGCCCAGAGCCGGACGTTCACAGCGCAGGGAGGAGATGCAGCACCTCGGAGTAACGTCTCCCACGGCCCCTGTGTCCCCCTTGGCGCAGTGCCCGGCACGGGCTGGGCTCTGAGAGCCCCACGCGGCCGGCTCAGGACCCCCCGGGGCCCATGGCGCACGGTGCTGCCCAGCCCCTGCACCAGCACGCCCAGGGCCAGGAGCCACAGAGGCACAGAGGGAGGAAGGGACTTGGCCCAGATCACACAGACCATCGGTGGCAGAGGTGGGAACTGGGCCCAGGAGTCCTGGCTCCCTGCCCTCTGCCCAATCCTCCGTGGGGCTGCAAAGGGGAGGGAAGAGTGTGTGGGGTCAGGGCTGATCCCCCCACTTGTTGGGGGGCTGGAACCCAAAGCATCCTCGGGGCCCCGTTCAGCTGGACACTCCGGGCTGTGAGCAGGGCTCTGTGGTTTGCACACCGGAGCGAGTGTGTGTGTGCGGGGGGGCTATTCTTAGACACACACACACCTCAGCCGGGTGTATTTTAGGCAGGCGGGGGAATGACGCAGCCCCCACCCCACAGCCTCAGCGACGAGGGGAGTCTCAGTCCAGCCTCACCACCATGGCCGTGGGGATCGCGCTGCTCCTGGGGCTGGGGTGTGCTGGTG
>ML677420.1:2616449-2736726 GCA_007922305.1 Dermatemys mawii | reverse complement strand
TCCCCACACCTTAGACCATCATTACATGAGACAAAAGGGTTATAGTCACCACTTGAAGGCAAGGAGTGCATTGGGGCAACTCCAAGGGAAATACTATTTATGGAGATCCCAATCTAAATTCTACACCAGTTTTGTTCTCTTCCCTTGAGGATATTTCCATGGAAATTCACCCAGACTAGTCTGCTGACGAATCCAATAATCTAACTCTGCCTCCAAAGCCCCTGAGAGGTTGAAGCGGAAGGAGAACTGAAAGATGCCCCATTCAAACCCAAATAGAACGTTGAGACCTGACTGTTGTAACTGTCTCCCCCCCGCACCCGTCCCTACAACAGGGGGGTCCAGCCTGAGCCCCAGGAGCCAGAATTTACCAACGAACATTGCCAACGAGCCACACGAATATGTCAGCAGCCCCCCTCCATTACCCCCCTCCAGCCCCCAGAACCTCCCACCCACCGGCACCCCCACCAACCAGCGCCTCCCCCTCCCTCCCCACTCCTCCCGCCCACTGCAATCAGCTGTTTTGCCGTGGACAGGAGACTGGTGGGGACAGGGGAGGAGCGAGGGCGTGGCAGGCTCAGGGGCAGGGGTCTTGGGGAAAGGGGAAGTGGTGGCAGGACGTGGGGCACAGCAGGGGGTTGAGCAGGGAGCACCCCACAGCGTACTGGGAAGATGGCGCCTGTAGCTCCAGCCTCGGAGTCGCGCCTCTGCAAGGAGCTGTCTATTAACCTCTGAAGAGCCACGTGCGGCTCCGGAGCCACAGGCCGGCCACCCCTGACCTGTGAGAAGGAGGCACCAGCCCGTCGTGTGCGATCTAACGAGCAGGAAAAGAATCTGGGAGTTACCTTCTGTAAAAACTCATCCTGGTTCCAAATCCTGTGGAAATGGCCGATTCAAGAAGTCGTTGACAGAGGGATAGTCCGCGTCTATCAGCAGCTCCTTGGGTCACCAGCCGTTGCCAGCCAAGCAAGTTGGCAGACTGAAGGCAGGGCAAGAACGCTGGGGCAGACCATTCTTTGCTGTTGGGATACGTGACATCACAATACACTTAAACACAAACACACCTGGACGCCCACCCAGAGAGAGACGCACACACACAAGCTAGTAACATTTACAACATTGAGAGAGGCACCAAAATCTCTCGGAATTTTGATTGGGGGAGGGGATCATGGGCGCTGACTGCATGGGTGCTTGGGGCTGGAGCACCCCTGGGGAGAAATCAGCAGGTGCTTAGCACCCACTGGCAGCCAAGCTCTGCCCTCCCCCCAGCCCATCTCCCGTTGACCATCTCCCTCCCAGGACCTTCTGCCTGCCACAAAACAGCTGTTTGGCTGCATTCAGGATGCTCCAGGGGGTGGGGGAGGAGTAAAGCCATAACTCCCCCAGAGACGTGATTTTATGGAATGGTTCGTAGGCCCAGACACACGTAGGAAATGTTTTAAGGCCCTGTGTGGACAAGCAGCACGTTGGGAGTGTGGGAGCGATACGATTACTCAGGGGAAGCTCTTTGGGGCCGGGATAGCTTGGTGTGGATGTGCAGTGCCTAGCAGAATGGAGCCCCGGGCTCAGACTGACGTCTGTGCACACAGTGGCAGTACAAACCAAGCCTAATTGCGCAGAGGAAGGAGGGGTGTAACAAAGTGACACATCTAATCATTGGGCTTTTACACCAAGGCCTTTCAGAAGAGTCCCAGGCAGTGTCTGAGCTGGCTCAGACGGGACAGCACAGCCGGAGCTAGTGAAACTGCCAATGGCCCGGAGAGCAGTGGGAACACGTCCAAGTGCAGCAAAGAGGGTTTCCGGCAGGGAGAAGAGAAGCAGGGAGATTGCAGCTCTTTGGGACAGAGACTGTCTGTTTGTTCTGTGTGTGTACAGCACCTGACACAATGGGGCCTGATCCCTGAGTAGGTCCTGTACACAATGCTAATAAAACAGGGTTTTGGTTAAATTACTGAAGAGGTCTGAGTCCCTGGAGTGGAAAGGGGGCAGGTGGAGCAGGGTGAAACCCTGGATGGGATCTCCCCAGCCAGGGGCAGCATGTGTGGGAAGGAGAAAGGCCATTGGGAGTGTTTCCACAGAAGCAAAGAAATCAGGGAACCAGCCGTCCCATGGCCGAGTGAAGCTGTTTCCTGGGACAGATCTCCACAGACAGCATTCATGGGCAGGCTGGGAGGGATGGTCTGGATTCACTTTGGATTGGCTCCAGTGTAAATGTGACTAGAATTGTCCCAGAAGGGCCCAGAATCAATAGTGACAGACACTGTAGGCAGAGCCTGAGAGTTAATAAATTAGGTGCATTATAAAACAGTAGTAAAATAATCCCCGTGCTCCCCTTCTCCTGATGAGTGACCCCTAGTCTGACCTTGTAGCTGTCAATGGGGCATCATCACTGAATGGGGGAGCTGTTAACGAGGTGCCACAGGGATTGGCTGGAGTCCCCTCACAATTCAACTTTTTAATTAAGGGTTTGGAAATAAATATAAAATCCCTGCTGATAAAGTCTGTGCTAACCCAGCTTGGAGGAGGGGGAAATAACGCTAATGACGGGGCAGTTGGACAGGGCAGCCTGGATAGTTTGGTCAACTGGGATCAGTAAAAGAAATGGATTTTAATACAGCCAAAAGCAAGGCCTCTAGCTAGGAAGGGAGCTGGGTGGCCACACCCAGAGCCCAGGGAACTGTAGCTGGAAAGCAGTGACTAGGAAAAGGATTTAGCCCTCATAGAGGACAAACAGCTGCACACGAGCTCCCATTCCTAAGGTGATCCTTGGATGTAGATACAGTGGAGCAGCCTGGGCTTCTTTGTGCATGTAATTAACCTGCCTATTCATTTCTTTAAGTAGCTCGTTGCTTGTTTGGGGGCTTTTTTGGGACCCCGGCTTCTGCTTTGTTTTTCTTTTTGTTTCAATTTCCCGCTGGTGAGGGTGATTGGCTCCTGGTTGTGCCCTCTACTAAAAAGGAGTTTAAAAGATGGCTGGCTGCTTCCTCTGCTCAGGAAAGTGAAACTAAGGGCCTGGTTACACTTACAGGATTATAGCGCTTTTGGTTATAGCTGTCCCCGTATACAGCAGTAGGTATAGCAATATAGCGTGTCCACATTTAGACCCGCCAGCGGTATAGCATGGCCACATTTGCGGCACTTCAGGCGGTATTAAGAGCAGCGCATTAGGGCAGGTGTCCTACAGAGCACCTCTTCCCAATCTGGCACAATGCCTTGTGGGAAGGGGGACATTGCTTGCGGGGCATTCTGCATCCTCTTCCAACTCCCCATGGTGCTTCGTGTCATATCCCAGCAATCCCTGTGTTTCCAGCCACCTCGGGCACTATCTTTCAACGGTTTCAGGAAGGCGTGCTCCGTCGTCCATTTTCGTGTGCCGTAATGAATCTCGAACTGCTGAGGAACATGCTGACAACTGTCGCCAGCACATCTCGCATTGCAGTGGAGTTAATCCTTGACATGCAAGGTGAGAGTGATGGGTCTGAAGACGAGATCGAGCCAATGAACGAATTTGACATGAAACTGCTTGTCTCATTAACGGACATGCTCACGGCCGTGGAACGCTGCTTCTGGGCACGGGAAACGAGCACTGACTGGTGGGATCGCATCGTCATGCAAGTCTGGGATGACGAGCAGTGGCTGCAAAACTTTGGCATGAGAAAAGCCACTTTCATGGGACTGTGTGCTCAACTCGCCCCCGCCCTGCGGCACAAGGACACTAGATTGAGAGCTGCCCTTCCAGTGGAGAAGTGGGTGGCTATCGCGATCTGGAAGCTGGCCAGCCCAGACAGCTACCGATCGGTGGCCAACCACTTTGGGGTGGGAAAGTCGACCATTGGAATCATGTTGATGCAAGTGTTCAGGGCCATTAATCGCATCCTGCTACGAAAAATCATGACTCTTGGTAACGTGCATGACATTGTGGCTGGCTTTGAAGGAATTGGTTTCCCTAACTGTGGAGGGGCGATAGATGGGACCCATATACCTATTCTGGCACCTGACCACCTAGCAGACGAGTACATTAACCGAAAGGGGTACTTCGCCATGGTTCTCCAGGCGCTTGTGGATCACCGTGGGCGTTTTACTGACATTAACGCAGGCTGGTCAGGAATGGTGCATGACGCATGCGTCTTCTGCAACACCGGCCTGTTCATGAAGCTGCAAGCCGGGACTTTTTTCCCAGACCAGAGGATCCCCGTGGGGGAAGTGGAAATGCCCATCGTGATTCTTGGCGATCCCGCTTACCCTTTAACACCCTGGGTCATGAAACCCTACACAGGGAGCCTGGACAGCAGCCAGGAAAGGTTCAACTACAGGCTTAGCCGGTGTCGAATGACTGTGGAGTGTGCTTTTGGGCATCTCGAAGCGCACTGGCGCTGTCTTTATGGGAAGCTAGACTTGGCTGAGGGAAGTATCTCTGCGGTTATTTCCGCATGCTGTGCCCTACATAATCTTTGTGAGCGGAAAGGCGAAGGCTTCACTCAGGCATGGTCCTCAGAGGTTCAACACCTGGAGGCCACATATGCACAGCCAGAGAGCAGGGCTCTTAGAGGGGCCCAGCGCGAGGCTGAAAGGATCAGGGATGCTTTGAGGGAGCATTTTGAGGCTGAAAGCCAGTTCTAATGGGAAGTGCAGAGGGAGGGCTCAGTCTTTTCATAGGATAAGGCATTTGGTTTTCTGTTGCCATTAATAATCTATGTACACTGAATAAAGAAACCCATTGATTAAAAAGACAATTCATTTATTGAACAGCTACTTCAGTTGCTGAAAGAAAAGGTTATGAAGAATGTGGAGGAGAAGCAGAGGGAGGTGCAATTGGGGTGGGATGGGGTCAGTCAGCGATTGGAATACGTCCGGATCTCATACTCTCCAATGCCCTCCGAGTTGCTGTGTCTTCTGAACCCCTTTTCTGGAGGACAGTAAGGCATGTGTTAGGATGTAACAATATTGCTGTGTTAGGATGTAATATTGGAATGCAGACACTGTATAAGATTGTTTTGAATAACATGTGCCTTAGTTAGGATGCAGTGTCAGTAACCCAAATTATGACTGGTACTAACAGGGAATTTGTTTATCCAATTTGTAGTTACTGTATATCGTTTGTTGTTTGTTTACCACTTTGTTTTTTCCTTGCCTTTATGTTGTTTGCTGCCATTTATTTGTTATTTTTTACCTGTGTGTTGGTTAAACAGTTTAGCAAAGTTATGCACATTGTAAATGTTGTACAGCAATAATACAATACAGCAACAACACTACAGTAATTCAACAATACAATGATAATACAGTAGTACAGCAATAATACAGTTGTTTTTACACAGTAACCAAGTTTAAATTAAATGACAGTTTATTTTGGTTTAGCTAGTGGTTTTTAGCTGGTTGTTAATTTAATTGTTCATATATGATAGATAGAGGTGTATTTGACCAGTTGTTGTATAGACCAATTGTATTTGACCAATTGTTGTATAGACATTCATTTTTATTTGAGGTGAAATACTAATATTTTGTACTAAATGTAATACTTAACTGCTAAAATATTTTTTTTTTGGACATTCTATGTTAGCAAAAGAGTTAATAACATAATTTTCACCAGGTTTTTTAGAGTTAATTTGTTTGAGATATCAATTTTATTTTTGTTAACTGTTTAGAAGCACAAACTTTAACAACCACTGCTTCCCGTTAACATAACATAGCAAGGGAAAAGCATATAAAATTAAACCAACTCTAAAATTAAACCCAAAATAAATTTTAAATACAAGTTCATGCAAATAGTTTGAGGGTATAAAACTTTCATGATACTTTGTTGTGTTTGGGAGCCAAAGGTGGAAACCTGTTGGAAATGTGGAAACCTGTTGAAATTGTTTGGTTAGGTTTTATGCATAAATTGTTATTTTTAAACATTTTTGCTATCACATTCCTATAACTATATTTAAAAATCCAAACAAGTTTATAAAAAATTCAAACAAGAAATTGACATTTTATTAATATTATTTTTACCTCAATGTTGAGGTTTCCCCTTTTTTTTCTTGATTAACAAATAAAAAAACTTCAAAAACAAAACTGTGATTGATAAAAGAGAATTCTTTTTGTTTGCAATTGCAGTATTTGTTGAGGCAGAAATATATGTACATATATTTGTAACTGAAACCTTTTTGAACTTTGCACAAAAAATTTGGTGCTAATAATACTATGACCCAATCATGATCTGAAAATAGTGTGGTACCACATATATGTATATTTTTTAAAATGGCATAAAATTGACTTTTGTTGCAACAAAATAAAAATAATTTAAAAAAATAGTCACATGACACACAACATATAACACAGGACATACAGGACAAACTTACAATTAAAAACAAATGGCACCAGAATTCTATTCATAACTATATATAAAATAAGGCAAACAAAAATAAAAATGGTTAAACATTTGAATAAATACGTTATTACCTTATTTAAAACTTTTAATATAAATGGATACAAATATATTAATATTTGCCAAATTTATTGTATTAATTTGGTAACAAGGAATTTTGCATTACTTTATATTTAACATTATTTTAAAACTCTGATATATGAAAATTAGAAAAACCCATGGTTCAAATATTAGTGAGTGATTAGGCTTAAAAGCAGAGTGTGCATTTCTGTTGCTTGGCAACCATATTTTTAAGAAAGTTAGGAATAATTTCAGCTGTTGCATTCCTGAAGGGTTAAAATAATGAATTTACTGAATTTATTTGAAGTAAAGTTTTTACCTTGTTTTTTTTTGTTTGTTTGTTTCTTGGGTATATATTTTTTTGTTTGTTTTTCATTGCTTCATCTTTTGGAGTTTTCTGTAAAAACTATAACTTTTACATTTTAAAACAAAGAGAGAACGCCAAAGTGAGGAAAGGTGGGGGAACGGGGTGGTAAAGAGCAACCTAGGGTTAGGGTTAGGGCTAGGGTTAGGGTTAGTCTGGATCTGCAGAAGCAACCAAGAGTCCTGTGGTACCTTAAAGACTAACAAAAGTATTGAAGCGTAAGCTTTTGTGGGCTAATACCTACTTGGTCGGATTCATTCAGTTCAATAATTAAGACGAGGAAGACTTTGTAGCACCTTGGAGACTATCCGGTTTATTTCAGCATAAGCGTTCGTGGGCTATAGCCCACTTCATCAGATACACCAATGCATTCAATTCAATGTGATTCAAATTAAACCAATTCCCAGCCAAGGAGATGTAGTTCCTGACTCTCCCAGGAGCGGAATTGACATTAGCCAGGGGGATGCTGAGCTGGGGTGCAAACATGCCCTGGATGCTGTAACTCGGGTGTGGCTGTTGGAGCCTCTCCCAGAGCTGGAGAAGAGTTTTGTGGGACAGCCCGAGACAGGGACACCGCTGGGCTGGGGGAGGGGCTCTCTGCTGGCAACAGGCCCTGGGGGCCCAGGAAGGGGAGGCAAACCCCCGAGGTGGGAGAACTGGGAGGAAATGGATCTCACACCAACCATTTTGTAGCATGGACCTGACCAAAGAATCCCACACACACCTTGGGAGTGAAACTTCCCCTGCTCCTCTGCTTTACAGAATTCAAACACAAGCAAAGCTTGTCAGGCCCCTGTGGGGGTTGGCAAAGAGTCAGGTGTGGGCAGACAAAATATCTCCAGGAGCAGCAGGCACCATGGCTTAGTTGGTTAAAACACTTGCTTTGTAAAAAGGAGACCCTGGGTTCAACTCCACTGGGTGCCTTCTTATCTGCCTTCTGGGGCACATGGTATTGCCTACTGTCAGAAGACAAGATTCAGAGCTAGATGGGCCCTTTGGGTCCAGCCTAGTGTGGCTTCCCCTATGGTTTAAACACTTCTGAACCTGGGTATGGCAGATGCTCATCCCTTCAGTTCACAAACCATGGGGCTGGTGATGTGACGTCTACTAACGCTGGGCTTACATTGCAATGGAGTAGAGTGCATCTCTACTGGGATAAAAGCCCTGCAGCCCGGATCGTCTGTTAATCAGGTTGTGCGGTAAAAATTGCAGTGTAGACATTTGGGCTCAGGCTGTAGCCTGGGCTTGGAGACCCTCACCCCTCATGGGCTCTCAGATGCTGGTCTCAAGCCCCCAAGTGTATATAGTGTAATTTTATAGCCCTGCAGCAGAAGTCTGCATTAGCTGGTCCCTGCTTTGAGACAAGAGCCTTTGGTGTGTTAATGGCAGTGTAGACCTAATGTTAGCATATGTCTACACTGCAATAAAACACCCATGGCTGGCCCAGGGCAGCTAAATCAGGCTCACTGGGCTGTAAAGTTGCTGTGTAAGCCTCTGGTTTCAGGCTCCAATGCCCTGTTCTAGGAGCCCACAAGGATGGGAGGGAGTTTAGCAAGTGGAAATGGTAAACGTTCATTGGAGTATTACCCTGGACTCACTGGCATTTCTCCATGGGTCTGTCTGCTTTGGGGCAGGTCAAATAACACGTCCTGGTGCACTGGCAGTTTCAAAGGGCAGTTTAGGATTATCATTTTCAAACCTGGTGCACAAGGCAGGACTCAAACCTCAGTGAAAATGAAAGAGCCACCCACAGCTTCTCACAGCCACAATGTGCCATTTGTGCCACTGGCATCTGAACCGTGGAACCCCTATGATGCCCCTTTTCCCAAGACCTCTCACTCCTTCTTCCCCTATTCTGTGAGGGCCCAACCCCCACACCACCCCTTCTTCCTCAGACCCTGCCCCACCCCTCAAGACCAAACTCCCAGGACACCTCTTCCCCCCCACAAGACTGCACCTTGTCCCCCTCCATAGTTCATCCTTATGGGTGGTAAAAAATGATGAGGTGATGGCCCTCTAAACCCCGCTGTTCCAGCACCCCTGATAGAGCCAGGCAGCAGTGTGTGTGTGTGTGTGTGTGTGTGTGTGTGTATAGCAGGGGGCTGATGTCAGGGCTGTCCCGCTCCTCCTGCCTCTGGACTGGTTGCTTCCAGCAGTGTGCCAACACACTCTCTTTTCCCCAAGGCGCGCGCACATGTGCGCGCGCACACACACACACACACATTCTTTGCCCTGCCACAAACATTTCAGTTGAAAAGCAGCTAGCCATCTTGTAGGATACCCATGGAACAATGGGATACAAAAATCTGCATCATGAGCTATTACAAACCCTTCCCAACATGCCCTCTGGCCAGTTGTACAGTGCAATAGCTACTCACAGTGCACTGCCCTTTGGGGCAATGCAAGAGTTGCTAGAGTGGATGCGCTCTGGTGACACAAAGAGCTTAGTGTTTCATTAAAACACTTCAACTAAAGTGGCATAACTCTGTAGTGTAGACATAGCCTAAGGGCTTGGTTTCACTTACAGCTTTATAGCGGTTTTGGTTATACCTGCCCTCGTATACAACTGTAGGGATAGCGCTACAGCATGTCCACACTGAGACCTGCCAGCGGTATAGCATGGCCACATTTGTGGCACTTGCAGCTGCATGGGGAGTGGTGCATTATGGGCAGCTATCCCAGCATTCAGCTGGGTGAACATGCTTTTTTAATGATGGAGGTGAGGGAGAACGTGTTGTGTGTATGTGGAAGGAGAGAGCGAGTGGATTTTCATCCTGCTGAGAGTGTGCCAGCAAATTTTCTTTAGAATACAAAGCCTCCTAGTCTTCTCTGTCACACAGGTTCACTCCGTAAGCATTTACATTTCTTATTTGCTGAGTTAAGAGATAAACTCTGAAAATGTATTTCCGCATTCCTCCAGCCGAGTTCAAAACAAAGGGAAGAGATGTCAATTGCCTTAAATGGCTCAGAGGCATCTCCAGAGATCACTCAAAGCATTGTATGGTTAATACCCATTCACACTGGAGATAATACAGAGCACTGAATACGCTATAGTTGTTAATCCTCTGGGATGGAAGGATTACCAGGACCGGAATAAATGTGGATTTATAGCGCTCTATGAGTCTCGCCAGTCAGTGAGTTATAGTGCTCCTGGATGTTTTATAGCGCCAGTGCAATCAAGCCCTGAGGGGGAGACAAAACCTTGCTCTCTTTGACACAAAGGATGCTCAGGAAGTGAAACTAGAGAACCACAAGCTCCACCACAGTTAACAGGATATGAACCTGTGCAAGGAGACCCCAATGAATTTCAAGTCTATCACCTTAACCACTCAGCCACAACTACTTATTTGATGTGTGTTTTTAATTACACTCTACTTTGTTCTCACTGATTGATCATTTCCAATTTTTTCCTCAGACCAGCTTCCTCAACACACTCACTACTGTGCCATTGTGTAAAGTGTGTCCATGGCTGAACCACAAGAATTCCTGCTCCTTTCCCTTCTGGCTGGAGCATGATGACAGTGTGTTTGTGGTTATTGACATTGCTGTAGATTGATGTCCAATTCCTGCCTTGATAATTCAGACAGTCTCTTTCCCATCATCTCCCCAGTACATCAGTGATTGCAATAGCAGGGGGCAGGTTTTATCTGGGGCACTGAGCTTTCCAGAAGATTGGTGGCTCCATTCTTTCCTCACTCTGAAGTAAACTCAGCTTTTTATTCCATCCTTGATGTGTCATGGAATAACAACAGCAGCATGAAGAAAGAGGAGAGTGAATATCTCAGTGTCAGGGCTGAAGGTGGTCATGTCCCCTCTGTCTCACCATTGCCATTGCAGGAGAGAAGGTTTCAATGGAATTAACTGTCATGGCTCAGACAGGAGACACAGAAAGATTTTACTGTTCATGGATCTGTGCAAAGGAAATTATTTGGGGGAGATTGTTTGGGGGGAGCTTATGAAGATTTTACCTTTTGAGATAAAAAGTAAGGCATACAGAACTAGAGAATTTTTTAGAAACCTGGGATTTAGAAATGTAAGCCGAGTCAGGATGAGCTCTACCCTGACATCTGGTGGGGAGCTGTGGTGGGTTGTGGAAAAGAACTTCAGGGGCTGATCTCATTTGCATAGGCACATCCACCTTGCCTAGATGGTCACTTTGGCTGCTGTGAGATCCCCAGTTTCTCTGTTATTGAGGCAGGAAAAATAAAGTGTTGTTATCCTGATTATGTGAATTGAGGAGAGTGGAACAGTCCTTGACCGTTTTTTTTTAACATGATAGAGGGACTCTCCATCAACTCAGTAGCGCTTGTTAGGCTAGCAGCAGGGGGTTCTGCAATGTAATGAATTAGAAAACGTTAGGATGGATTTTTTGCCTATGGTTTGTGTTATGAATCTTGTTTGTGGTGTTTCCCTGATGTAATGCCATATTGTTTCTCTTTGTTATTAAAAGGCTTTTGTTACACTCAGACTCTGGGCTTGTGCCAGGGGAAGTATTGCCTCTTAAAAGCACTGCGGGGTGGCACATATCTGTCCTAAGTCACTGGGTGGGGGTCAAGCTGGTTTTGCATTGTGTTATTGGAGTGGAACACATAGCTACTGAACCAAGCCCTTGTTGCTGCCAATTGTGATGGGCAGGAGGGTTACAGACATATTTTATTAAAAGCAAGGAAGTCTGGGAAGGCTTCTGTTTGCAGGAAGCAACATGGTCTCTCCTTGTACCAAATCAGAAGACAGCTGTGTGTAGAAGAGTAAATACACCCCATGAGGTTGGGATTTGAATCAATGCATGTAGAGCACAATGGATTAGCAGTCCATCACTTTAACCACTCGGCCACCTCATCTGAGTTGGCTGGTAAGGGGCATTGTGCCTTCTTATCCATGTTTGCAGCCCCTCTGAAGCCACGATCGAGAACCAGGGTTGGGAGTGGTGCTTTGGCTTCCTGGGGAGAGGAGTACAAAAAGGGGAAAGAGGGGCTGAGGCCAGGCCAGAAGCCCAGTTTGGGGGCTGGGTTAGAGAAGAGCTGGAGCAGAGTGGGGCTGAGTGGTGCTCCTTCCCTTTCTACCATGGGGGCTGGCTTGGATCCTGAGGTGCCCCATGAATGTTCCTCTGTGCTGCCCTCAAGAGGCATGTCCCATGTATTGGGGCTGAGGATAGCTCAGTGCTTAAATCATTGGTTTGTCAAACCAAAGGTTATGAATTCTATGCTGGAGGAAGCAGCACTGGGTCTGGGGAAAGGAACTAGAGCCTGGTCACTAAGAGTCACTCATGGGTGATAGGTTCTTGGCTCCTGTCTAGCAGTAGGTACCATGGCTTAGTTGGTTAAAGCACCTGTTTTGTAAACAGGAGATCCTGGGTTCAACTCCCAATGGTGCCTTGGTGGAGGCTTTGCAGCATGGGGGTATAGCTCAGTGGAAGAATGTTTGACTGCAGATCAAGTGGTCCTTGGTTCAAATCCAAGTGCTCCCCTACAAGCTTCTGGGGATTGGTCCTGCTTAGAGCAGGGGGTTGGACTAGATGATCTCCTGAGGTCCCTTCTAACTCTCACATTCTATGATGTGTTTAAACTGACCCTGACTAGCTAAGCAGGGGCTAGTGATGCCAAAGCCCAGGGATAAGGAGAACAAGTGCAGGTGTCCTGGCATCAGAACCTTGGCCAAAAGCCCTGCCCCTTCCATCCACTAGTCACCTCTGCTCCACCCCTTCCCTTAATGTCCCACCCAGCTTACTCCTTTACCCTCACCGCTGCTGTGGCCCCAAAGCCAGAGGAGCTCTGTGCCCTGCTACAGCCACTGGGCTGTGGTGGGCAGTGAGAGCTCCTCCAGCCCTGAGGTGGCTATTGTGTAAGTGTGTCCCTGGCTGAACAGGAAGTATTCCTGGCCATTTCCCTACTGGCTGGACCATGACTAGAGTGTGTTTGTAGGGAATGACATTGCTGTCCATTGTAAATTCCCTGCCATGACAATTCAGACACACCCTTTCCCCATCATAGCCCCAGAACATCAGTGACTCCAAGAGCAGGGGCAGCTTTTCTTGGGAGCACTGAGATTTTTCGGGAAGTTGGTGGCACCTTTCTTTCCTCACCCTGGAGAAAACTCAGGTTTTCATTCCATCCTTGATGATTCATGGACTCACAGCAGCAGCATAAAGAAACAGGAGAGTGAATATCTCACTGCCAGGGGAAGGTGGCCACATCCCCTCTGTTTTGACCTTTGCCACTGGAGGAGAGAACGATTCAATGGAATTGATGCTCTGGATCAGACAAGAGCCTCAGGAAGATTTTGCTGTTTATGGATCTGTGCAAAGGAAATCGTGTCCCTGTGTGAAAATGAGGAGGGAAATGCAACATGGTGGTGGCCTAAGGGAGCCCTATAGGATTAGAGTAGGACACGTTCTCAAGCAGCGTGTTTCTTACTTTGCCCATCAGTCAATTTTGAGGATTATGGATGGAAATATTTTGCCATCAGGTTGTGTGTTTACAAAGAAACTGACATTTACATCATTCTTCCCAGCCTGCCTAGTTCCTTGAGGGTGAGTTTAGAAGGTCACAGTCACTATTCTCCCATCCCCATGCCAGGCCTGTGCTCTCCCTGCTGCCCACTACCCACAACTGTAGGATTTTTCCCTGATCTCCCCACAGATGTCAACCCAGCACTCCCAGTTCTCAGATCCCTTCCCAGGAGTGTCTAACTCCCCTGCTGGCAGGATCCTTCCACCTTTCTTTCATTTCCTGCCTCCCCTCTGAGCAAGAACTCTGCCCTATTCCCAAACTGAGACTTGAACCCAGGCCACCTGGGTGAAAACCAGGAATCCTGACTACTAGACCACGTGGAACTGGGATTGCAATGTTTGTTTAAGGGCAGGTCTACACTACATGCCAGCTCAGCAAGCAGGGCTCGCTCTCTGTGGGCTCGATTTATCGCATCTACTCTAGGCATGATAAGTCGATGCTTTATCCCCAAGCACTCTCCCATGGACTCCAGTACTCCAGCACCACGAGAGGTGTGAAGTTATAGAAGAGACTTCCAAAGTGAACAGTGGGGGCAAAAAACCTAATTGGCCTCAAGACTGAGCTTGATACACTTATGGTTGGGGCATCGGCATGAACTTTTCCTGGCACCAGTGGGTGCTTGCCCCTGGCCTGGCCCTCATTTCAACTCCTTCTCCAAAGTCCCCGCCCCCAATTCCACCCTCTCCATGCAAGTAATGGACTCTTCCCCAAATATCCACCCCAGCCCCAGCTCTTGCTGGAGAGCATTGCGTTTCCCCTCCTCCCACTTCTTGCTGCCATGAAACAGCTCTTTGGCAGTTGCAAGAACTGGGAGCTAGTGGGAGAAGATGGGTCACAGCACTCTCAGGGAAGGAAGCAAAGCAGAGGTGAGATGGGTTGGGAGGTGGGGCAGGGAGCTGCCGCTTGGTGCAGAGCACCCACCAATTTTTCCCCATGGGTGCTCCAGCCCCAGAGCACCCACAGAGTCAGCACCTATGGGGTGGGGTGGTGAGATGGGACTGTCTACAATGGCATTTGGCCTTTCTGTGTTTGCTAGCAGCAAAAATCTCCAGCAGGCAGAGATGGGAGAATAGGTGGGGAGGGCTCAGAGTTACTGCAGAGAATTCTTTCCCAGGTGTCTTCCAGGTGCATCTTGTCCACATGCTCAGAGTCTAACTGATCACCATACTTGGGGTTGGGAAGGAGTTTTCCCCAAGGATTAGATTGGCAGAGACCCTGGGGATTTTTCACCTTTCTGTACATCATGGGGCATGGGTCACTTGTAGGTTTAAACTGGTGTGAATGGTGGATTCTCAGCAACTTGACATCTTTAAGCCATAAATTAAGGACATCAGTAACTCAAGCAGATGTTAGGGTATCTATGATGGCATGGAGTGCACCCTCAGCAAGTTTGCAGATGACACTAAGCTGGGAGGAGTGGTAGATACGCTGGAAGGTAGGGATGGGATACAGAGGGACCTAGACAAATTAGAGGATTGGGCCAAAAGAAATTTGATGAGGTTCAACAAGGACAAGTGCAGAGTCCTGCACTTAGGATGGAAGAATCCCATGCACTGCTACAGGCTGGGGACCGAATGTCTAGGCAGCAGTTCTGCAGAAAAGGACCTAGGGGTTACAGTGGATGAGAAGCTGGATATGAGTCAACAGTGTCCTCTTGTGGCCAAGAAGGCTAACGGCATTTTGTGCTGTATAAGTAGGGGCATTGCCAGCAGATCGAGGGATGTGATTGTTCCCCTCTGTTCGACATTGGTGAGGCCGCTCCTGGAGTACTGTGTCCAGTTTTGGGGCTCACACTACAAGAAAGATGTGGAAAAATTGGAAAGAGTCCAGAGAAGGGCAACAAAAATGATTAGGGGGCTGGAGCACATGACATGAGGAGAGGCTGAGAGAACTGGGATTGTTTAGTCTGCAGAAGAGAAGAATGAGGGGGGATTTGATATCTGCTTTCAACTACCTGAAAGGGGGTTCCAAAGAGGATGGATCTAGACTGTTCTCAGTGGTACCAGATGACAGAACAAGGAGTAATGGTCTCAAGTTGCAGTGGGGGAGGTTTAGGTTGGATATTAGGAAAAACTTTTTCACTAGGAGGATGGTGAAGCACTGGAATGGGTTCCCTAGAGAGGTGGTGGAATCTCCTTCCTTAGAGGTTTTTAAGGTCAGGCTGGACAAAGCCCTGGCTGGGATGATTTAGCTGGGGATTGGTCCTGCTTTGAGCAGGGGGTTGGACTAGATACCTCCTGAGGTCCCTTCCAACCCTGACATTCTAGGATTCTTTGAGTCCAGCACCCTTCCAGAGCACAGTTTTGCAGACTTTTTATTCCTAGCACCCAGCATCCACACTAGCACCTCGCGAGCTCTAAACTCTAGCACTGGCAGACAGATGCACACAGTGCATCGCTTGGCATTGGCCACTGTCAGTAGACAGCATACTGGGCTACATGGACCTTTGGTCTGACCCAGTACGGCCTTTCTTATGTTCTTATGTGCTAGGTGGCGGACTTAGTAACAGGAGGCCCCTATTTATGGCGCAATGTGTCAGCGCATTTAGCTGTTAACTGAGAGGTTGGTGGTTCGAGCCCACCCGGGGCGATAGAAAGCACATGGTAGGTTCCTCCTTTTTGAGACTTGCTCGGCACCTCAAGCCCATTAATGCTGGTTTGTAAAAATGTTTGTGGTGGCCAGTGCCCAACCCCCAAATTCCCCCACCCCTACACACCTGCGGAAGGCTCTAGGAGGGAGTTTGGGGGTGTGTGTGGGTGGGTCTGGGATGCAGGCCCTGTGCTGGGGCAAGTGACTGGGGGGCAGAAAGCTTGCAGGGTGAAGGCTCTGGGAGGGAGTTTGGGGATGGGAAAGCGTGTGGGAAATGGGTGGGGGTGCAGGTTCTAAGACAGGGGTGTGGGGCTTACCTGGGACTCCTAAGGAGGATGGGTGGGATGGGTCCCTGTGCATTGCTACCCCCAGGCACTGCTCCCGCAGCTTCCCATTGGCCACAGGGTGCTTGGGGTGGGAACAGCACACTTGGACACAGACCCATCCCGTGCAGGGGCAGCAGGGAGGAGCTGGTAGCCACGTGGGGAGACCTGTCTTCAGACAGTGCTGGAGCCAGGCCCCGGGCCAGGAATATTCCTGGTGCCCAGGCACTCCGGGCCCAAAAAACAGAGCATGAACCAAAGCGTGTGTCACACCAGGGACTCCATCCTCCAGCAGAGCCTGTCTTCAGGAGAGACACTCATGGAGTCAGGCCTAGAGACAGTCTCCCTCGGGGAACAGGAAGGGCTGATTTCCTGTGAGCAGAGCACAGTCAGACCGAAAATTCCAGCTGTGTTTGTGGGAGGTTTTTTTAATTGCTCAAGAAACCTTTGTGGTTTCCAGTGGAAATCTGAACCCACAACTAAAATGTTGAGGATTTTTGTTCACTTTACAAACCCCCCAGTGAAAAGCAGTGGGTTGTGCTGACTTGTTCAGTGTCCCTCCCTTTTCATTTCTTAGACTCAAGTCTACAGCATCAGTCCTACGGAGCCTCCGGCCAGGCTGTTTCTGAGGTTCTAGAAATGGACCCAACCCGTCCTGGACATGGGCCCGGCCAGCTGATGTGACACTGGCTTTGCTGCCTCTGCTGCTGGGGAAGAGGGAAACTTTGTCTCTCAACTGGATGTTACCTCCCGGTGCCCAGTCTGGCGCGAATGTCCCTGGATCAGGGTTCATGGACCCAAGAGGTGGCTTTTGAAACCATGAACATTTTCACAAACACTTTGACTTTCTCCATTTTCTATTTCTTGATAATATTTCATGGACCTTTTTGTGTTAAGGCTGTAAAAGGACACAGGAAATCAGTGTGTCACCAGAACGCTATAATATAAATATAATGCAAAGGTCTTGAAAGGAGCTGGCAAGGCAGATGCAGACTTTAAGACTCTTTCTTTAAACAAGAGCGTGCAATCAAAGTGACCTCAGAAACCTTGGGACTCAAAATCCGATAGGGCAGAGAGAGGAACTGCGGGGACAGCAAGCAGGTTTCAGGGTACGTGGGTCTGCCAAAATAACCCAGAAAGCAGGGCTGGCGTTAGACTCACTGGGGCTCAGGGCAGAAAGCTGAAATCTGAGCCCCACTGCCTGGGACTGAAGCCGGAGCAATTTAACTTTATGGGGAGCCCTATGGTGTGGGGCCCTGTACATTTGCTCTGCTGGCCACCCCCTAGTGACAGCCCTGCCTTTTAATCTACTGCACATGCAGTAAAACAGTTGCTGTAGCACGGGTGAACTGTGGAGATTTTATACCATGTTGGGCAGGGGGCCACAGAGAGAAAAGGGTTGGGAACCCCGGCTCCAGGGAACCCTGGAGAGTAAAGACTCCATCCCACTCAGTGCTACAAACACTCATGATTTTACCTTGAGTCTCATGAGAATTATTGTTTTCCTTAAAGCCCCAGCTCCTGGAGTCAGGTGGAGATGTGATGATTTCAACCTTCACTCTTAAAGACACAGGACGTTCCTAGCCCTTGTGGCTGTGCAGAAAAATACAAAATGTCACTCCAGTCTGCCCTAATGGCTCATCAAGCAGAAAGTAAATTAACAGATCCCCAAAGCTATTAATTTTACATAATCTCATGATTTTAAAGCCCAGATCATGATTTTTGGGGAGCCTGACTCAGGGTTTTTGAACGTTTGGGGTTGGCCGTTCTGCAGACTGAGAGCTGGGCCCCCTCCTTCACAACCAGCACCCCCAGACTGTTCGAAAGCATTAACTCTTTCTTCTCCATCATGCCTCTGTCATGCAGCTGGGAATCCCCATTCCTAGATGGGCTTTTCCACAGACAGTGAATTCCCCAAAGGCCTGAGTCCCCACAGGGCTGTTCTGGGGGCTCGTAACCTCACATCACCCCTTTGTGACCCCAGGGACCCTGCAGGGACAGCAACTCCATGCTGGGCCTTGGGGAACCCCTAAAGCACCTGGGAGGAGGGGGCAGGGACACGAGGTTACCTCAGATGACTCCCATCCAGTGGCGCAGTGGGGGTGCAAAGACAGGGTTCCTGTCCTGGCACTGCGGACTGCACTGCACCCTGGAAGCAGCCAGCAGCAGATCTGGCTCCTAGGTGCAGGTGTGTAAGATACGGCGCCACATCCCCCCTAGAAGCGTAAATGGGGAGAGAATTTGCTCCTCTTTTCTATGTGGAAGAAATACAGGCAGGTGAATTATCTCCAGGGCTGTAAGTAATAACACACAAGCTAGCAGAGAATGGTTTTAATCTATCGACCTTTCGGTTATAGGCCCAGCACACTTCTGCTGTGACCCTCTGCTCCACGTAGGTTTGTCTGTAGGATCTATTTACAGAGCAACTGAGTTTGGCGGAATAAATTTTAGTCCTGAGCGGATTCTGCACCGAAAAATAAAATAAAATAAAAATTCTGTGTACAATATTTTAAAATTCTGCAAAGTGTATTTGTCAATAAATAAATGTGGAGGCTCCAGCATGGCAGTGGGGAGCACAGACCACTGGATGCACAGAGATGGGAAATCGCCTTGCAGCCCCTTCCCCCAGCATATGGACTCAGTGGTGAGACTGCATCTCTCTGCTGCCTTCTCCAGGGATCCAAAACCACATGCCTGGGCTGTTGGGGTGGGGTGCAGGACCCGTCTTGTGGCTTCCCTTTGCTTCCCCATAAGAGTGATTTTTCTACAGGGAAACAAATACATCTTTGGGGGACAAGAAGTCTGTGTTTGTGCAGTGGTGCAGATTTTCCAAAGGAGTAAGATTTGAATCTTTCGGGTGGCCTCTTTTAGTTGCGGAGGATTAATCAGGCTGATTCTACTTGGGAACCGTACTGCTCCTCTGGGAAAAAAAGACCCTGCTGCAGAAGAAACCATGTGATAGGAGTCATAGCACATCTGTCATCTTACAGGAGTGGGATAAGGTTTCTGTGGGATAAGGCTCTGCTGGGCTTTTAATTCTTCCTTTAATCACTGTGGAAGTGTAAACAGCAAGAGAATTAGTTCCTCATTTCTCTGTGGAGCAAATAAAGGAAGACTAAATTATTTTGAAGGCTGCAAGTAACAGCACACAAGCCAGCAGAGGAGGGTTTTGATCTATCAGTCTCTGGGTTATGGGCCCAGTACACTCCTGCTGCACCACTCTGCTGTGGAGAGAAAGGCCTCCATGACTCCTTCACAGTGCTGCTCTCTGTAGTTGGCTGCGCTCACAAGCTGTGCACATGGGAGAGTTGTGCCCATGGGATTTAGACACTTTCTAGGCAGGTGATTGTCCATGTGTCACATCTCTAAAGCTGAACTGAAATATGGTGGCTGCGTTCACCTCTGGGGTCTCCTTAGTCTAACGATTCAGGAAACGAGCCCCTCCCCCCACTTTTCCCATAGTGAAATCCAGCCAGACACAGACACCCTGCCTGGCCCCCAGCCCAGGAAAACTCTGTTTTGCAGTGAGGCAGGCTGGGTGATGTAGTTCCTGAGAGTCGCTGGCTGGGAGGAGATGAGAGGTGGGGGAGGGTCAGCCTGGCCTGGGAGACATCCCTTACCTGGGCTGGAGAAGGTAGAAGCACCCCCCAGGGCAGTCTGGGAGATGTAGTTCCTGAGAGGCGCCGGCTGGGAGGGGATAAGAGGTGGGGGAGGGTCAGCATCCCTTACCTGGGTTGGAGAAGGTAGAAACACCCCCTGGGGCAGGCTGGGAGATGTAGTTCCTCACTCTCCAGGGAGCGGAAGTGATGTTGTGCAGGTGGATGTGGAGCTGGGCTGCGAATGTGCCCTGGATGCTGTAACTCGCGTGGGGCCTTTAGACCCTCTCCCAGAGCCAGGGAAGAGTTTTGTGGGAGAGACAGGGATACAGCTGGGCTGGGGGAGGTGCATTCTCTGCTGTCAACAGGGCCTGGTGGGGCTAGGAAGCGGAGGCAAACCCCTGAGGTGGGAAAACTGGGAGGAAATGGATCTCACCCCAGCCACGTGGGGGTCACACCCGTGAACGAGGAGAAGTGTGGAGTGTCAGGAGTTTCAAGCCATCATCCCGGTGATTCTGATGACATGGTTATGGAGGAGGAGGATGCACCTGGGGATAAAATCAGCTGTTCTTAATGGTGGTTGGAGGCATCAATTATTACATTAAAAACTCTTCAGGGAAGTAGCTTTAAGTGGTTGCCCAAAGTTTCTTTGTTTTCACATCTGTACAGGAATGAGGCATGAAGCAGCAATGCGAGGAGGGGCTCTGAACTGAAATCAGGTGTAGAGAGAAATGTGTTCAAACCCAGTGAGACTCGAGGTGTGGGAGAAATAACAGGTGATCCCAGCTCCTTCCCCCAAGCCTTAGGCAGGGATTAGCTGCCAACAGCTATGGCGGCTGCTCTTACGGGAGCGGTATTAGCCAGCAGTTCTCAAACTGGGGTTGCGACCCCCGGGGTCCCTGTGCCGCTGAAGTGCAGCCGAAAAGAACACTTCCACTTTTGGCAGCATTTCGGCGGACATGCTGTGTGCTTCAGAGAGTCCTCCAAAAAGCCACTGAAGTGAAAGTTTCCAGTTTTGGTGGCTTTTCAGGGGACACTCTGAAGCGCACAGCGTGTCCGCTGGAATGCATCCAAAAGCGGAAGCGTTCTATTCAGTGGCATTTTGGTGAACACACATGGGTCGCGGCAGCCCATGGGGAACAGAAAAAGGGCTGCCACAACAAAAAGTTTGAGAACCGCCGGTATCAGCTGTCTGCCTGTGGATGCAGCCCACCAGCTGGTTCACCTGGGGCAGAAAGTGAGTGGCTGGACAGTGATGCACCATTGGGGCTCTGAAATATGAACAGGGGTCTAAGAACAAACCTCCAGTGCGGGGTCAAGGATGCTGAGGCAGCGGAAACTCAGCATCACAGTCAGCAAGAGTCAAAGTTGCTTGCGGGTGAGAATTCGGGATAATGGCCCAAATGGATTTTCAGTGCATCCCTTTCACAACTTGCCCACAACAACCTGGCCACCCCCATTTTCCTCATTGCTCTGTGGGAAGAGGCCTCTAAGGATCAGTATTTGAAGCTGCATTAAAGAGTCATAAAGGAGAAGGAAAAGTTAATGCTTCAGAAAAGCCTCTCTCTGTGTGTATGCATGTTAGTTAGCTGGATGGGATGGTGTCTAGAAACCCCTCTGCTCTAATCTCTTTTCTCTGAAGCAAAAATAATTGCTCTCTCTGAGGCTTGAACACAGGCTCTTCAGATTATGAGAGTGATGCCCTGCCTACTACACTAAGAAGGCTTGAAAATAGCTCCCGCTCAGTGCCTATAAGACCCTCCTACAGTGAGTGGGGCAGAGATGGAGCCAGGAATGTGCTGGAAGAAGCAGGGAGATCTGGTGCCCAGGGACCTGTCCTGGCAGCTTTCTCCGTAACAAATAAATCAGTTCTCTCTGTTAGTGAACAATCCACCTGGAGCAAAGGGCATCATGGAGGAGGGGCAACTCCCAAGCTATGCACCAACCTCTGCATTTTAAAACTTACTCTCATTATCCCAGTATGGCACTTTCCATGGAAATAAGACAAAGCAAGCTGGGGAAGCTACGTGGGTAGTAGTAACCAGCGCTCCAGGTAAGGGCTGAACTCATAACTCCAGTAGGAGTCACTTTTGCACTATGCGGTTGCTTCTCACACAAACTTGGGGGGTCAGCAGTTCTCACTCCCTGTGGTTCACACCTTTGCGTGGTCACTGAAAGGCTGCTGGTACAAACCTAACTCAAGATGTGGTCTTTCAGCGATGAGACTCCAGTGTATTTATACTGGAAGAAAATCTCCCCTATTCTGATTTAGCTCCATTTGACTCCTTCTGTCTGTCTATTCTCCCCCGACACCAGTCTCTTTCCTTCCCCATTGGGGCCATGCAGAGAGGAGCCCCAGTCAGTCTGTATCCTATAAAGGGAGGGAGGGGTCACTCTAAAACATTGATAAGGGGTGGGCCAGGGGTGTGCGTGGTTAGGGGAAGAAAGGATGGAGAACTAACAGTGGGGCTCAGAGAGATTCCCCCCATATCTGAGAGATCCCTTGCTGCCCACCATCACCCAGCTGTGGGGAGGACAACTTGTACTTGCTTGAGGAAGCCACCTTTAAAAACACAAGCGTAACATGCTAATTACATTTGAATAAGATCAAAGCCTCCTCCAACCCAGTGTCACAATCACTGGGATGGCATTGTCCTGATATTTTACTCACTGCAGACACAAAGTGAGTCAAATTACAGTTCCCGTTCGGAGTCAATACACACAGAGGAATCCGGAGGCTTTTAATTTCTTAGGTTCTTCCACCATTTCATTTCTATCCTGTGCCAAGATTTATCATTGTGCAAGGCAATGTTGGGAGTGTCCCCGCTGGTCCCGCCTGCCACCCCCGGGCAATTTAAAAGGGCCCAGGGACCTCCACCCCCACTGCTGGCAGCAGAATGGGGATAAGGCAGCTTCCTGCCCACCTTCACTCCACATGGCATGCCACTCCCAGAAGCAGCTGTCATGTCCCTGTGGCCACTGGGGCAGAGGGGGCCTCCACACACTGCCCCCGCCCTGAGTGCAGACTCTACCGAACACGGCAATGGGAGCTGTGGGAGGGGTCTGCTGGCAGAGGTGGGCAAAGATCTGCCCGGTCCACCACCTAGGGGCTGCTACCAGAGGAGTGTGGGTTGCTTTGGGGAGATACCTGAGGTAAATGCCTCACCCCTCACCCTCTCCCATATCCCCAGACCAGACCCCAACCCCACACCAAAACTCCCTCCAAGAGCCTGCTCCCCGGACCTCTTTCCAAGCCCAGACCCCACACCCAACCTCTCTCCCAGAGTCCAACCCCTCTCCTTTCCACAACCAACTCCCTCACAGAGCCTTAGGCACGTGGAGTGAGGGGGGGGTCGGGCAGGACTTGGTCCCATTCTGGGCACCACCAAAATGTATACAAACCTGCCACCCTTGTCCAGCCCAACCTTCTGGTGATGCCCCTCAGCCCGCACGTATGCAGGGTTTGATGCTGGCATTACTTAAATTCCAGGACACTGAGGGATTTCAGCTCCCATTTGTCCAGCAGGAACCTTCACCGCACTCCCTGTCACAGAGGTCTCCAAACCTTATGAGATGAGGGACACAGATTTTTGAAGGGGTTTCGCGGGCCGAAGCGCCCGTGAAAAAAATTAAATATATGTAAATATATCCGGCGTTAAAAACAACACTACTGTACTGCAGGGGTCTCCAAACTTTTTAACTTCTGCACCCCTCGCAGAAATTTTTTTTGAGGACACACCCCCACAGGGGAAGCCCCACCCCAGTCACTCCCTCCCACTTCCTGCCCCCAACTGTCCCCTCAGAACTCGCCCTTGTCCCCTGAATCTCCCTTCTGGGACCCCTTCCCCTAACTGCCCTCCTGGAGCTGGTCCCCGCTGTGGCTCCCGGAGCCGGGGCCACTGTGGCTCTTGCAGAGGAGCCGCCGGGGCAGCCCAGCTCCTCCTGCCGCTGGGGCCACCATATTCCCCCGTGGGTGGTCTTGCGCACCGCTGGGGGTGCGCACACCCCACTTTGACGACCACTGCTCTCCTGTGTCAGTGTTGCGTTAAATTCTAAACCAGGTGTACAAGTAGCCGTGCAATCAGTGCAGGGACTGTGACATCACACACACTATTTGTCAATACAGTAAAAATCATTTCACATTTTTTTTAATTTTATGTCTAAAAACTCACAGATTTGTATCATACAAATACACATATTCAAAAGTTTGGCTGTACATTGCTAAGAGAAGCTCCAGATTCCCATTGTTGGTTGGGCCTGTTTGGTTCAGTGCTGTAGTTAAAATTTAACCCTTTGCTCCTCCAGCTGTACCACTGCCCCCATCTTTGCTCGTCCAGCCATGCCACTGGGGCACTCGGCCCTCCACGCATGGGGCCACTGACGCCAGCTCACGCCAGGGGGAGCAGTGGCTTTTCCACCTGCCTGCTTGGTATGCCTGCTCAGCTGGGGGGCCGGACTAATCGAAGCCACAGGCCAGATCCAGCCTCCGGGCCATAGTTTGAAGACCCCTGCCCTACCAGATTCTTCTCCAGGGGATCACTGTAGGGGGTCTGGACGCCTTTTTGTCTTTTCTCTCTCTAGGAGTGGCCAGGGTGCCTATAACTGGGGCATTTGAGCCCCTAGGGCCATCGGTGGAGCTGCCATTCCCCTTCCCTGGTCTCATCTGTCATTGGCTCTAGCCTTTTTTAGACCCATCGTCAGCACCATCCCAAGCCAGCTGCACTGACCTCAAAAAGACTGTGTCCCCTGGTGGGTGTTAGTCACTGTCCTTCCTCCTCTCTGAGTATTGACTGCCCCTTTCCTTGCCTCTCCGCCTGTGCAGATTGGACTCTTCCCTGCAGTGCTGGAGGATTCTCCCTTCTCATCTACCATTGCCCCAAACAGCACAGTGGGTGGGAATCTTGAAAGTACCCAGGTGATTTAGGAGCAGAAAGCCCTCCAGACTTTCTTAGCAATTAACACTCATCACTCACTGAGCAGGATTGAACAGTCATGCAGGGAGACTGCCAGGTCACTTCCCTGCTGGGTGTAAGCAAAGCAGAATTGGAGATGCTGGGGATTGAATGCAGGGCCTCATATATACACAGCCTGTGCTCTACCACTGAGCTACCTCCCCAGATGGGCTGGGGGATTTACTCAGAGCCCTCCTTTCTCCAGAGCATCCAGTGGCCTAACAGCAGCATGGGGAACACATTCCCTGCTGTGAGGGCCAAACCTGCTGTCCTGGAGGTTGCTGGTTCTTAGGGATCACTTTGCAGCAGGGCCAGATTCTATGTGTGGGGAGAGAAAGTCTGTGCCCTGGACTCAGGGTGCACAGATACACTCAGCCCTCTCCCCAACATTGGGTGGGTGGTTCTGCCACCCCCTGCTGGAAGGTTATGGTGGTGCGGGGCACTGTGAGCACCTCAGCCCCTGACCCTGGTGTCAGCAGTGGGATGGGGAGCTCCAGGTGTTTTTAGGATCTGCTCTTTCCACCTGCCTGAAAAGTCCAGCTTTTCCAAACACATTCACTGGGGTGAAATTGGGTCACTGTTTCTATGGCTGAACAGCAAAGAATCACTCCCGGTTTCCCTTCTGTCAGCAGGATGATTAGCCTGTGGTAGTGGTTAATGAGGTGGAGCTAGTTGTGGATTGTCCATTCCCCACCTTCACAGTTCACACAGTCCCTTTCCCATGCAGATCTCCAGCACCGCAGTTTTCCCGGTAGCATCAGTTGGGTTTTCCCTGAGGCCCTGAGATTTTCAGGGTCCTTTTTTCCCTCCCCCTGGAGTAAACTCAGCTTTTTCCCCATCCTGGATAATCCATGAAATAACAACAGCAGCATGAAGGAAAAGGGGAGGGAACATCTCACTGCTAGGGCTGGATGTGCCCAGGGGCCCCTGCTCGTCCATTGTTTCCATTGCAGAAGAGGAAGGTTCCGTGGAATTTGACATCCTGCTTTGCACAAGGACAGAGAAAGATCGTTCTGTTCCTGTGCCTGTGCAAAGGAAATTGTGCTTCAGTGTGAAAGAGAGGTGGGACATGGCCCCCTGGTGGGACAATATCCTCAGGATTAAGAGCAAAGGACTCAGGCTGAGCACTGATTCAACTCCACTCATCTGGGATTTTACCAATTGTCTTCCATGGAGACACTGGGAACTTATGTCATTGATCCAGACTCCAGGGGTTCGGGCTGCTTTAACACATGGTAAAAAGATGAGCTTGATTCCAAGAAGGGAGAGAGGAGAAACCTGAAGCTGACTTTAGTCCCAGGCTGGGGTCTCCTGGATGGGTGGAAACTTCCTTTGCTGCTACCGGGGGACTGCAGTTACTGGAGACATACCAGGGCTGGGATGAAAGGGGAAGGTGGCATGGAGTTTATGCAGAGGCCCCACTACCTCTAAATCCTCCACTATAGCAGGAACTTAGAAAGTCCCACCTCGGTCAATGGCAGGACTGGGGTTTTGAAAAGCCATTCTTTTTTCTCCCCTTCATGAGAAAGAAAGGTTTGGCCACTCAGGTGCAGGATACCACTTTTTCCTCTGGCTGAGGAGCTGGAAACCGGGCACAGGTGACTCGAGTCTCCTGAAAGGGGGGCACAATTTCAAGGTTCAGCCTCACCCCCTTACAATCAACAGCCTCTCCCAGGTGTGAACAATGCAGGGAGAGGAAGCAGAAAAGGCAGCCCTGCTCCACTTACTCCTCCATTAGCTGCTGTGCAGTGAGGGAGCCTGGCAACACAGAATGATGTAGCAGGGACAGTTAACCCAGGTGGGCACATGACCCCACATCCCGCCCTCGGCAAGGGTTGCCTCTGAAATTAGGAAAACTCGTGAGTTCGAGGCACAGCTGCACCCCTCAAAGAAAGCCCAGGATGACATGCCCAGGGTGAAGGGGTCTGCTAAACCCCCAGCTACGTGGCCACTAAGGAGAAGTGAATCTCGCTGCTCCACACCCAGCCTGGCCACAAAAGAGCACTGGCCCAGGTCACTCCGTACGCAGCTTTGCAAATCTTCCATCCACCCTGGACCCCCTTCTTCTCCTTCACTGCATGTCGACATCCTGGGGAGCCAAGAGACAAGCACAGGACTCTACCTCCCAGAAGCCAACCGCCCCTCCCCAGGCTTTGGCAGAATGAATGGTGCTCTACTAACCCTACAGCTTCTCCCCTGCCTTCCTCAGCAGGACTTTCCTCTTTTGTCCCTTTCCCACCTCACTTTCTCCTTTGGCAATTCACGCAAAGGAGGCCAGCTGGAAGAGCCGGCCTGTGTAGGCCAACCTGCAAGGGAAGAGGAGGCCAAGCCACCAGCTTAGGCATCAACTCCATGGGTCTTGGGGCTGGAGCACTCACAGGAAATAATTGGTGGGTCTCAGCACCTTGTGCTCTCCCACCCCAGCTCACCTCTGCCTCCAATCCGCCTCCACCTGCTCCCCTATGTGCACCACTGCTCCGCTCCCCCGCAGGCTTGCCCTGAAACAGCTGCTTCATGCAGCACACCTGGGAGCAAAGAGGAAGAAGTGGAATGGCGGTGCACTCGGGGAGGAGGTGGCGATGGAGCAGAGTTGAGCTGGGGTGGGGAGTGATTCCTCTGCTGCCTGTGAGGGTTGCATCCTGCAGCCCTCCCCGCACTCTAGCTAAACTTCACCTGCTCCCCTGAGCACGCCATGACTCCACTTATTCCCCCCGCCCCCAGGCTTGCTGCAGGAAACAGGTCTTTTGCACAGTAAGCCTGGGAGGGAGGAGTAGGAGGGGAAATGTGGGGCTCTGTGGGAGGAGGCAGGGCTGGGGATTTGGGGAAGGGTTGGAATGGGGGCAGAGTTGGGGTGGGGTGGAGCGGCGCGAGCACCCACTGGCACTGGGTAAAGTCGGTGACTATGGCCCCATGCCTCGGAAAGGTGACTGGCCCAACTCCTCCAGCTTCCCCAGGCTGATTCCAAGGTGCTTTCTCCACTGATGTCACCACCCTCTCTCATGCAGGGATTGGGATTATCCAGGGACAGGCCAGTGGCAGAAAGAGGAGCTCCTTGCTGGACAGCTAGAGGAAGCTGAAAAGAGTAAACCTGCATGTTTCCAAACCAGGAGCCTTTTGCATGTTAGGCAAAGGTGATAACCACTACACTACAGAAATGCAGGTAGCACATGGGTCTGGAGAAAGTGGTGACAGCCCTTCTATAGGTCGGCTGGCAGAGCAAAGGTCTGGAGCCAGCACTCAGGAAATCAACCTTATGTTGCCCTTGTGACTCCAGCGGGATGAAGAGCTTCTTTTTCTTCCCTGTGCTGAGGACGATCAAGAGAAGAAAGAAAGCTCACGTGGGTCAACTTGGTACACAAGCCCTCCCTGTTTTTTCCTGCTGGGGAGTGTGAAATAAAGGCCTTGTGGCAGGTAAACGCACTGCTGCGCTCCCAGAAAACAGGCTACCCCTGCACGCAAAGGGACCAAAAAGCAGGCCAAAGCCAGCAATCGAACCAGGAGCCTCTCGATTTTCAGTGTAGCGCTTGCCTGACTGAGCAAGTTCAGCACCCACTGGGCAGCTTTTTGGTCTAATGGTTCTTTTTCTTGACTACACCAATGTGGCCTTTTGGTGTCTGAACCTGGCTAACTCCATGGGTACCGTATCAGCCTATTAGTCTGAGGGTTTGGGGTGCAAATCCCTCATCAGGCAGATAAAACTTCTCCCTGTGTTCTATCTTCCAAAATCTTTAGAAGGCCTGTCCTGCTTCATATTACTCCTTTCTCTTTAGGACTTGGCCTTTCCTAAGAAGCTCCCTCTATTGCCTGGATCTGAAGTGGCATCCTTCTCACATGGCCTTGCAGTCTGGAGGAAGAAAGGCTTCTGAGCCTGGAGCAAAGTGCTGCGTGCTGACTTGTTGACCAAATGCAGGGTTGTTCATAGAGGCCTTGAATGAGGAATGCAAAAAAAAAAAATTTCCCTACAGCATCCTCCCAGCACTCAGGGGGGTTTCCTGCTGGTTCCATGGTATAAGGACCAGCATTTAGGGGTTTGAATCTTGCAATTCAAGTTCATGTCAGGGTGGGACCTTGGGATCCTCTGTTTGCCACCTCTCCCTGGTCAGTGTTTCAACGTCGTTACTGTCTGTGATTTCCAATATATCTTTTTTGAGGTGAGGCAACAATATCTGAATGTATTTATATAGTAGCAATATAATATTTTCTGTCGTCTGTAGGGCGTAGGTTACAAATGCTTCGGAAACCAGACACATGGGCATTTTGCCTGGTCCAAAATCACTTACTGTGGAATTCTCTTTACAAAAGAGGTGCTTTAACCAGCTAAGCCATGGTGCCTTTGGGTGGCTAAAGTGTCATATCTACCTACATCTGATGTACATCCAGACCCAACTCAGTCCTGACAAGCTTTGCTTGTGCTTGGATTCTGTAAAGCAGAGGAGCAGGTGAAGTTTTCCTTGCAAGTAGTGTCTGTATGTGTGAATCCCAGGTCAGATCTGCATTACAAAGTTATTTCAGCGTAATTATATTGCCCGGGCATGTGAAAAACACACTATGCTCCCTTGGTCGGCAACTTTTGGCTGGCGTACACATGGCAATGCCACGTCTGGCGACAAAACTGCCCTGTTTTAGTGACAAAATAAAACAACCTCGATGAAAGGCCTAAAACTTTTTGCAGCAAACTTAAAGAGACAAAGTGTCAGTGTAGATGCTGCTGGTCATTATATCACCATAACAGGCATAATCAGTATCCCACAATGCCCGTGAGCTCTCCTGCCTGGCATTCCTGCTACAGAGTCTGGGCCCCTCCCTTTTCATAGCTCTGGGAAGTTCTGACATCTGAGCCTGCTGCTCTGCTCCAGCAAGGAGCAAATCACTGCCATGGAGCACTGCTCTCGCTGCACTGCGAACACAGAGCGGGGGGCGGGGGCAGAAGCTTCCTTACAGTGTGTGTGGGGGGCCCACCGGCATCCAAACTGCAGTGCCCCCAGGATGCCCTTTTCCCAAATGACCAGCACTCACTACACCCCTTCTCTCTGAGGCCCCTCCCCACCCCCATCCCACTGAGACCACACCCACAAAACGCCTCTTCCCCACAAGACTCCGTCCATCTGTTGTTAGTCCATATGGCTGGTAAAAAGTACTGGGGCCATGGCCCTCTAAACCCCCGTTCCAGTGCCCCTGACACAGAGCCAGACACACAGCAGCATGTGTGTGTATGTTGCAGAGACTGCTGTGCTGTGCTGTGCTGTGCTGTGCTGAGCCAGTGAGGGAATCCAGGGCTGATGTCAGGGCTGTCCCCTCTCCACCTCTGGATTAGTTGCTTCCAGCAGCTGTGTGAACTTAGAGATAGTGTGCTGACACACTCACTGTGCCCCAATGCACGCACTGACTCACCCAAGACACACACTGTCTCTCCCTCCGCCCTCACACAATTTCCACTGTATAATAGCAGAGCTATTTTTCATTCTATTAGATGTCTGGTTACAGATTGTAGAGCTGGTTTCTCTGTGGTCCAATGGTGTATGAGCACTGAGGCTCCCCTACAATGAGCTGAAATGATTGAGTCCTGTGTTAAGTAGGAGGGGTAAGGAAAATATATTGCTGAGTGACTAGCAGAGAGGCACAGCTTGCAGGATGGCTACTGGAGAGGAGGAGCTGGTGGAGAGCTGCAGCTTGTGGTGGAGGCTGCAGAAGAACCCCATGGAGAGCTGAGGCAGTTGGCTGTCAGAGCACGTAAGTTGCCATCTACCCCCCCTTTACACACAGACTGGGGTGTGTGTAAAACTGCAGATGAACATTTGAACTCTGGGGCTGCACTGACCAGAGACATAGACTTTGGGTTGTGGGACTTTGGGTGACTTTTGGGTTGCTGGACTCAAGAACCAAAGGGAAGGGACAAGACCCAATTTGCTTGGGGTGGGTGTTTTGCTCATCGTTTGTGTTATGAATCCTTTTTGTGGTGTTTCTCCAACATAAAGCCACATAGTTTCTCTCTGTTTATTAAAAGGCTTTTGCTCATTCAGACTCTGTGCTTGGAAGAAGGGAAGTTTTGCCTCTTACAGGCACTGGGGTGGTTATTTGCCCTATGTCATTGAATGGGGGTCTGTTATTTGGAAAGACACCTAGATACTGAACTTTGCTGCTAACAACTCTGTTGAGCAGCAGGGTTACAGACATAGTTTATATAAACCAAGAGAAGTCTAAGGAGGTTTCTGTTTGTAGGAAGCAACATGGCTTGGTCTGTTATGGTACCAGATAGAAAGCTGGTTGTTTGCAGAAGAGTAAATGAAGTAGGTGAGGCTGGGATTTGAATCCATGCATGCAGAACACAATGAATTAGCAGTCTAGTACCTTAACTACTTAGCCTCCCCATCTGAGCTAGCTAAGATGGGACACTGTGCCCTCTTATCCGTTGAGAACCAGGGCAGGGAGTGGTGCTCTGGCTTCCTGGCGAGAAGGGTACAAACAGGGGTAAGGAGGGCTTAGGCTGGGCTGGGAACCAGGAGCCCAGGTTGGGGGATGGGTTGAGGAAGAGCTGGGGGCAGAGTGGGGCTGAGTGGTGCTCCTTCTCTGCCCTCCATGGGGGCTTGCTTGGACCCTGAGGTGCCCCCCTGAATGTGCCTCTGTCCCCCCTAGTAGGCATGCCCCACCAATTGGGGACTAGGATAGCTCAGTGGTTAAATCATTGGCCTTTCAAACTGAGCATTGTGAGTGTGATCCCCAATGGATCAATGTGGCGAAAAGCACTGGGCCTGGCAAAGGGAGATGGAGCCTGGCTGCTAAAAGCTGCTCAGGAGTGTCAGGCTCACGACAGTTGTTTTGCAGCAGGCACCATGGCTCAGTTGGTTAATACGCCTGTTTTGTAAACATGAGATCCTGGGTTCAACTCCCACGGGTGCCTTGTTGGGGCTTTTTCTCATGGGGGTATAGCTCTGTGATAGAGTGTTTGACTGCAGATGAAGTAATCCTTGGTTCAAATCCAAGTGTTCCCTTACAAGCTTTTGGGGTTTGGTCCTGCTTTGAGGAGGGGATTGGACTGGATTGTCTCCTGATGTGCTGCCCTTATATGGTTTGCTTGTGTCTTTGGGAGACTCAGTCCCACCCTCTTCCCACAGGCAGTCCCCGAATGCTGAGACCTTCCCAGGCCCCGAGTGCCTCCGCCTGCCTTGCCAACTCTCCCGAGATCCAGGGTCCCTCCAAGAGGACCATGGTGTAGTTGCCTTTCCCCTCTCAAGGTGATGCTGCCTTGGAGGCGCCTAACATGGATGTGGAAACTGTGTCTGCCCCGCATGGAAGCTCCAGAGGGAGCTTAACACTCGTTCCCCCAGACAATAAGCTCCTGAAGAATCTTTAAAGTCGTCCCCCACCAGCCTGGAAGATCCAGGGGGACCTTAATAGTCGTCTCCACCACCATTAAGCTTCTGGTGGAGCTAAACACACGTCCCCTCCGCCATTAAGCTCCTGGAGGAGCTTTAAAGTTGTCCCCCACCACGCTGGAAGCTCCAGGGGGACCTTAACACTCGTCTACACAGCCATTAAGCTCCTGGTGGAGCTAAACACCCGCCCCCCGAACCATTAAGCTCCTGTAGGAGCTTTAAAGTCGTCCCCCACCAGCCTGGAAGCTCCAGGGGGACCTTAACAGTCCTCTCCACTGCCATTAAGTTTCTGGTGGAGCTAATAATGCGTCCCCCCCTCCCGCCATTACACTCCTGGAGGAGCTTTAATGTCGTCCCCCACCAGCCTGGAAGCCCAGAGGACCTTTACGGTCCTATTGTCCACTGCCTGGAAGCTCCTGGTGGAGCTAAACACCCATCCCCTCGACCATTAAGCTTCTGAAGGAGCTTTAAAGTCATCCCCCACCAGCCTGGAAGCTCCAGGGGGAACTTAACCTTCGTCTCCACCGCCATAAATCTCCTGTAGGAGCCTTAAAGTCATCCCCCACCAGCCTGGAAGCTCCAGGGGGAACTTAACATTTGTCTTCCCCGCCTAGATGCTCCTGGTGCAGCTAAACACCCGTTCCCTTGACCATTCAGCTCCTGGAGAAGCTTTAAAGTCGTCCCCCACCAGCCTGGAAGCCCAGGGGGACCTTAACAGTCGTCTCCACAACTATTAAGCTCCTGGTGGAGCTTTAGTCGTCCCCCACCAGCATGGAAGCTCCAGGGGGACCTTAATAGTCCTCTCCACTGCCATTAAACACGCCTCCCCCCCGCCATTAAGCTCCTGTAGGAGCTTTAAAGTCGTCCCCCACCAGCCTGGTACCTCCAGGGGGACGTTAACAGTCGTCTCCACTGCCATTAAGCTTCTGGTGGAGGTAAACATACGTCTCCCCCCGGCATTAAGCTTTTGTAGGAGCTTTAAAGTCGTTCCCCACCAGCCTGGAAGCTCCAAGGGGACCTTAACAGTTTTCTCCACCGCCATTAACCACCTGGTGGAGCTTTAAATTCTTCCCCACCAGCCTGGAAGCCCAGGGCTCCTTACCAGTTGTCTCCACCACCATTAAGCTTCTGTTGGAGCTAAACACCCGTCCCCCGCACTATTATGTCCCTGGAGAACCTTTAAGGTTGTCCCTCACCAGCCTGCAAGCTCCAGGGGGACCTTAACAGTAGTCTCCACCGCCATTAAGATTATGGTGGAGCTAAACACACATCCCCGCCGCCATTACGCTCCTGTAGGAGCCTTAAAGTCATCCCCCGCCCGCATGGAAGCTCCAGGGGGAACTTAACATTCGTCTTCCCCGCCTAGATGCTCCTGGAGGAGCTAAACACCCGTACCACCAAAAATTCAGCTCCTGGATGAGCTTTAATGTCGTCCCCCATCAGCCTAGAAGGCCAGGGGGACCTTACCAGTTGTCTCCACTGCCATTAAGGTCCTGTAGGAGCTTTAAATCCATCTCTCACCAGCCTGGAAGATCCAGGGGAACCTTAAAATTCGTCTCCCACGCCATTAAGCTCCTGGTGGAGCTTTGAAGTCGTCCCTCACCAGCCTGGAAGCCCCAGGGGGACCTTAATGCTCATCTCCACCACCATTAAGTTTCTGGTGGAGCTATCATTGCGCCCCCCCCCCCCGCCATTAAGCTCCTGGAGGAGGTTTAATGAGGTCCCCCATGAGCCTGGAAGCCCAGAGGGACCTTTACAGTGCTATCCACCACCATTAAGTTTCTGGTGGAGCTAAACACACGTCTCCCCCGCAATTAAGCTCCTGTAGGAGGCTTAAAGTCATCCCCCACCAGCATGGAAGCTCCAGGTGGAACTTAACATTTGTCTTCCCCGCCTAGATGCTCCTGGAGGAGCTAAACACCCGTCCCACCAAAAATTCAGCTCCTGGATGAGCTTTAATGTCGTCCCCCACCAGCCTGGATGACCAGGGGGACCTTACCAGTCGTCTCCCCTGCCATTAAGCTCCTAGTGGAGCTTCAAAGTCGTCCCCCACCTTCATTGAAGCTCCAGGGGGACCTTAACTGTCGTCTCCACCGACATTAAGCTTCTGCTGGAGCTGAACACACGTCCCACCCGTCATTAAGCTCCTGGAGGGGCTTTAAAGTCATCCCCCATGAGCCTGGAAGCTCCAGGGGAACTTGACAGTCGTCTCCACCACCATTAAGTTTCTGGTGGAGCTAACAATGTATCCCCCCCGCCATTAAGTTCCTGGAAGAGCTTTAAAGTCGTCCCCCACCAGTCTGGAAGCTCCAGGGGGACCTTAACACTCGTCTACACAGCCATTAAGTTCCTGCAGGAGCTTTAAAGTAGTCCCACACCAGACTAGAAGCCCAGGGGGACCTTAACAGTTGTCTCCCCCGCCTGGAAGCTCCATTGGGGGCTTAACACTCGTTCCCGCAGACAATAAGCTGCTGGAGAAGCTGTAGTCGTCCCCCACCAACCAGGAAGCCCAGGGGCACCTTATCAGTCGTCTCCACCGCCGTTAAGCTCCTGCAGCAGCTTTTAATCCATCCCCCACCAGCCTGGAAGATCGAGGGGGACCTTAACAGCTGTGTCCCCCACCATTAAGCTCCTGGTGGAGCTTTAATGTCGTCCCCCACCAGCCTGGAAGCCCCAGGGGGACCTTAACAGTCGTCTACACAGCCATTAAGTTTCTGGTGGAGCTAACAACCCGTCCCCCCCACCATTAAGCCCTGGAGGAGCTTTAAAGTCGTCCACCACCAGCCTGGAAGCCCAGTGGGACCTTAACCGTCTCCTCCACCGCCATATATTTCCTGTAGCAGCCTTAAAGTCATCCCCAACCAGCCTGGAAGCTCCAGGGGGAGCTAAACATTCATCTCCCCCGCCTATGGGTCACCAGGCCCACCTGGGGTCTCAGAGGGAGAGCCAGGGGCTGTGATCTGATGGTGTCCCTCATAGCGATGCAGTGAACCCCTGCCAGCCCAGAGCCGCCCCATGTACCTGCCACTGGTGCTGGCCGCGTGGCTAGTGGGAAGGATCCCCCCTCTTGGGCACAGGATAAAGCGGACGAAGCCACTTCCCGCCAATGTCCTGCAGACAGCCCCATCATGCAGCACTTCCAGACGCCTCTCCAACAGCTCCAGCCACGACAAGACCCTGGACCAATCTGCCACCAGTTTGTCTGGTCAAGGAAAACATCTGCTTTGGCCCTAGCTGGAGATGCTTCTTGGTCTCCAGCCTGGCTAACTAGGAGCCAAATAACCCAGGGTCTGCAAGGCATGCTGGGATCTGTAGTCTCCATAAAGATGATGACAGTTGTGACTGGCTTCTGTTTTAACCATGTCAGAGGCAGACCTCAGGGTACCTAATAGTGCTGCCTTCAGCTAGGTAGAACACCCCTGGAGTAACGGCAAAGCCCAGGGATGGTCACTTTACGATCAGTGTGTACACCAGATTGTGCCAAGGTCTGAAGCATGAGCCAGAGATGGGCACTGGGTGAGAGCTCGTGGAAAGAAGAGTGTCTGAGGCCAAGCAATGGGTGCCAGGCACTCAGTGCTAAAGAGGCAGGGGATAGCATACGGGCTCTAGCCAGAGCACCAGGCTTCTGGGGTCTCTCGTTCCTTTTCAGTGAGATATTAACGTGTGATTAGTATTTTATTAGCGTCGGGGGTTGTCAACGAAACCTTGGAGGCCAAGCCCCTAAGCTAATAAAAAGATACCAGCAATGCCAGCTTCCTACCCAGCAACGCGCTTCTGAGAGATGGGAAGAATCCAGCCTCTACAGCCCAGACAAGAGGGACTGTTAGTGGTTGTTGGCATGGTGGTTTCTGTGATGTGGGGACACCTATCCACTAAGAGCTGGACTGAGACCCATCAAACATCTTTCACATGGGCCACTGAAAAGCTCTCAGGTGGGGAGGTCTTTCACTCCCTCCCAGCCGGGTCAGCATCCAATCCATACCCCATATCCCACCTCCAAAGCAGGAAATCTGGGATGTTCGCTATTCTCCTGCTGAGCGGAATGTTTTCTCCACAATCTTAGCTTTCATTTAAAAGAATTAATGGCTGAACTGTGACCCTCGGGCAGACACTCTCCCACCACTGACTCCCGTGGAGTCACATCTGGGGGAGGCTGGGTGGAATATTCCCCAGTTTCTTGCCTTTCTGTTTGTGAAGACTCCTTCTGAATGCAACCAGGGTCCTGCTTCTAAGTCTGCAGCCAGGCTTGGGGGGTAGGGAGGGCTGCTTTAGTGGAGAGTGCTCTGCTGTTCCCACCATGGCACCTAGAACACACTTGCTCTGCAAACCTCCCAGGTGCCAGCTCCGTGTGTGAGATACTTGCCTGTCCCCGCTGACTTCGGCACAGCTGCTGCAGGCTGCATCCACTGGCTCCATTGGCCCTGTGATGGACCATATAACTCCCCCTCTGCCACTATCGCTAGGGTCAGTCGCTGCCTCCACAGCTGTGGCGCATTAGTTGACCTGCACCGGTGGTGCTAGAAGGCTGCAGCCGAGGTAGAGGGGAGCTGCCGACAATGAGGCTGGGACAGATTGACAGGAAGCTGCCTAGCTAGAAGGCCCTGATGCCCCTGAGAAGTGGAGTGAGGCTGCTGGTGGAGGAAGCAGAGGCCCTTACTTGGGATCCCTTCTTCTACCAGCTAGAACAGAACTCGGCTCGCTTAGGAAGCTGAGAGCGGGCCTGGAAGGGACATGACACATGCATCTGACAATGGCTGGGGTGAACTACGGTCAGGAGAGCAGGGTCTTAATGGGCTGGTGCACTTCCAAGGACTGAGGCCCCTAATATCTAGCAGTGCCCTATGGAGTCCCGTCCAGCCCCTCCAAGGACAGGATTGTTCACTGGACCTTTATCCAGGGGCGCCCTCCCCCTCCCTGGGAACCCCTTTCCACAGGCCAACTGATCTCACCGGCTTGCAGCATCTGTGGGGACACCCATACCCCTCTTCAGGGCCCCGTCGGTACTGGGCCAGGCTGGTGAGGCCCTGGGAACACCCTCCCTATCACACAGAGGATACAGGCCATCCCTGTGAGCGTACCACTCAGGTGGAGGAGAAAAGGGCACCCAGGGGAGAGAAGTTGGATGAACACGAGGAGCAGCCACAGCAGGGCCACAGCGTGAACCTGTCCCAAGGCCCCAGCCCAGCTCCTCAGCACCAGCTGGCGTCCCAGCATGGCCAGGTGGACGGGAGTGTAGCCGCTGGCAGCATCACGGGAGGTGCCCAGAGCCCAGCCAGGACAAGGTAGAGCAGAGCTGAGATCACCGCGCTGAGCAGGGAGGCGTGGAGGTAGCGCAGGGTGCCCTGGTGCCGTTCCTGGCGCCAGCCCAGCACAGGGAAGAGCAGCAAGTTGAGGAGCAGGAGGGAGGGGTCCATGTGGCACAGGTAGTAGGTTGCCAGGTGATACACTGGGGAGAAGAGCATGGGAGGACCCGTTAACATGGGACTCCCTGTATTTATCATCCTCCTAGGGGAGGACTTAGCACAGGCCTGGGCCTGACCAGATCTGGTCCAGTCTTCTTCTCCTCCACGCGGCAGCCACTGGTATCATTTCACAGCATGCTGGGAGCCCCCCAATGGCCTCTTCCTGACCCACCAATCCCCTCTGAGATTACGCCTACACTGGAGCTGCAGGTGCCAGTCCCAGCTCAATGGAACTAGCCTGCTAGAAATAGACATGGAACCTCCTCTCCTGGTGGGATGCTCCGGTCTCATCCAGGCATCGGGAGTGAGAGCCCTGGACCAAGGCTATACTCGGAAGGGTGGGCAAGAGGAAGGGGGTGGAGGCAGAACAGGTACCTACCTTGGAAGTGTCTGAGCAGCAGGGCTGGCACTAAGGACAGATTCTCGCAAACCCCCAAGCAGCCAAAAGACGCCAAGAAGCAGCATTAGGATAACAGAGGCAAGTGGGGGGCCCTCCAGTCCCCACATCCACGTTAGGCGCCTCCAAGGCGGCATCACCTTGAGAGGGGAAAGGCAACTACACCATGGTCCTCTTGGAGGGACCCTGGATCTCGGGACAGTTGGCAAGGCAGGCAGAGGCACCCTGGGCCTGGGAAGGTCTCAGCATTCGGGGACTGCCTGTGGGAAGAGGGTGGGACTGAATCTCCCAAAGACACAAGCAAACCATATAAGGGCACCAGGCCGTGCTCAGGTGAGGGCAGCCCACCGGGATCCATTTTACGGGGAAGCAGGGAGCTCTGACCAGGGCATGTGTAGATGTGTCCCCCAAGGCCTAATACACAAGGAACTAGGAGCCTCGATCTTGCCCAAACTTCACCCTGGCCCCAAATTCATGAGCTGGGCCCCGTCTCCAAGACACTGCCCTCTTGGAGACCTGTGGCTGGCAGGCTGCACCCTGGCACCTACTGCTGTTACAGGAGGCAAGCAGGATGCCCTGCCCCTTTGACCCCCATAGCCAGCACCCATCCTTGTCAGCATGGGAGTTGCAGGCCGATGAGAATACTATGTAGCCGTGCGGTTGTGTGGACTCTGTACAGAGATGATCTTCAGGAGCAGGGCTACTGGTGATCGCTCTCAGCAGTTACCAGCCTGCAAGGCGCTTGGAGCTGTGCGACACAAAAGTACAGATGGGAGCCACTCGTGGTACATAACAGGGCCCATGAGGCAGCCGACCCATCGCGGACTCGGCCTCCCGCAGTGGACGCTGCCCCAGGGGGCAGGAGAACCGCACAGCTGGTCTCAAACACAAGACAGCAGGTGGCTGCTGTTTCTGAAGCCTTGTGTTGCAAACCCTGCAGCTCATGAGCTGGCCAGTGCCCTGCTCTGGTGTCAGGACCAGGCTGCCAGGATCCTCCCCTGCCCTACCCCAAACAGTAACTCGTGGCCTCATTTCCCCAGCCCCTGGCTGTATGGTGCCCTGTTGCTGCATATGGAAGTCACCCAAGTATGGATTGGTGGGTTCAAGGCCTGTAGGATGGTGTCCCATGCGCCAATACCCAACCGGGGACATAAAGGGAACCCCTGTATTTGGACCTGGGCGGGACGGGGGAAGCTTCTCCTACCTCTCCAGGCTGCTCTGCTCATTGCTTTGAAAACTTGGCTCGGGACTTGGCTCACCTACTTCCCTGCAGCTCCCGGGGGAGGGGAGGACGCGGTGTGTCTTTACCAGGCTGGGGCCTGGCCCAGGAGGGCAGGGAGTGACACCACACAGCCATTTTGCCATGCTCCTCTGCTCCCACTTTCATCTCTGCACAATGCTGGGGCCAGCCAGGGAGCGTCAAGAAAGTTAAACCCTTGAGATGAAAAGGAGCATCTAAGCTAGATGTGCTCTAGGAGTAATTGTTGTGGAGGTCTCTGGCCTGGGATCAACAAGGTCAGGCTGGATGATCACAATGGGCTCTTCTGGAGGTGAGCTCGAGGCCAGTCAGAGCATTTCCCATGGCAGATCACCCTGGAGAGCAGGAAGGATTCGTAAAGGAACCCAGCTGGTCTTGTCTCGGCTACTTGTTCCCCATTTGCGTTTGACATGGGAAAGTTCCAGACCCTTTTGCTTTCCAGCTGCCACTGAGCCACCTGCTGTGTTTGGGTTGCAGAGACTGCAGGAGAGGATCGAACCAAAACACCATCACCGGGGAAGAGAGCAAACCTCATACTCCAGAGCTCAATGCCTCACTGCAACAAACCGGGTGGAGGGGGAGATTACCCCACCTCAGCTAGGGCAAGGGTCTTACACCTTCCTCTAAAACACTGGGTCCTAGCTCCTGTTAGGCAGGATCTGGGGCAAGCAGGACCTTGGCTCTGAGCCAGGCTTGCAATGTGCCATTTTCTTCTTTTATTTGGAATCTAATAAAATATTTCTATTGCCACTGGATTTTGTGACACAAAACACAACTGTGAGGCCCAATGGACTTGGACTTCAGAGGCTCACGGTGCAGAATATTAGGGTCTGAGGTGCTCAGTAGCCAGGACCCATTGAAATCAATGGGAGATGTGGGTGCTCAGCCCCTCTGAAATTCATCAACAGGGGCTAGCGGCTTTAAAGGGCTCAGCACCGGCAGCTCCACTGGTTCCCAGGTGTGTGCAGAGCAGGTGTGAAGTGTGACTGCCAGCACCAGGGACTGGGGCAGTCTGAGCTGGCAGGCTCACGCCGTTTGTGTGGGTTCAAATGGGACACAAGGGGCAAGGCTGTGGAGAACCAGGCCCAGCAATTCAGCACCGTTGTTGCTGGCGACATCTGAAAGCTCTGCCTGCAAGCCGAGCCCCACCCCTTTGAGTGCCTGAAGGAGTCAGTGGATTGTGGAGATGGTCATAGCTGCTACATTTCATGCAGCTGCATGTAAGAACATAGGAATGGCCGCACATGGTCAGCCCAGGGGTCCAGTAGCCCGGTGTCCTGTCTTCTGAGAGCAGCCGGTGGCAGATGTGTTAGAGGGAATGAACAGAACAGGGCAATCAGTGAGTGATCCATCCCTCTGTCCAATCCCACCATCCGGCAGTCAGTCTTAGGGACACCCCAAGGATGTAACTCTTCTCAATCAGCTTTGGGATAAACCACTGAGTAGTTTTGTATCATCTAAAAACTTTGCCACCTCACTGTTCATCCTTGGAGGACCCTGCTATTTAACTCTCACTCTTCTGAAAACTGACCATTTACTTCTACTCTCTGTTTTTTGTCTTTCAGTCAGTTACTGATCCAGAGGACCTGTCTTCTTATCCCATGACTGTTTACTTTGCTGAAGAGCCTTTGGCCTTGTCAACACTACAAAATTAGGTCAATCTAATCAATATACAGCCACTTTGGTTCATGTCCACACTACGCTGTCTGTTGGCGGTGAGCATTTTCACCAGGACACATGTGGGGCACTGGGCGGGCTCCAGCAGTGAGCCCCGTGTAAGGCTGACAGACAACAAGTGATGTAAGTAGTACTGAATCTACACAGACACTGCACTGCCCTAATTACAGCGATCTGAGTGCTATGCCTCTTGCAGAGCTGGTGTTATTACAGTAGCGTGGTGGGTGACTTACATCGGTGAGAGCAACGCTGAAGTGTAGACACCTGCGTAGTTAGGTTGATGTAAGCTGCCTTATGTCAACCTAATTCTATAGTGTAGACCAAGCTTTTAGTGAGAGACTTTATCAAAGGCTTTCTGAAAGTCCTAGTACACTGGATCACCCTTGTTCACATGCTTGTTGATTCCCTCAAATAATTCTAATAGATCGATGAAGCATGATTTCCCTTTACAAAAGCCATGTTGACTCTTCCCCCCAAAAGGTGTTCATCTATGTGTCTGACTATTTTGTTCTTTACTGTAATTTAAACCAATTTGCCTGGTACTCAAATTATACTTACTGGCCTGTGATTGCCATGTTCAACCGTGGAGCTTTTTTAAAAATTGATGTCACATTAGCTATCCTCTAGCCATCTGGTACAAAAGCTGATTTCAATGACAGGTCACATATCACAGTTAGTAGTCCTGCAATTTCACATCTGAGTTCCTTCAGAACTCTTGGGTGATACCATCTGGTCGTGGTGACTTATTACCGTTTAATTTATCAGTTTGTTCCAAAACCTCCTCTAATAACACCTCAGATTGGGACAGTTCCTCAGATATGTCACCTAAAAAAAATGGCTTAGGTTTGGGAATCTCCTTGACAACCTCTGCACTGAAGACTGATGCAAACAATTTATTTAGCTTCTCCACAATGGCCTTGTCTTCCATGAGAGCTTCTTTAGCATCTCAGTTGCCCAGTGACCCCACTGATTGTTTGGCAGACTTCCTGCTTCTGATTGACTTAAAATTTGTTTTAGCTGTTAGTTTGAAGAGCAACTAGCAAAAGACTCAAAAACTCTTTTTTTTGGCCTGCCTAATTATATGTTTAAATTTGATTTGCCTGAGTTTATGCTCTTTTCTATTTTCCTCAGTAGGATTTGACTTTCAATTTTTAAAGGAAGCCTTTTTGCCTCTTACCACTTCTTTTACTCTGTTGTTTAGCCATGAAGGCAGCTTTTTGGTCCTCTTACTATTCTTTTTAATATAGGGAATACATTTAATTTGAGTCTTTCTTATGGAGTTTTTAAAATTTTTCCATGCAGCTTGTAGGCATTTCACTCTTATGACTCTTCCTTTTAGTTTCCATTTAATTTGCTTCCCCATTTTTCTGCAGTTCCCCTTTCTGAACTTAAATGCTACTGTGGTGGGCTTCTTTGATATTTTCCTCCCCACAAGGATGCTAAATTTAATTACATTAAGGTCACTATTACCAAGTGGTTCAGCTATATTCACCTCTTGGACCAGATCCTGTGCTCTACTTAGGACTAAAGCAAGAATTGCCTCTCTCTTGTGGGTTCCAGGACTATGCTCCAAGAAACAGTCACTGAAGATGTCTAGAAACTTTATCTCTGCATCCCGTCCTGAGGTGACAGGAACCAAATTAATATCGGGACAGTTGAAACTTTCTCTCTCTCACCTATCTCCTGTCTTCACTCAGGCTTTGTTATCTAGGATTTTGCTCTGTCCTCAGGGGACCTTGGTCCTCCCCCTTGCTGGGTCAGAGGGATGTAGGGGTTTCCCTTTCTGTAAATGGGGTCTCCCCCTCTTCCTGCTGGCAGGTCCCCTCCCATGGCCTCCTTTCCCCTTTAGAACAGGGCCCCAATCTGTTCTCAGGACCACAGGGTACAGTAATCCCTCTACCACCGCTCCCCCCCGTTGCCAGAAATAACAGCCTCCACCTTCCAGGGCACCTGGGTCACAGCTTCCAATCTTCAAGGGTGCACGTGAACATTGTTCACATCCCAGGGATAAACCACTGTGGCATCCCCACTCCTCTTTTGGGGAGGGTGCGGGCCAAGGCCATGTCCACTAAACCCCTTTGGGACTTCCTCCCCACCCACATGGGGATGATGGCCAGTCCTTCCCCCGCTTCTTCCCACCACCATTCGCCCAACTGCAGCTCCTCTTGCTTTTTCACAAACCATTGCACAGTTCTCTCCATGCTTGGGTTGCCACTCCCTGGCGGTGGCTTTGAATCCTGGACAAGCCCCCACATATAACGGGGTACACACTGCATCCCTCCAGATTCCACGCCCTGGCCCCGTTCCTTAAAGAGTCAGGGACATTCCAAGAGAGTGCAACACCCATACTCTTTATTTGGTGTCCATTCCCACCACCAGTTACATGGCTTGGCCTAACCAGCAACAGACTAGTAGGCTCTTTCCTCCCTCTGAGCCTGATTTTTCCCTTCTGCTAATGAAGCTGGCAGGTGCAGGCAGTTTCCAGGCAAGCTCTGGTTATTTACCCAGCCCCCAATTCTGGCTGGGGAGGCAGAAGCTGATTAAGGGCTTTCCTAACAGTGCTCTGCCACAGAAATGTTATGCAAATTTGCACATATATCACTTAGCTCATTACATGATTTTCGTATAATTTGGGCATGACCTTAAGCTTTGCCACTGGCAGTCAGAGGAGGGGCTGGTGGGAGGAACTGGATTTGTAGAAGTATCCAGTTGAGTGACTGGGTTCTGGGAGGGGAAAGCTCAGTGTAGAGGTCTGGGAAGAAGGGCTTGCTGGGTGATGTGCAAGGAAAGCAATAGGGGAGCTGGCAGGACTAGATTTGTGGAGTATTAGGTGGGAGGTGGAGGGCTTGGAGAAGAAGCTGGAGACAGCTTGGTGTGCAGAGGAGATGGCTGGGGGTGTGTGTGTGGCTTTGCGGGATGTCTGAGGAAGATGGGGGCTTTGTGAGAGCAGAGGGTTTGTGTCCGAGTGTGGGGGCAGCTGAGAGAGATGGTAGTGTATGGAACTGGTTGGCAGCTGAGTGGAGGAGCTGGGGCCAGCACTGAGTCCCTCACACCTTCTCTCCCTGCCTTTTTGGCTTCTTCCCTGTTTAGATCCAGCATGGGGCAGTGGGGAAGGGGGCAGTAAGAGAGAGACCACTGAGCTGTAATTGCAGGTCATTCCTGCAGCCCAGCCCATGTTACCTGGGCTGTGGGCCTGCCACAGGGAAGGCTGCATAGGTGAGTATCACATTTCATGCCTCACACCTGACAGGGTCTGGTTGTGCAGCATGTGACTACACACACTCTGCTGGCCTCTGCAGCCCTTCCCAGGCCAGGCTTCTGCTGAGTGGGCTCATGGACTCAGCGGATCTTTGGGGAGATGGACAAGCTCCCCTGCAGTGAGGCCCAGCTGGGCTCCTTGAATGTAGTTCCTCCTCCACTGGAAGAAAAATAAATGCCAGGCACCCCCTCTTCCTGTGCCAAACTGAGCAGTCACTCAAAGGAGACTGTGCAGCTCCTCCTTCTCCTTTCTCTGATCAGCAGTGAAACAGCCCTGGGAATAGGTAATCTGTAATCCTCCTCCATACTAACATCCCATTGAGAGGAATGGGGCAGTTCACACCTCCTCGTTCGCACAGCTCTGGTTTCAGGCTCTGTACAACACCAGGCAGACTTCACTGTGTCCGGTACACCCCAGGCACTGCTGAGGGGTTTCTTTACAACTGCTTTTCCTTTTTGAATGAAAACTGAGGCTCTGGAACACAAGATGGCAGCTCATGCAAAATGGAGATAAAGGATATGCTTGTGCCCATCCCCAGTTCAGTTCTTGTTGCTCACACTATTGCTCTCATCTGCTTCCTGTGCAGATTCTGTTGCAACAGGGGGTGACTGCCTGAAAAATGCTAATGAAAACAGGGTCATTTTCTTCTAGGAGAGGCTGCTTGTGTTGTTCAGTGTTTACCCTTGTGGGAAGTTAGTAGACTAGGGGACAATGGGGGGCAAATGTCAAGGAATGGGAAAAGCTGTATGTTTCCTTATAACCTTTACTCTGGGGGGAATTCTGTGCCAAAAATAAAGTCTGAATATTTTGTCAAAATAATACAATATAATCATGCCAGTTTCAATTATTTTGGTAATTCATTTCAAAATACCCATCAGCAAGTATGTCTGTAACAATACAGACAACAAAGATTCAGGATATGTTTTTAAACAGATACCTTATTAGGCATATTAATACAGAAGGTGAAGTAACACTTCATTTAAACTACAATACAGAACTGTATTTCCTGCACCCCTCAGAAGCAGTGCAAAGGCTTCTGGGAGTCAGGGGTAATGAAGGAGCTCAGGGAGAAGGAAATAATTGCTAGTCAGGAGTCTGGGAATGAATTTGGAGGATTGTTGGGTGTGGGTGGGAGGTATGGAACAGGATTTTTTTAGGAGGGGAGGATTGTTAGGGAGTTGGGGAGCCTCCCTCATGCAGACCCTGGCTGACTCTAGCATCTCCCATTCAGTCAGGCTCATCTGCCCCACCCGTATGTGTCCCTGCACCCCCACTCAGTCAGCCCTTCTCCCCCATCCCTATGTTTCCCTGCACTCTCTCTCTGCTATCCCCATGTGTCCCTGCACCCTCACTAAGACTCACCCTGCCTCCATGTTTCCCTGCACTCTCTCCGCTATCCCCATGTGTCCCTGCACCCTCACTCATCCACTCCCCTCCCCCTAACCCCATGTGGCCCTGCCCCCACTGCCATTCAGCTCCTGCTCCAGGCTGTCCCTCCCACTAGCCCTTTCGAACCCGGCTCTGCAATAGAGTTTGAGGCTGCTGCATCACAGCTCCCCAAATCACTTTCAAAGTCTATGAAATATCTACAAACTGTGATTATGTTGCAACATAACTCACACAGACGGCCGCCGTGAAGATGCTGTGACACGTCAAAACATCACTGCACAATTCTAGGTATTAACGCCGCACTAAGTCACTCAATGAGTGATCCCACAGGTCTGGGCACTGACATCACAGCAACATGCTATGACTCCATGAGATGACATCACACCAACATCCCACTGCTCCGAGCGCTGACCTCATACCAACTCCCCACAGCCACAGGGGTTGACATGATGACATCACACAATGTTGTGTAATGTGATTTTAAGCCAGGATATGACTCCTGTATGCGGGTCATTTCAATAAGTGTAGTCTGTGACGGCAGCTCTTCCCCCCCCCCCCCCCCAGCGGGGGACTCAACAGCGTAGCTCGCATCCCCCCCCTCCCCACACACACACACAGCCCCCCGAGTCTGGGGCTGCTCGCTGCTCCCAGTCCCTTCCCCAACCTCTGAGGCCTATTCTGCGTTTGCCTAGAGTGTCTCTTGAACGACGATCCCTAACGGGGATGGACTGAACCATTCGCTACCCCGAAGGGGAGAAATGCTTAGATATAAATCTCCGTGGTCCCTCCCGCCTCCCTTGCCAGGCTCCCGACTGATATTTTCTCCTGCCAAGGGGAGGGAGTCTCCATGCGGAGGGGAGGCGGGATTAGGCGGGTCTGTGGGGAGGGGAAATGTAGTTCGCTCCCCCCCCCCCGTTCGGAGTGGTAGGAGCCGAGGTTGGAAGAGCTGCGCATGAGCGCGCGGCAGAGCGGTCAGACGGACGTTGAGAGAACGAGGAGGAACAAGCGACAAAATGGCGTCGACGGGTGAGTGGCGGGGCCGGGCCGGGCCGGGCCGGGCCCCGGCGATAGACTCGGGCCGGCTCCGACCCCCGCCTCGGGGAGAGGCTCCTTGGCGCGGGGACGGCGCGGGGCGGAGGCCCGGCCGCGCCGCAGACGCTCGGCGGGGACGGTCGGGACCGGGGGTGGGGGTTGTTCTCGAAGCTTCTCCGGGCCCGGTGAGACGGGAGGGGCGGGTCCCGGCGCCGCTCCCATTGTGTAACGTTCAAACGGGCGGCGCGGGCTCCCAGGCCTGGCCACGCGGCCCGCTCGCCTCTTGGCTGCGGGGCCGGCCGGGATCCGGGCCTGGCTGTGCGGCCTGTTTCGCTCTGGGCCCGGCGTGGGGGAGGGAAGCGAAGCGGGATCCGCTCCCCGGGCCCGACTAGGCCCGCGGCGCCATCCCCGCCGGGCAGAGCCGCCTACTGGCGTCAGGCCTGGCTTGTCCTCCCGCGACCGCCTCCATCTCCCCGGGGAGGGCTGCGTGGGGCTCGCCCGGCCTCGCGCTCACACAATGGGGCCGCCCGAGGGAAGGGCCGCTTGCGCCAAATGGCGGAGACTTAAGTAGGGAGCTAGTGCAGCCACTTGTCCAGCTCCGCCTTGGGGCCTCCACACTGCCAAGGACAGGCCAGAGTGAGTTCTTGGGAACTGCTACCCGGTGGGTTTAGGGGCAGATTTATGCCAATACTTAGGCCTCTGGCATCTAAATGTGTTTAAAAAGCTGGTCTTATCTTTGCAGGGTTCTCAAGTGTGTGTGGTATTCATCAAAACGAAATGGACTGTTAACAGTTTTCATTTTTATAAGCCTAAAAACTGATGAGAACTCCATTGTTCAGTAGAAGTGAGCTAATTATAATAAATTAGCTCTGTTGAGGCTGGAGTTGTAAAATTGATGTTATGTTGAAAGGCATCTACAATTAAAGGTTTGGACTATGATTTGGTAATGGAGGTTGGGGCTCACTAGACAATTAGTTTCCTAGAAAATCTTTACTCATCATGTTATCTTTCCTTTTAACGCTTTCAGATTTAAATACTCTTCATGCTTATTGTCAAAAACGTGTACAGAAGGCCTGTGTACTTCAACATCTGTCACCTAATCTGTATATCCTGTTTTGTACCAAAACAAAACACAAAAAACACACCACCTCTAGTGCTTTAAAGTTGTTTTAACAAATTATTTTTGTAGGATGTCTTTATGATATAGAAAATTGGCTAAGGAATGAGAGCATGTGTGTGTTTGTAAAAAAATTTACAAGGCTTTAGTTTATTAATTGTAAACACTCTCTTGTATTGTTGTCACTGTCAAAGAGCATTCTTAAGTAACCTTTGTATTAATATCCCCTTGTGTAATGTTCAAAATGTACTCTCTAGGATCCAACTTCACTAACTATTGTGAACTACTGTGCAGACCTGGAGGTACAGACTGTCTGGCTCTGCATGAGTCAGAGCAGCTGTTGGTGTAGTTTAGAATTGAAAGTCTGAGGTTTGTTTAAGAGGGGATGATCTGAAAGGATGTAAGCACATTCTCCCATTATTGGCCTTCTAAGGTCACTGATGATTTTGTACACGTCAATTTTTTGATGGCAAATGCCCTACCTGCATAGATGTTCTTAAAACATATTTATATTTGATAATATCAAACAATTTGATGATATAAATAAATCAATAATATAAATGGGGGGAGGAATAGCTCAGTGGTTTGAGCATTGGCCTGCTAAACCCAGGGTTGAGAGTTCAGTCGGGGGGGGGGGGCATTTAGGGATCTGGGGCAAAAAATCTGTCAGGGGACAGTACTTGGTCCTGCTAGTGTAGGCAGGGGACTGGACTCGATGACCTTTCAAGGTCCTTCCAGTTCTCTGAGAGAGGTTTTTCTCCATATGTATGAAAATTATCTTAAATTAGGGGTTGACGGTTAGTCCTAATGTAGTGCTTTCTCTTTCTGGCTTAATATCAAATTAATTGCCCTAGAGAGAGATTGATCTTTGCCCTCTTTCAGTCCAAGGAGTAAGTGATTACACCAAAGCGTTAAAATTGCAAGATCTAGAAACAGTTGTCCTGAGTGTTAGGGTATATATCTACAAGTATTTATATCCCCATTTAAGCAAAAACAGGGGCTGAATAACAGTTTTGATAATATAATTACATGACTAAAGATCTTTTACAAAGTACACTTTTGAAAATAGAGTTAGCATGTCAGCAACTTTTCATCAGCATGTTATGTTGCTGGGATCACAAAACAAGTAGGACTAAGTATTTGATTAGAGTAAAATATAAAAGCAAAAGTGCCTCTATTGAAAATTGTGTATTAGAATGGAGGAACTGTAGTTCTGTTTCTACTTTTTTAGTCATGTAATACATGCAGTAATTATACAATAAGCCTAGGGTTTCTTAAGGAAATGCAGCTTTAACTGCTGAGGCTCAAGTTTTCTATAGGAGTAGAGTGGGAAAGAAGATGGATAGGGCCATTAGTCACACACCACATTACGACTCAATATTTGAAGTCTATGTTAAAATCTCCTTTGGGCTAATATCGTTCTAAAGCTTTTTTTAAAAAATGTGGTTTAAACATTTACAGCTACTCCACATAGGCAGGCTAAACTGCAAAAATCGATTTCGGTAAATGTTTACTTAGTCTTATTGTGGATGTGGTTTGTATAGCAGTGAAAAGATAGGCAGACTTATGTTTGGCCTACAGGTATGTCATGAGACCCTGTGATGAATATACCTGGTTACATGTTTCAGTTGTAGAGGATAGATGGTACTTTTTCTGGGACCGTAATAAAGCCTGGTACAGTACAGACAAAGGTGTTTTCACTATTTGGGAGTATGGTTAAGAGTCCATCCACACTAAACAGTGAAATTGTGATGTAACAAAGGATCTGTTATTATATAGTAGTTGGTTTGGTAGCCTTTCTGACTCCAGAGCAGAACCATGGTCATACAAAAATAATACAGTATTTCTTTACTCATCAAGGGTCCTCTTTGTTTTATGAAACAACTAATCAGAGAAGCTAAATCTGCTCCAGTACACCTTTAATTTGAACACATTGATTCTTGCAGCTTATCTTTAAAAATCAGTACGTGAAGGAATTTTAAACTGAAATTTCTAGAGCTTTAACACCAGAAAACAGGGTGGATAAAAATCCATGCTGCTTTTTAAGGAAAAAAAAAAAGATATTTTCATTTAATTTGATTTCCTTAATTAAGTACAAGTTTGGTTTTTTTAAAATAAACATTGTCAATTTCAAAGATAATTTTAAATCTGTTGGTTTAAATTTATTATAATCATTTCAAATAAATAAAAATATTAAGCAGTACATGTTTAATCTGAATTAAAAACCAATAGGATGAGATCTTCTAATTCTAAAATTTTGAAGGATGTGGTAATCAAATCAGTTCACTAATCAGTTTTAAATGTAAAAAATGTAAAAATGTTTTGACTTTTTTTATTTATTCAACACATTTAAGGTAGTTTAATAAAGTGCTGTGTTTGTACACTCCTGATTCAATTTTAATTTAATTCTAATGTAATTTGACACAAATCATATGCAAAACAATTAATTGCCTGATAAAAATTAATCTAGACAATTGCTTAAATAAATATGTATAGCTGTAATGTTTACTCCTTGTCAGCAAAAAAGCATCACATTTAGTTCAAATCTACATATTTTAGTGGTTACCGGTCAAGGGGAATCAACCAGGAAACTAACTGAAGTGCAAATGCAAGACATGATTAAATTGATTATTTAAATCAAAGGTTTCTGCTTGTTGATTTAAATCACCTTTCTTTAATTGGTGCACTCTGCTAGAAAACTTGCAGTACTGAAAAGTTAGTTTAATTCGTGTTTTTATTTAAATTCAGTGTTTAATGATTTACTTTTCTCCATGTGTACTCAGTTCTTTCATGGCTGCTTTTCACTTAGTTTCTGGCAGGTAACTTTTTTCTTTTGAGAAAACTAGTGAAGCATTTCTTTGGAAGAAAATACAGTTGTACATGAGCTTTGCAAAAAATTATATCTAGGTCAAACTTTGGGCTTAGCAACCTAAAGAACTAATGACTAAAGAGACATGAGAGAGTGAAATTGTCAAAATGGTTTAAAAAAATGTACCTGTCTTTCTATTCAGTAAAGGAGGATAATTTTTCTTCAGGAGATGCTATATTAGTGCTACACCATTGCATTGTCGAGCCTCATGAAACAGAAGAGAGTTGAATGTTCAAGTCCCATTGAAATGAGAGCTTTTGAAATGTTATGACCAGGGATCCCAGAAATCCATTTGCCCTGGGAGAATGTGGAATTTGCATTTTTAAGAGATTGTTTTTAAAATTTATGAAAAAATACAGACATTAACTACAGTGGAACCCCATTTATCTGATCTAATAGGGATGACGGCTATACTGGATAAGCAAAAATGTGGATAATCCAGAGAAAGGGGAAAAACCTTCAGCCGCAGGCAGCGGGGCTTGGGCTGTCAGTGGGAGACCTGGATGATCGGGGCTGAGGCTCTTTGCCCGTTTTCCAGGTTATCAGAATTTTTACTTATGTGGTCTGGCCCCAGTCCAAATTAGATCGGATAAACAGGGTTTCACTGTATATTGTGGCTAGGAAGACACTGTTTTTTATTACTGGAGAATTTTGGGGTTTTTATAACAGAAAGCTAGGATCCCTTGTTATAACAGTTAACCAAAATATTTCTTATTTAAAATGTTCACTAGTCCACTCTAGCACATTAGAGGGGGAAGTTGAAGACAGATCTCATAATATATTTAATTAACCTCATTACAGGACCTAATAGTAAAACCACAATATCCTAGGTTGTTTAAAGGAAATAAAAAAGGGAGATGAGGGGAAAAATAAGAGTTATAAGTAATTGAAGATTGCATAGTAAAGATTATCAAATGTGGGGCTGCTTCTGAGGCTCAGCTTATTGTTGTGGGTGTAGTAATTTGCCTGCCAATGTCCTTCCACTGAGCAGCAAGAGGAAGCAGAGCTGGAGACTCACCTGTCTCATCTCAGCACACAAGTTGTGGCCATATGTACTTATGCTCTCCAGCTACAAAAGGTAGTCTCAGACGAGCTGACTGTGTTTGATGAAACAGAAGAGCAGCAAAAGGAGGACTGAAATTGGGAAGATGAGGATGGGGATTGAGTAGTGGGCATATGAACAGATTGTGCGAGTGTGTGGTGGGCAAAGGAATGCATGTGGGGGAGTTGACAGATATATAGAAAATAAGAGGAAGGAGGGGGAGGGAGAGTTGGTTAGGAATAAGATAAGGTGGAGCAAATGTGGAAGAAAGGAAGGAAGTTAAGTAAATAGCAAGAAATAGGAAAGGAAATAATGAACACTGAGGTGAAGGAAAGCAATGCAAGGTATGAATGAAAATGGAGTGAAAGAAACATGGCGTTGCTCATATTAGGTCAACTTTAACTATTTTGTTAAGTTAATGTTTTAAAGACTAAAATATTAATGCATCTGAGCTGGGAATGGACACACCTTTTAAACATCTATAAAAGGCAGAGTCAAAGAATTGGATGTAGCAAGATGTAAATTTTAAAAATGTTGAATGTAAAAATATTTATAAAAAAACAAGTAATGCTAGAATATAGTCTAATTTATGTGAGGATTCTCAGGAGCTTAGATTTTTCAGAAGAGCAATTTAATATATTTGGTTTTTAATGGCATCAAATGGCAGCTGTTTAATCTAAAAACAAATTAATTGCGGAGACTCTCTACTCCAGGGTTTCTCAAACTGGGGGTCGCGAACTCCTGCTGCTGCTTAAAAGCCGCCGGATGAATTACTTCCGCGTTGTGCGGCTTCTCGGCGGACATGCAGAGCTACTTTGGGAGCGCTCAGCATGTCCGCAGAAAAGCCACCGAATGGGGCAGTAATTTATTTGGCGGCTTTTTGGCGGACATACAAGGGTCCGCCGCGGCAGCCGAGGAAGGAAAAATGGGTCGCCGTTCTCCAAAGTTTGAGAACCACCGCTCTACTCCATGAACCTCTATTTCCAATACAAGAACTTTATTTCTTTCCACTGCAAAGTGCAAAATAGCATGTAGTCTGGTCAGAAGTTATCATCCAGGCCACTGCAACTTCCTTTCTAATGCACTCCCTCTGAGAGTCCCCACCAGTGCCTGAATCCCCCAACAGAAGCACCAAGATTGAAATGGGAGGGGAAGAAACCCATCTGATTGATTTTAATCAGCATTATACAGAAGAACCCCACAATACCGCGATGATCGGGGTCCAAAAAAATTGACCGCGGTAAATGCGGGGTCACGGTATTTCGGGGTTCCACCGCATCAAAGCAGCTGCCACTGTTGGGAGCTACATGCGCCCCGTGTTATAAGCGAATTCGTGCTATTGCGGGGCGCGGTATTGCAGGGTTCCACTGTATGTGAATGGGGTGAAGAGATGGGAAGCAGAGACCTGAAAATTGTGTTGCTGAGGAGTCTTCTATTTTAAGAAACATGATATACAATAAAAATACTAAATTTTATGTTGAACCTTTGTTTATTCAGTGCCACACATTTCAGTTACAAGGAACTAGAAAGATAAATTAAAGCAGATCCTTGAATTCTGCTGAGTAGTCAGCCAGATTCCCCAGTTTTTTTACTTCCATTTTCTTGCCTATACCAGCTAACCATGAGGTACTGTCAAAATAAAAGTACATACATTTGTTCCCATTTGGGACTGTTTGAATCTTTGCAAGAAAATTGTAGCAATATCTAATCCCAAATTGCTTTCAGCTAAATTAGATGCCTTAGCCTGAGTGGCAGTAGTACAGGTGTGGGCAGACTTTTTGGCCTGAGGGCCACATCGGGGTTCAAAATTGTATGGAGGGCTGGGTAGGGAAGGCTGTGCCCCCCAAGCAGCCTGGCCCTGCCCACTATCCAACCCCCCCCCACTTCCTGCCCCTTGACCCATCCAATCCCCCCCTTGTCCCCTGACTACTCCCTCTTGAGACTCCACCCCCGTCCCTGTCTGCCCTGACCCCTAGCCACACCTCCACTCCCTGACAGGCCCCCTGGGACTCCCATGTCCCACCTCATCTCCTGACTGCCCCCCAAGACCCTCTGCCCCTTATCCAACCCCCCACCCTGACCACCTTACCACACTGCAGCGCTGATTTGCCAGAGCATGCAGTCGCGCCCCCCAGAGCGCTGCCCCAGCTGGAAGCTCAGAGGCTGGACAGGAAGAGCTGCAGGCTGTAGTTTGCCCACCCCTGCTGTAGTAGCTTTGGAGCAGGGGTCTCCAAACTGTTTGAGACGAGGGCCATATTAGATGTTTGAAGAGGCTTCGTGGGTTGCTGCCACCCCCCCCCTTTACTCCTCCGGCTGCTGCGGCAACACCCCCCCCCCCCCCCGCTCTTCTGGCCAAGCCGCAGGGGCACTCACCCCTTTGCTCCTCCAGCCACACCACTCCTGTGACCTCCCCACCCCCTGCTTTGCTCCTCCAGCTGCACTGCGCACTTACCCCTCCGCACATGGGGCCCCCGGCAGCAGCTCGCATGGCGGTGCGGCTTCTCCATGTGCCTGCTCAGCTGGGGGACTGGACAAATCGATGCCACAGGCCGAATCCAGCCCCTGGACCACAGTTTGGAGACCCTTGCTTTAGCGCAGTGTTTCTAAACATTTTTGGTACCAGAGACTGGCTTGCTGCCTTCCTGAGTTGTGTCTGGGAGATCTCAGGGACCAGTTGTTGAGAAATACTGATTTAGGGACTTCATAGATGCAGAGAGTTTGAACAGTGTCTGATCTTTCCATACTCTGTTAATCACACTTCCCTTACCCTGGAAGCATTTTAAAGCAGTAATTTATTTGGTAAGGCCTTGAGCTGTTGAGGAACACCACTTGCTCTAGGTGTCTGAAGGGCGAAAACACTTAATAATTTTCAGTGAACCTTTGTATTTATGGTCTATAATAATCTGAAATACAGCATTGTCTTAATCAAATGGATGAGGTGGGTGGGAATATAAAAACTCATTGCCAACTGAATATCTTGGATTTTGACACTAACCTTTAAGTAATCTAGTGATTCATTTTTGGCCTTTTAAAGTCAAAATACAAGGAGCACAGCCTTATTTTAGTTTCTGCAACTTTGAATAGTTTGGAGCAAAGCCTCCTGAAACTGACCCTGTCTTAAAGGCATAGTATTTCTTTTTTTAAAAAAACAAACAAACCCAAAAACCAAAACATCCTGCTGCTTCAGTAGCTGGGTCCCATCCAAGGTGACAAATTAAAATAGGATAATCCAAGATTGCTGGAAGCAGCAGGTAACAAAAGGAAGACGTTTTTGCTACCAGATCAAATGCTTAATAAGTGTGTTTACCTTTAGCACCTTTGGAACTCTGGTTTCTGGTTGTTTATAACGGTTTCTCCTTTTCCTAGCAGTTGGAAGAAATTCTGGCAACTACACTCTTATGCCATTAATTTTATTAGCTGTTTGTGTCAACATTCTTACTCTTGTTTCTTTCCTGCAGACTATAGTACCTATAGCCAAGCTGCAGCCCAGCAAGGGTAAGTAACATTATAGTCTCCATTTGTGTTTTTAAAGGGCATACAATAGCTTCTTTTGTGAAGATTGGGTATATAGTGTTGTATTTTTTAGGAAATGTATAATAATATATAATACATAATATTGTTTCTTGGGAAATATAGTGTTGTATTTCTTGGGAACATTGGAAGTGTTTGTGTAAAGTATGTATTACACAATTCTATAGTGCATAGCTGCATTTTAAAATGTAATTACCTTCTTTTTATAGCTACAGTGCTTATGCAGCTCAGCCAGCTCAAGGATATGCACAGACGACCCAGGTAAAACATGGGGCATTTTTGTAACAGCTACAGAGTCACATTTCTACCAGTAAACTAAGCCAGACTTGACTAGCTAATCAATAACCAAAGAAAAGACCGAGTTTTAATGTGAAATATGTTAGTTTTTTGATAATGTTTTAGGTTGTGTAGAAGACTTCCTTAAAGGGGCATCAATCTTAAAATCTGGAACTGTTCATGTACTGTTAAGAATTTTAGCCTACTGCTGTAATTGAGAGAAAATAATTGTTTCCCTGTTTGTGAATATTTCATTCAGCCGTGCAGGAAGAGAAACCTGTTAAAGTAGGGAAATGTAATTTGCAAAATTGCATCTGTTGTTATATGAAATGGGAAGAGAATAGACTTCAGATACAGGTATTATAGCAGAAACAATTGTTAACACTTGAAATTGACTAGATATCAGGCTGATGTCCCTCAAAAGGAAACTAAAATGTTTGGGTTTAAAAAAAGTCTTAAGGATCCAGATTGTGTAGACACAAACTTCAAATGCATTTTAAAGGAATACTGAGTTTCTTTCTGCAACACAGTTTAGGTTTCAGTATTTCTATTAGCATCATTTGATAGCTTCACTTTCCAGGGAGCTGCATGCCTTACTCTACAGCAGTAAGATATCAAGTGTTGCCAGAGAAATACAACTGTAATCTTTATGTTTGGGCTTCCTTAATCAGTGACCTACCCACTAATTTGTTTTGTTTACATAATTGTATCGATGAGAAATAACCTAGATGCAGCAGTTCTCAAACAGTGGGCCGGGACCCCAGTGTGGGTTGTGACACCACTTAATGGGGTTGCCAGGGCATTAGACTTGCTCGAGCCAGAACACCTCTCCTGGGACCAAAGCCCGAGCCCCACTGCCCAGGGCTGAAGCCCTTTGGCTGTGGTCCCCTCGCCTGGGGTGGTGGGGCTTTGGCTTTGGCAGGGCTTGGGTGGACTTCGGTCCCCACTCCTGGGGTCGTGTAGTAATTTTTGTTCTCAGTAAGGGGTTGCAGTGCAATGACATTTGAGAACCCCTGAGGTAGATTAATCGTAGACATCCTTCAGTCTTGAGAGACCATGGGTATGCCACCGTGAGAGGTAAAGTATTTACTCAGTTGGTTTTATGGCAGTTGTGCACGTCGCTGAAGAGACCCACTCGAGAGAGACAATCTTTCGCCACATCTGTCACATTTAAAGGTGATGTTTTGAACCTTTGGGCTGCCTTCTGCAAGGTCTTTTCCCCTTTGCTAAGCTGGATGGCTTCCTTTAAGCTCTTGTTTCCAGAGGCTGCAGTCTTGAGTGATCTTTCCATTTGTCCATATCCATGTCCGTTTCTTTGAGGTCTCACTTTCACACTCTTGAAATGCAATTTTGGATGTCTTTTGGGTCTTTTTCCTAATGCCAGTTGGCCGTAGAGGATGCACCCATGATTCATACAGCATTCAGCCCAAGCCGGTGGAGGTGTTTCTGTCTGGGAAGGGGTTGCATGCTTAGTATGCTGGCCTGTTAGAGCGCTTCAGCGTTGATGACTCTGTCCCTCCAGGAGATTCCAAAGATTTAACAAAGGCAACACACATGAAAGCTGTTGAGCCACTTCCTGATGAGAGCGTACGGTCCGTGTCTCACTTCCATACAAAAGTGTGCTGATAACACACGCACGATAACACATCTTTGTGTGTTCTGTCAGTTTTTTGTTTTGCCATACCCTCTTGTTCAGTCTAGACCAGGGATGGGCAAACTATGGCCTGTGGGCTGGATCCGGCCCTTCAGGGCTCTGGATCCGGCCCGCGAATTTGCCACCACTGTGGTGCTGCAGGCCCTTCTCTGGGAAGCAGCAGGCTGCCGGCCCTGGGGGAAGGGGAGCAGAGACCTCCACTGTTCTTCCATGTGGATACCATCCCCGGAGCTCCCATTGGCCGAGAATGGGGAACTGCGGCCAATAGGAGCTTCGGAGGAGGTATCACAGGCAAGAACAGCACGAGGAGCCCTCTGCTCCTGCTCCCCCAAGGCCGGCAGGGACCTGCTGCTGGCTGCTTTCTGGGGCGGAGTGGGCAGGGGCCAAGGACAGGGCAGACAGGTAGGGAGCCTGCCCTGGCCCCACTGCCACCCCAAAGCCATTCCAGGTAAGCGGTGCTGGGCCAGAGCCCAAACCCTGAACCCCTCCTGCACCCGAAACCCCTGTCACACCTTGCACTCCCTGTCCTGAGCCCCTTGTCTGCACCCCAACACCCTGCCCTGAGCCCCCTGCCACACCTTGCACCCCCTGCACCATTGCCCTGAGCCCCCTCCCCCACTGTGCACCCCAGTCCCCTTCCCTGAGCCTCCTCATACACCCCACACCTCTCCTGTGCCCCAACCCCTTGCTCTGAGACCCTTTTTGCACACCGCACCTCCTCCCATACCCTGCACTCCCTCCCGCACCCTTGCCCCAGCCCTGTAGTCATGGCCCTGCAAGCCATTTCCCCACCCTGATGTGGCCCTCAGGCCAAAAAGTTTGCCCACCACTGGTCTAGACGCTGTTGTGGTAGCTTTTCTGATGCAGATGTTGAGTTCTGTTTCAGGTGAAAGGTTGACTTTGATAGTGGACCCCCAGGTATGTGAACTCGTTCACCACTTCAAGTTCAAAGATGTTGATCTTGATGGAGGGATGCTTCCTCAATTTCTTGGCACATTGCTAGTCTTTTATATGCTTATTGTAAGCCTGAAATCTGGCAGGCTTTGGAAAAACTGTCTATTAGGCTTTGAAGATGAGCTTCTGTGTGGGTTGTCACTGCTGCATCATCAGGTGTTGGAAAGAAAAGAAAAGGTGTTGGATAAGAGCTTCCTGAGTCATGGTTTTAGATCTGTCTTGCAAGATTGAACAGCTTTTCATTAGATCTTGGGTGCAAGTAGATTCCCTCAGTTGAGGAACCAAAAGCTTTTTTCAGTACCAGGGAGAAGATGATCCCAAACAGAGTTGGGGAAAGTACACAGTCTTGTTTAACTCTACTATGAATCTGGAAAGGCTCAAACACTGAGCCATCGTATTGGACTGTGCCTTACCTGTTTTCATGGCAGGATCAAATCATGCTTAAGAGCTTGTGGGGACATCCAGTACTCTGAGCAAGAGTATCGCTACAAATTACATCTCCCTCCCCCCCACCACCCAAAATAACTAAATAGTAACAGATTAGTATTAGTCAAGCCACCAGTGTGCTGTAGTGGATGTTTTGTACTTGTTTCTTTAATTTTCTAATTGTTAGACTTTCAAATTTTACATACATTTTTTTTTTGTGCTAAGAAGTTTCACACTTAAAATGCTCATCTGTGTTGAGAAAGAGAAGACCTAACACACACCCTGTCTCTGAGAGCAACACAACTCAAATTTAGAAGCAAATAGTCCATCATCAGAGGGGTAGCTGTGTTAGTCTGGATCTGCAAAAATGACAAAAACCTTATAGACTAACAGATGTATTAGAGCATAAGCTTTCGTGGGTGAATACCCACTTCGTCAGATGGAAATCATTGCATGCATCCGACAAAGTGGGTATTTACCCACGGAAGCTTATGTCCATAGATGAAAGAAAGGCTGCAAGTGTAACATGGACTTTCTCCAGCTTCTGATCTACTGAATTTCCACAAGTCAAGAAAGCTTGAAATGCTTTCACTGTTACTAGGCTATCCTCCTTTAGCGTTTGCAATTTGAAGTCAATGAGACATGTGGTCCTAAGTTAAATAAAGCTTCACTGCATTTTTAGCTTGAGATATAAGTTGAGCTTTGCCCCTCACCCACACACATATCTGGCATGACAGATGTGCTGGTTTAAGCTTGGTAGGTGAAGGAGAAGGTTTGACGCTCCAACTTGTAATTCTTCGAGAGAGAGTCCGTGTGGGTGCTCCACATTAGGTGTTGGTTGGCCTTCAGTCAGAGATCTTCATAGCAGTACTCGTACCGGCCATGCATGTGCAGAGCCTGCCCCCTGGCTCTGAGTATACCTACTAGAATGCATGCGTGGCTAGTTCCCTCAGTTTCTTCTCTACCATCCCCGGCTTGAGACGGAGCTCAGCAGGCTTGTTAGGAAACTTTTCCTCCCTTGTTAGTTTTACTAGTTAGAGAGTTCTTTGTTACCAGTCGTGTGTGTTTTTAATGTTAGGTTTTTTTCTTCTTCCCCACCCCCCAAAAAATATTCCTCTTAGTTTTTCTGTCAGCGCTGTCACTGCTGACATGCCTGGCTCCCCAGGCTTTAAGCGCTGTTCTCCCTGTAAAGATGCACCCCTCTCTCGGATGGCCATTCTGAACGTATTAAGTGCTTGGGAGAGTCTCTCATCCCACAGAAATGTGCACACTGCAGCAAGTTAAAATCTCGGGCACGAAAAGACAGAATTAAAGCTCAAGCTTCTCCTGCTTCAGAAGTCTCTTGGGTCTGCCTCTGACTCAGGCGTTAATTCCGTGTCTGCTCCTCACTGCAGCCCTCCTGCTTCAAAAAACAATCAAAGATGACTACAAAAAAACACCACGTTCTGTCACCCGCAAAGTAACTCTGCAGCAGAAGGTCTCTCCCAGGAAGTCTACTGCCTCCCTTACCCCGCTTCCCCAGTTGAGCAGTTTTGGTGCCCCGAGCTCCTCCGGCATCATGGGAATCCCACCTTTGGCTGCGGCAATAGCGCTTCACCTTGGTGCCGAGGCTACAGGCTTGCAGTTGCCTGCCTCACAGATGCCACCCTTCAGTACCACAGGTACGTCGGTGCCTTGCTCCCTGCAGGCTACAACTGTGCTCCTGACCTTGGCGCTGAGACCTGCTGAGCTGGCCGGCAGCCAATTAACTTTTCAAGCGCCAGTGCAGGGGAGCTGTTTTCAGGCGCAGCCTCCAATACAAATGGAAGCTTCTCCGTTCCAATTTATACAACCAAGTGACCTGCTTTTATCACCGATTCTGCGCAGTCACCTTTATTACAAGATTCTTTCACCAACAGCTCAACCAGGGTCAGAACCATCCTCCAGTGAGGAGGAAGATGATCCCCAGCAGGCTTTTTCCCACTATGAAGCTCATCCTCAGACCTCAGTTACTAGAGATCAGAGGAATTTCTCCTCATCCTACCCTCAAGATCCTACGGCTTGGTGCGCAAACCCATGACTGCCTCCACCCATGCCCTTCCCACCACAGTGGCCATATTGGGCCCCGTGGGCATATTACTCTCGGGACCATGCTCGCTGTGCCACTTCAACCAGGCTTGAGACGGGTCTGGAACAACGAGCTCACGAACGTGTCACTGACGCCAGTCACCAGACAGCGCCCTTGCAAGCACAGGCTCAGCCACCATCTGTTGATAACTCAAAAGACCCGGTCCTCTTGCATGATGAAGCACTGCTCCCTCCTCCCACCAGCTTCAGCTGACTTCTCATCATTTCAAGGCCTTTTCAGAAGAATGGCAAGTGAGTTCAGAATTAATCTGGATGAGGTTCCGGAGCAGCAGCATGAATTAACAGACATTCTGCTGCCCTCCTCTTCTTCCAGACTCTCCTTACCAATTAACCCAGCTCTGCTGGAACCTGCAAAAGCCATCTGGCAGACTCCCGCTACCAGCCAACCTACCTGCAAGAGAGTGGACCGCAAGTACTTCATCCTTCCAAAGGGCTCTGAGTTTCTCTTCACCCATCCATCCCCTAACTCGCTAGTAGTTGATGCAGTCACCCAGAAGAGCAAACACCAATCTTCTTGCCCAACCCACAGTTGACAAGGAGGACAAACGTTCAGATTTGCTTGGATGAAAAGTGTACGCATCTTCTACCTTACAATTTTGTATTGCTAACTACACAGCTATTCTGGCAAAATAAGATCACAAAAATTACAGAAAATTTACAGATTTTATTGATGACATTCCAGAAGCAAAAAAATAATTCACTGCTTTAATCTCTGAGGGTCAAATCATATCGCGCACAGCTCTCCAAGCGGCACCAATGCTGCAGCAAGCGCCACCACTACAGCAGTTGTCATGTGCAGAAGTTCATGGCTCTCTTCTTCTTTCCCTCGGGAGGTCCAGGCTACTGTTGAAGACCTTCCTTTCGATGGCGATAAACTCTTTGCTTCCACAACAAATGACGCCCTTCACTTGATGAAGGATTCCAGTGCAACCCTCTGGTCCTTAAGTATACAAACCCCTATGACAGATGAAGACAATACAAATATCAGCCTTACCAGTGTCCATGCTTATACGCAGCATTTCCAGAGAACTAATGAACAACAACAGTGTCAAAGACCTAGATACCAACGTCGCCGCCCCAATTCCATGACAGCGCCTCAGCCCCCTCCAGCTGGCGAGCAGATTTAAAGCTTTGGTCGAGGGTTTTGAAAACAGTGTTCCTACTCCAGCGCTTACCTCGCCTGTCCCGACTTTTGGACACTGCCTACGACCATTTTTCAACTAATGGCGCAACATTACCACCGATAAGTGGGTTTTAGAGGTCATCGCACTTGGTTACACCATTCCTTTCCTATCCCCCCACCCCTCTTCATGGACCCAGCTCACAAGCACCTGCTCCTGCAAGAGGTACATCACCTCCTGCTATTGGGAGTGGTGGAGCTTGTACATGAAAGACACAGAGAGAAGGGTTTTTACTTCCATTATTTCTTAACGGAAAAGAAAACCAGGGGATGGAGACCAATACTCGACCTCAGGCAGCTCAACACTTTCATCAAGAAACAAAAGTTCAGAATAGTTACCTCACCACCATAATCCCAGCATTGGAACAGGGCGATTGGTTTTCAGCCCTCGACCTACAGGATGCCTATTTTCACGTGACTATACATCCCTCCAACAGGCGTTTCTTTCGTTTCACCCTGGGCTCAACCCACTTCCAGTACAGGATTCAACCCTTTGGCTTATCCACTGCTCCCCACGTGTTTTCAAGCTCCTAGCGGTAGTTACTGCCCACCTCCGAAAGTGAGGAGTCAGAATTTTTCTTTACCTGGACGACTGTCTTCTCAAATCCTCAACGCTCGACGAAGCACATTGGTTCATGCAACTCACTGTCGAGTGCTTCCGGTCACTCGGCCCGCAAATAAACAAAGAAAAATCCACATTAACTCCTACTCAGCACCTAGATTTTATTGGTGCTCATCTCGATTCTCGGAGAGGTATAGCAACTCTCCCACCCGATCGCTTCAACAACATAAAACAGCTTGCAACGAAATTTTGCAACAGTCTGCAGGTCACTGCTTGAGACTGCTTACAGCTACTAGGCCACGTGACCTCCTGCACTTCTGTGGTCCCAAATGCACATCTCTACATGAGATGCTTCCAAGCTTGGTTGGCCACAGTATACAAACCCAATGTGCACTCCCTAACCAAACCCCTATCAATACCTTTCTGAGTCAAGGACTCTCTCCTATGGTGGACAGTGTACGCCAACCTCTGCACTGGAGTCCCGTTTCTCTAGGAGCCTCCATCTGTTATAATCACTACAGATGCATCCCTCACAGGCTGGGGTGCTCATATGTTACATCACAAGATCCAGGGACTCTGATCCCCTATGGAAACCTCTCTGCACATAAATGTTCTGGAACTTCGAGCCATACGCAATGCTTGCCATCACTTCCTTTCGCTGATCCAGAACAAACGTGTATGGATCATGACAGACAACATCACCTGTATGTTTTATGTCAACAGACAGGGAGGAACTCATTTCCATTCCCTTTGCACAGAGGCCATGAAACTCTGGAACTGGTTCCTGGCTCACAATATACATATAACCGCCACCTACCTTCCTGGTGCTCTGAATACCACAGCGGACGAACTAAGCAGATATTTTCCATGGGACCACAAATGAGAGATGAATTAAACCATTCTATCCAACGTAGTCTGCATTTGGGATTACCCAACAATAGACCTCTTCGCCACTGTGGAGACTACAAAGTGCCCCGAATTTTGCTCCAGAGCGGGAGTGGGCAAAGACTTCCTGGGCGATGCACTTATGATTCCGTGGCAAGAGAACTTATTCTATGCTTTTCTCCCGAGTCTGCTACACAAAGTTCTCACGAAAATACGAACGGACCGGGCCAGGGTGATACTGATTGCCCCAGCATGGCCCAGGCAACCTTAGTTCCCATTCCTTATCAGGATGTCAGTTTGACCACCAGTCTCGCTGCCTCTTATACAAAATCTACTATCGCAACAACACGGTTGCTTCCTCCACCTCAATATCCCCATGCTTCACCACAAAGCTTGGTTCCTCCATGGTTCTCCCAACATGAACTAACATGTTTGAATGAAGTTAAGAGTGCTTCTCCATAGTAGGACCAACTCTACTCGCACCACCTATCTCCACAAATGGAAGCGGTTTTCTCAGTGGTGCACGACCAAACAACTGCCCCCTACGTCTGCACCTCTTTCTTCTGTACTCGACTACCTGCTCATCCTCAAACAATCTGGACTCTCTTCTAGCTCCATTAAAGTAATCTTAGCCGCTGTCTCAACTTTCCATGATAAAATTGACAATAGCACTCTTATTTGCTCATCCGATCACTAAACATTTTCTCAAAGATCTTCAAGTACTGTACCCAGATGTTAGACCTTCTACCCCTCCATGGGACCTGCACTTGGTATTATCTTGCCTAACCCATGGACCATTTGTACCCCATGCCACTTATTCCCTCTTACATCTCTCTATGAAAGTGGCCTTCTTAGTGGCCATTACTTCTGCCAGGAGGGCAGGAGAAATAGCGGCTCTCATGGCAGACCCACTATACACCCTGGTTATTAAGGACAAAGTTACACTCCGATTACATCCCAAATTTCTTCCGAAAGTCCACTCATCATTCCACCTCAATGAACCAATACACTTGCCAACCTTTTTCCCTAAACCACGTTAATTCTTTCGAATCCGCAATATATACTCTAGACGTCCGCAGGGCTTTATCTTTCTATTTAGATAGGACCAAGTCATTCCGGAAGTCTCCCAGACTTTTCGTCTCCATTGCTGAATGATCTCGCGGTACACCTATCTCAACCCAAAGACTTTCAAATTGGATTTCTGACTGTATCCGCCTCCGTTATGAGATATGAAAAATTCCTCTTCCGGTGGACATTAGAACCTACTCCACTAGATCAGTGGCTACCTCCGTGGCCTTTCTCCGCAAGGTGCCTCTGACTGATATCTGCAAAGCAGCCACCTGGTCTTCTGAACACACGATACTTTATGCCCTTACTCAGGGCCCTCTCGTAGAGACATGATTAGGAAGAGTTGTTTTATCTACTGCTTTTCTTCCCAATCCAAAGTCCCTATCTCTGTAAGATGCACTGCTTTGAAGTCATCTAATGTGGAGCACCCACGGGGACTCTTTCTCTCAAGAGAAGGTTACTCACCTTGCACAGTAACTGATGTTCTTCGAGATGAGGTCCCTGTGGGTGCCCCACTACCCACACTCCTCCCCTCTACTTCAGAGTTGCGGTAGCCTCCGTTGTAGAGAAGGAACTGAGGGAACTGGACACACATGCGTTCTAATAGGTACGCTCAGAGTGCGGGGACAGGCTCTGCACGTGCGTGGCCGGTACGAGTACTGCTGTGAAGATCTCCGATTGAAAGCCTAACGTGGAGCACCCACAGGGACCTCATCTCGAAGAACGTCAGTTACTGCACAAGGTGAGTAACCTCTTCAGTGGGGATGCAGCAGCTCAAGTTACAACTCAACTGCTAATCTAATCGCTCTACTAGAACAATCACTCTGTGGGTATGTCTACACTACAGCTCCCAGTCCAAGTAGACTCACTTGAGCTAGCATACTAAAAATAGCAGTATGGATGTTGCAGCATGGTTAGTGACTAGTGACTAGTCACTTGACCTCAGACCCATGGGGTCAGCCAGGCTTGGGCTTGGGTGGCTAGCCGCAATCTGAGTGGCCACCCATGTTGCAATGTCCATGCTGCTATTTTTAGCATGCTAGTTTAAATGGAACTAGCCTGAGTCTGGTTACCCAGGCTGAGAGGCTCAGACCCATTTGCAGTGTAGACATACCATGTGCTGCTGATCACTGTGTAGCTCGTGTATTTTCCAGGATGATACTGGAGGTAGGCTAGCTCAACTGGAATAATAAGCCTCCTTAGGTGCTTGAAAATCATGCCTTTGAGTACCCAAATATGCGTTTAGGCTCCTATTTTTGAAAATGCTTGCAACTACTTTGTTAATGCTTTGAACACCCAAGTAACATTTCATGGTTAACACTGAAGGAATTTTGTTTTGAAATGGCAAAGATTTTATTCCACTAAGAAAAGTTTTAATAAAAAGTATTGTTTTTAGCTTCTCAGGCTGCATACACATTCATACGATTAACTTTAAACATGAGTTCGCCTGTCAGAGTCTGTAGGGGGGTAAAGTTACGTATTTAAGTGTTTGCAAGATCAAGGGCTTAGTTTTCAATATTTTGTTTGGTCTGTGGGGTTTGTAAAATTCTAATAAAAATACCAGTAGTGACATTTAGAAAGAGAGCATTTATAATTACTTGATTATGTACATTTTAAGAAATATCTTAAATTAGCTTTACAAAGCCTCAACCTAAGTAAGTCTGTTGTTAAAACAAAAATTGCTGCTTTTTTACTCTGTCATCAAAATGACTGTTTATATGCCTCTGTGTAATGAAAAAAACTGATCTCAGTGCTTGAATTAAATATATATCTTCTTTGGAGCAGGCCTATGGGCAACAGAGTTACGGAACTTATGGACAACCCACTGATGTCAGCTACACACAGGCTCAGACAACTGCAACATATGGGCAAACTGCATATGCAACTTCATATGGGCAGCCTCCAACGGGTAAGAGCCTCAACACTGATGCATGAATTTGTTTTTATTGGGGAAAGAGCTTAGTTAAAATCTTCTACCTAAATAAGAACCTAAACCATATTGAATCAATCAGGGCAGCTTTGACATAGAAAAGGTTTTATTCTTCCTATAGCCTTTCTTTTAGGGAATGCTGATTTTAAAAGATGCTGAGAAGTGGGTGGGGTGAATGCCAGGAGTAAACATACCCGTTTAATCTACAGAATGTATTTGGTTTAAAAAAAAAATAAATCACACACAAGCTGTGTAACAATACTCATTGGGAATGTGTACTCTGGGCATCTCTTCAGTTGCTTGAAAATCAAATTGGTTAAAGTGACTGTTTGCCTGTTCTGATAGTGTACCCTCTACTTTTTGTCTTGTGCTTTCCACAGTAGAAGGGACCAGTACAGGTTTGAATATCCTGCTCACTCTTGCATGGGAAATGCTGTTTCATTCTGTCTAAACTTGTGATGTTAACCCTTTAGGTGTTACATTTGTTTTAGCCCTAATAACATCACATTAAACATGCAGTACTATTCAAAATTTGCTAATATTTAGTGCTATTTATTAGTTCCATGCCTGTATAATGAATACCATTCACAAACTCCTGAATGCCATGCTCTATGGATAAATCTTTCCAAGCAATCTAGTGACAGCTATACCAAGATGTTCCAGGTGAATATACCTAGCTGTCTTTACCATTTCCTAAAGGGTAAACTGCATGATTAGACACGTTCAGATTGTTCTGACCACCACCTTTGCATGTTCCATGTTATGTCTGTGGGTTTCCAGTTCAGACATATACTTGACATCTTCATAAATGCTCTGTAAATTACTTCAACTTGTGTGTTTTAAACTGGAGTCTTGTTCATAAAAGTACCTTAATGTTTTTTAAAATCAACTGATCCTGGAGAGACTTGATCCATCATTTGAAGACTATATTCTGGTGTGATCAGTTTGAACCAGGAATCCATGCAAAAACGTAGTCTCTCTTCACCCAGTTGACATCCTGGCTATAGTTTTATGTAGCTCTTCCTTTATTAAAAGTAGAGTTAACGCTCTAGGGGAATGGAAACTTCCTAAAGGTTTCCTAGGAATATCCGGGACATAAAGGTGGTGTTTCTACGAGTATTTGGGTATAGATGGATGGATGGTAAGGTGGATGCCTTACAATGGAAAATGTGTAGAAAAAATTACCCATAATGTATGTATTGTGCAGGTTTTTTTACCATCATTTTTAAGTAGGGGAGGGTTTCTTTTTGACAGTAATCTTATTCCTTGAAGAATGAGAACTGATAGCTTTTGTAACTCATGTAGCTGTAGAGGTGATTTGTTCTTGGTTCACTGTAGAAATGTTGAAGATCAGAAATCATTAACAGAGTATATTTGTAGACTTAAACTTTTAAAAATCTTGCTGAAAAATCTCGGCCATTTATTCTGCTGCACTAAGGCCGTGTCTACACTGACAAGGTAAGTTGATCCAAGTTACGCTAGTTAAGTTACATAAATTATGTAATTTAATTGGACGTTGCTTAGATTGATTTATAGCGATGTCTGCATTGATGGGAGACGCTCTCCCATGGACTTATGAGTATGGCATCTTCACCAGACCTGCTAAATCGATGCTGAGGCTTCTGTTGCAGCATTGTTGATTTAGCCTGTAGTGAAGACAAGCCCTTTATGTGCAGGGGTTATAGGAACAGTAATCTATACTGGATTATGTTTTTTGCTTGTATCATGTTTAGCTCAAGTTACATTTAGTGGGATATATAACAATATTAGATATTTTTCCTTTGCTTTTGCTTCACGCATCCAATAAAAAAAGTCACTTAAAAAAAATATATGGTCAGATGGAAGACCACATAGGCGAAGGTCCTTAAAAGTATGATTTGCATTAGTTTACCTTCCTGTCCATTCGTTTGCCTCACTGTCTTTAACTTTGACAGAACAGCTTATATATGCTACTTATATGTGCCAGTGCTAGTCACTACACTCCGGCCCCTTGGGCCTTTGGATCTGGCCTGTTGGATTGCCACCCCCATGTTGTCAGCACCGTGTTCCTGTGGTCCGGGGGGAGGAAGGAGGCAAGGGCTCTGTGCACTGCTCTCACCTCATGAGTTCCACACCTGAAGCTCCCATTGGCTCCAGTTCCCCATTCCTGGCCAAAGGGAGCTGCAGGAGGCAGTGCCTGCAGGTGAGGGCAGTGCAGGAGCCAGCAGCACTGCCCCCCCCACCCCCCACCCCACTGCAGAAACATGGTGTTAGCCACTTCTGTGAGCGGTGCAGGGCGGGCAGGCAGGGAGCCTGCCTTAGCGGCACAGCACTGCTGCCACCCCAGAGCTGTTCCGGGTAAGCAGCGCTGGGCTGGAGCCCATACCCTGAACCCCTCCTGCACTCCAGCCCCCTGCTGTGAGCCTCCTCCTGCGTCCTGCACCCCAACCCTCTGCCCTGCACCTCTCCTGCATCCTAGCTCCCTACCCTGAGCCCCCTGCTGCACCTCGCATCGCTCCTGAGTCCCCAACCTCCTGTCCTAAGCTCCCTCGTATACCCCGCATCCCTCCTCTGCTTCAGCCCCTTGCCCCGAGCCCACACCCTGCACTTCCTCCCGCACCCCAACCCCTGACCCAGCCCTACATTCATGGCCCTGTCTGCAATTTCCCCACCCAGATGTAGCCCTTGGGCCAAAAAGTTTTCCCTTCCCTGCACTACACCATCCTCTTCTAGAAGATTCAGAACCATCCAAAGATGAACTGATTAGTAGTACTGTTTTAAACGACTTGAAACCTCATAGGGGCCTAATCCAAAATCCATCAAAGCTACTGCTCAGTATGCAATTTCTGTGTTTGCGTGCTTTATAAAACAAGTAGTGCTGTAGAGGAGACACAGATTAACACCCTGAAAAGAAGCTGACTTTGTATTGCAGAAGACAATCATTTTTAAATGGTGCTTTTTTTATTGTCTGTTTTCATAATTCATTAGAAGGCTTTGTATTGTCACAGAGCTTTATGTTGCTCTGGGAAAGTCTCTCCCCATTCCCTTTGAAATACCACTGATGTGGGGTGGGGGTGGGAGGTGGGGTATCTGTCTGCTGGAGTAGTAGAGTTGGTGGTTCTGCACTATGATAGTGGTCCAGGCTAAGGCTGTCTTCGCCTGCGTAGGGGCATATGTTAGTCCCACATAGTGGAGGTGTAGTCAATGTCCGCTTTGTCCGAGCCTATTTGGTCCTGTGTGGTTGGCACTGATTTGCACCTTGGTATGCATTAGAGGTGTGAGTTAATCTACAGGTTATCAATATCTTCTATATTGTTATCCCAGTTAAGCAATCTTTTGGGACTCCCTTTCCCCTCTAGACATAAGGTTGGGAGGAGGAGTCATTAACCCTGGGGACCTCTCTGTGATCTCTAGGTTGAGAATTATCTTCCACAAATAACAAACCCATTCTTTCTTTTTGCCCACTATTTCTTAGTGTTATGTTTTTAAAATGTCTGTACTTAGATTACATATCTTTAAGTTGATGGCCTACCATCATGAAGAATAATTTCTTATGGATGGTGAGCATAATTTCCGTGTCTTGGTTCTCACTTATGGTACGTTGTACCTAACTTGTATGCATTAGGATTCTGCAGGAACTTATTAAACACCATAGTAGTTTACGATGCTGGCTGTTTAAATTAGAGAGAACTTTGAAAACTGCTGCCACCTGAAGAGAAGCCAGCTATTTCAGAATAAATCCTTTTCAATCCAGTATTTTAGCTGAGTATTCTTTGAGGGTTGGATCCTTCCCTTCTAATGTAGAAAGCGCTGCTAATTACATCAAAGGCGGTTTTGTGTGCAAAAGGCTTGCTGGATTAGGTCCCGTGAGAGGAACTGGAACTGACTAAGGAATATCTTTACCGGGCTGCTCAAAGCAGATTATGAAGTTCTTAAAGCTTTTTTTCTGTGTGTGATGGAGACTCTCAAATTGTTCGGTAAGTGGTCTGAATCAGGGGTTCTCAAATTTTAGCAACCCAAGGCCCCCCATTTTGATTTTAAAAATGTTGCAGTCCCCCGCTCAGCCCCAGGGGGTGGGCCCCCGCGGCCCCCTCCCCCCAGGGCCCCCCTCTTTCCGCCCCCCCCCCCCACTCCCCTCCTCCTCTTCCATGCCTCTTTCCATCTCCTACACCGAGTATACCCCGTCCACACTCCTCCCCCTTCCTCCCAGTGCTTTCTGCACACTGGTCGTGCAGGAAGGGAAAACAGGAGGGCCCCACAGATCCTAGTTTGAGAAATGCTGATCTAAATGTTCCCCCCAATTGGAATCTAATACATCGAAAGATACAGCTCTAATTGTTTTGTATTATCCTAAACTAAGCTGATGTTCAGCTGAAATTAGAATTTATAGTAATGGGTTCCTAAATTACTGACCATTTACATATTGAAGCTAAGTATTAAAAACACTTTTACAAATGATGTGCCAAGACTAGAGTTCACATGTGTTTAAAATTCAAGGTTGTTTTTTTGGTAGGACAGTTAACGACCTCGGTGACATCTGGCAGTGTAGGAACTCTGCTGCCTGCTTTGAATTTAATAATACCATCAAATGTACTAGGGCAAAGGGACCACAGTTGGAAAGATCTAGCTAAGGCCTTGATTCTGCAACAAGTTCTCTTTAAGTGCAGGATCGGGACCCAAGGCCATTAGTTTGCTGTGAAGTTTACCTCTGATCACTGGGAACAAACTTACTGCAAAAACCTGATGATGTCAGTGAGTGCTCTGGGCTTAGTTGTTTGGAATTGGGGTTCATCTAATTTTAGGTATCAGCCAGTCTTTGTGGAATGCTTTTGTGGCTCATTTTTGGTTTTTTTGAGTGTTTGAACTGTTTCAGTTTGCTGAACACACAAAATTGTGCTCATTTTATACCATTCAGCACCATCCCATTCACTTTTTTTCCTCACTAGCACTTTTAGGCTTCAGAACAGGGATTTGCACTCTAGACAGAAATGAGTACCCAGAATATTATGAAAAGCCATTATTGTTGATATATGCTTCCCTGTACGAAGGGAGAACAAATACCTGCTTGCTCTTTGCCTTTTCTAGGTTGGCTGAATTGTAACAAGTGCTATTTAAAATGCTGGGATTCATGAGTAACACCTGAATGATTACACGTGTGCTGGGTTACTACTCAGAAGATTGAACTGAAGTTTGTTTTATAGTTTACCAGTGTAGCTGCTTTGGCATGTGCTATGAGGTAGTTTCCTCTGCTTCATTAACCAGTTAGGAAAGGTCTGGATTTTGTGACAGGTCACCTATCTAGCTAGCACAATGAGTAGTGAAAGCAGCCTTCTGCATTTTGAAGATATTGAGGATGAAAGGAAAAGATGCTGATTAGTAAACATTACAGTAAACATTACAGTCCTGGAGATTTCTCTTCTGAAAATCATCATCACTGTGTGCCAGTATTTGTTTAAAATTTATCCTACGTGTGTGTGGGTGTGTGTATATATATATATATATATATAAAAATACACACACACATACACACAAAATGTGTCTTGTCTGGTGAAATTTTTTTTTCCCTGGAACCTAACCCCCCCTCATTTATATTAATTCTTATGGGGAAATTGGATTCGCTTAACATCGTTTAGCTTAAAGTTGCATTTTTCAGGAACATAACTACAACCTTAAGTGAGGAGTTCCTGTGTTTAGAATTGGAAAAGGTATGAGAAGGGCAACACAAAAAATTAGGGGCATGGACCAGTTTCCATATGAGGAGAGAGTAAAAAGATGGACTGTTCATCTTGGAAAAAAGATGACTGAGGGGCTTCTATGATAGAAGTTTATGAGATCATGAATGGTGAGGAAAAAATGAATTAGGAAGTGTTATTAGCCCCTTCATAACTCAAGAACTCACTTAACTTAATAGGCAGGTTTAAAGCACGCAAAAGGAAGTAGTTCTCCACACAGTGTAGTCAATCTGCGGAATTCCTTGTTATGAAGGCCAAAAGTGTAACTGGGTTCAAGAAGAGTTAGATAAGGTCACATAGGATAGGTCCATCAATACACATAGGATAGGTCCATCAACACTCCATGCTCTGGGTGTCCCTAAGCCTCTAACTGCCAGATGCTGGGACTGGATGACAGGGGTGGATCACTCGATAATTGCCCTGTTCTGTTCATTCCCTCTGAAGCACCTGGCATTGGCCACTGTTGGAAGACAGGATACTGGGCTAGATGGACCATTGGTCTGACCCAGTATGGCCATTCTTGTGTAAGTGCAAAATTAAGGTTCATTCTTTACATTTCAAGAATTACTAATTCTTGCAAGTACATAGTGCTTTAATGGTAACCCGTAAAGATCATCCTAAAAGTTAGTCTTATGCCTTTTCTTTGTGCTGTATTAAGGTCTAATATGGGAATGACTTAGCTAAAAGTTTCTGTAATTGCGTGGTTTTTTTACTTTAGAAATACAAGAATGTTCTCTGACTCTTCCCTGTTTTGGAGTATTTTCTACAGGTCTTCACCTATGTTATATGTGTTTTAAATTGGTTATTGAAGTTAAATAGTTGGAAACAATTGATCTTTAGTCTGACTGAGAAAGAACTCCCCTTGGTTAATTAGCTTTTGTTCTCAGTGATGTGATTATTTCTCTAGTCATTAGTCCGACCTGGAAGACTAGATTGGAATTTATAATGTTAAAGCAAAAACACTGTTTGGGGGAAACAAATTTCCAGGCCTTCATATGCCATGAAGCAGAAAAGGGGCATAAGTCAATTTTTATGTTTTCAGGTTACCTATATTGCATGGTAAAAGTAAAATCAATAATATTTGTGACCTCTGGGTAAAACGCTCTTTAAAGATAATAAAAGTAGCCTGAAATATGAAATCTAGATTTCGTATTTCAATCTGACCAAGCTTTTGTTTGTTCTAGGTTATACTACCCCGACTGCCCCCCCAGCTTATAGTCAGCCTGTCCAGGGGTACGGTACAGCTGCCTACGATACCACCACACCCACAGTTACTACCACCCAGGCTTCTTATGCAGCACAGTCCGCTTATGGCACCCAGCCTGCCTACCCAACCTATGGGCAGCAGCCAGCAACATCTGCACCTGCAAGGTAATACACAGAGTTAAGTTTAATTTTTTCTTATTAAATAAGGTTCTTTCTGCTCTCCTGTTGATGAGAAAGGTGGGCCTTTCGCAGATCCAAGAGCAGCACCAGACATGCTTGGGCCTACTTCTCTCCTCTCTGTGCATATGCCTTTCCTTTGGCATTTTTGGTTTCAGCTTTGCTGCTGCTGTATCTCATAGCTCTTACAGTGCTTGGGAAAGGTGTGTACATGACTTCCTCCTTCTGTGCCCAGCACAGGGTGCCAGCAATGTTACCAAGCTGTTGCCTAGCACAGGAAATTCTACTGGTCAACGAAACAGTGCAGCTGACTGTAATTGAAGTGCTATCAAATTGTAAGAGAAGAAAAATAGTGGAAAATGAACACTTGTCCATCTTTTAGTTTAGGGGCTAGTTAAAGCAGTAGTGTTGCTGAGCATGTTGTTTGGGAAGGGTGTACATGTATGACTTGATACAAAATAGCTTCAACGTATTTGGGTCTCTGTTGATAATAGGCCTCTTAGCTTAATTGAATGTTCAGCAAATGTAAGATTTTCTTTAACTAAAAAGAGAGTTTAGAACAGTTATCTCTAAATCGGATTAAAAGTTAAAACAAACTGATGCCATCGGGCGGTGAAGCTGTTCACCAGTTTTGTACTAGCAGTTTACAAGTATAGTGCAAGAAAACCTAGAGTGGAATGGCTGAGTTAATTGACTTTAGAATGTGATCTATCTGGGGCCATGCTGGAGTCGGTCTAATTCTAAATTACATGTTTTAGGTTTGGGGGAAGGGATAGCTCAGTGGTTTGAACATTGGCCTGCTAAACCCAGGGTTGTGAGTTCAATCCTTGAGGGGGCCACTTAAGGATGTGGGGCAAAAATCTGTTGATTTGATTGGGGGTTGGTCCTGCTTTGAGTAGGGGGTTGGACTAGATGATCACCTGAGGTTCCTTCCCACCCTGGTATTCTATGATTAAGGTAAATGTAAGCTTATAATTTGTAATTATTGTTAATGAGGTAGTGATTGATTTCTCTAGTAGTGGGAGCTTGCCAATCAGAATGTAAAAAGTCTTGAATTTAACTAATGAATTCTATCTGCTTTCATTGTGGTGAAGCTGATATTGATTTGAAATTAAAATGCCTTGGACTGCCTAATGGCAACTTTAGATCATAAATTCCATAAACTAATATATCCTGGTTTTCTACTGGGTGTGCTTCAGATTATCATTACCTGTTGTAAGGAGAGGGGAGTTAGGTACAAGATGACTCTTCATCTGTGAACTTTGCTTTTAGACCCCAGGATAGCAGCAAGCCAGCGGAGACTAGCCAGCCTCAGTCGAGTACCACAGGTTACAGCCAGCCCAGCTTAGGATATGGACAGAGTAACTACAGTTATCCTCAGGTGCCTGGAAGTTACCCTATGCAGCCTGTCACTGCTCCTCCATCCTATCCTCCAACCAGGTAATTCTTTCAGAAAATTATTGTTGGCGAAGGTAGTAGTGGAGCATTAAAAATCATTTGCTTGGATAAAAGTGCTGTTGCCTCTTTTAAAGGGACTTTCCTAATGTGTGAAAACTTTAAATATTTTGGATTTTAAGCATTTGTTCTTTATAAGCCTTCTAACCATGCTTGCAGGTTATCAGATATTTTCATAAACAAGCTTACTTGTATCTGCCCTATCTTCTCTTCACTGCAGGGTTAAAAAGGAAAGAATACAGGGCTATGATTTAATAAACTCTAATCAAAGGATAGATATCTATAATAACAAAAGGCAAGAGTAACTACTCAAAAAAAAATGTTTTGTATAAAAATATTCACTTTTAACTCCTTAAGTGTGAAAGCCACCTTTTAATTACATGTCATTGTCTCCTAAAACTTTGGGTCCTAAAGAGAGGATATGTTTCAGGCTCTCTGTATTCCTCTTCAGTGTTAACATTTAAAAATGCTGCTTCAGCACACATCTTGAATCTCAGGTGAGGAGCTCATTCTGAAATGTAGAGCAGCCAGGCATTGCTTTTGAAATTCTCAAGCATGTCTGAAAAGCCTACACATGCCAAGCAGAGAGATTTTATTTGCTTGGAAATGAAGTGTATTAGATTGCTCTTGATTTATAAGAAGCCAGGGAAACAAGTCACAAACAAACTGCTTTACCAGCTGGTATGTCATAGTCTTCAGTGGCTTTGAAATTCTAGATGACAGATACAGGCCAGTCGCATTTTACACACATTTAACTTGTGCAAATTTAACTATACGCAGATGGCCAAAAAAACCCAAAACAAAACAGGTGTCGGGGCCGGCAGCCTGCCCACCGCCGCGGAAGCCGGGGCTGGAACCGGCAGCCTACAAGCTGCTGCAGGGGCCGGGGCTGGAGCTGGTAGCCCAGCAGCCCGAGGCAGGGGCCGGCAGCCCTGCCCAGCCTGTGGCAGGGGCTGGCAGCCCGCCTGCCGCTGCAGGGGCCAGGGCTGGAGCCAGCAGCCCACCCGCGGGATTGGGGCAGGAGCTCCCCGTACCGGGTAAACATTCAGTATAGTGAACTCAATGGGAGTTTCACTATTTGCGATTTCTGCTTTCTGCGGTAATCGCAGAACGTAACCCTCACGTAAGATGCGACACGCATGTAACAATCATTCACTGAATCTCTGTTTTAAAGTATTTAAAGTGCGGTATCCCAAGGGATGCATGTTTCCCACTTGGAAACTAGTGGTGATTTTCATGGCATAGTTATCTCTTCAGAGCCATGAAGAACTAGAACAGTGTTTTTGTTTTTAGCAACCCTTATTTTTTTTTGTCTTTCTGCAAATCAGTCTCCATAGGATGATCTCTCATTTTAAATTACTTGTGTTAATACATATTATCTGACTTGCATTACTGACTAGTTAGATATCACTGCAGTCTAATGCATGTTTCCAGGGGGGCTTGATTTACTTTCCATCTAGAAACACTTCTTAATTCTTATGTCTTTCAGCTATTCCTCTACACAGCCAAGTAGTTACGATCAGAGCAGTTACTCTCAGCAAAGCACCTATGGGCAACCAAGCACCTATGGACAACAGACTAGCTATGGCCAGCAAAGCAGCTATGGCCAGCAGCCACCTACTAGTTATCCTCCCCCGACTGGATCCTACAGCCAGGCCCCAAGCCAGTACAGCCAACAGAGCAGCAGTTATGGCCAGCAGAGTGAGTTGGCATAATGAAGTTCATCTAAGGAGGCGAGCTGTAATGATTGTACTATCTCAGTAGTGTTTGTCAAATGAAATATACTAGTAAATCTCTGAAGGAGGCTTTGCGCTCGATGAGCATTTGAGTATTTTCCGGCCAGCAGGCGATCTGCCAGCTGATAGTTCTGTAGACCTTTTCACTGACTGTGGATATAGTTTTAAGCTTAACCACAAGTCAAGTGCTATGCACCCTACCTTCAGTAGAGCCATTGTATTAAGACCCATGTCAAATGGTTAGTTCACACTATTGCTGAAGTTTGTTGTACTTAAGGCAAGTGCAAAGAGGTAAAGTAACTCCTTGCTTAACGTTGTTGTTATATTCCTGAAAAATGCTACTTTAAGTATGGAAGAGGGTGGGATACTTCTCAGTGAATGACTTACTGCTAAATGATGAACTAGCACTTGGCTGAGCCCTCAAGGGTTAACTCATTGTTAATGTAGCCTCGCACTTTACAAGGCAGCATGAATGGATGGAGGGGAGGCCGCATAATAGAGACAGACAGAGACACAGTGTGAGAGAGACGTGCATTGCTCCTTTAAGTACGCTGACCCCACTCTGGGTACCTTTCCTTTTTTAGATCAGCAAGTTGAGACAGCAGCTGCTGCCAGCAAGCTTCCTGAGCCCTGTCGTGTTCCTCTTCCCCTCCCCTCTGTTTCCTGACTCTGTGGAAGTGGAGTAAAGTAGCGAGGGGCAGGAGCTGGGGGAGGCGGACACCTTGACGTTAGCATCCTTCCTCTTTCTCCTCCCCTCTCCCACCAGGAACAGCAAACAGGCAGCTTTTGGGAGCAGCTCCAAGGCAGAGGGCAGGAGAAACTGCCTGGCAATTGATAGCCTGCTGGGTGGCTGCCACACAGGAAACTTAAGGAAGCAGGGAGCTGCCAGTCCACCCTGGTGCCAAGCCCCTACCACTAGCTCCAGTGGACTGCTCTTTCTGCAAGTAGTGGACAAGCAGGCAACTGCCAAACGACGTTATAAGGGAGCATTGCACAACTTTAAACGAGCAATGTTCTCTAATTGATCAGCAATGAAACAGTGTTAACCAGAATAACTTTAAATGAGGAGTTACTGTAATCAGAATCGGCACTTCAGAATGAGTCTGTCTTTATCGTCTTCTGCTTTAATATCTACAATACAAACTCTTCTCAGGTTCATTTCGTCAGGACCATACCAGCAATATGGGTGGATATGGACAGGAATCTGGAGGCTTTTCTGGCCCAGGAGAAAGTCGCAGCATGAGTGGCCCTGATAACCGGGGAAGGGGAAGAGGAGGATTTGATCGTGGAGGCATGAGCAGAGGTGGGCGGGGAGGAGGACGTGGTGGAATGGGGTAAGAGCAAATCTTTTCTCCTTTTACCTAATTCTGTTTTATCCATAGGATTTTAAATGAAAGGAGCAGCTGAAAGATGACATTTCAAACCACACTTCCATGGAGAATATTTATTAATAGTGAGACTGTTTCTAGTCCATGGAAATGTCCTTCTAGGGGAAGTAGGGGCAGGATGTATTTTTTTTTCCTGCAGTTTGTTGGGTTTATGGGAATTAAGGGTTTTATGAAATACAGAACTTTCAGCTCCCTTCATGGTTATTCAGAGGTGAAATCCTCTGTGGGATTTAACAATAACTTTGGATAGAACACACACAAACCTTCCAGGAGATCCAGGTTTCATTTTCTTTGCCTCACTGTTTGGGGACTTGATGTTTCAGGTATGTACATGGCAGAAGCCTAATGTCAGCTGTTTTATACAATGTTTCCCTCTGTTTGCCTCTAGAAGTAGCACTTGGAGCTACTGTCGTAAGTGAATGTATGGGTCAGTTTATTGTTGTTGAAGCCATGGCTCTAGAGTGGCTTGGTTGGAGTATGAAGAAAAGCCCCAAGAACACCCAAAGATCTGACTTGACTTCCAGTACTGCTCCCCATTGGAGCTTTCAGGTGGTCTAAATCAGTTTGGCTATTTTAACTGATGGCATAATCTGGTTTAGTAAACCTATTTGTTCAGATCAGTAGTTTATAGCTCTCTGTCTCTGGTATCTGTTTTAATAAAGGTGAGGATGGTGAACTAATTATCAAGGCTAATATAAGGAAGGTTTATCTTTGTGTGTGTTCCATCCCTATGGAATTTAGTTTAAAGCTATGCAGAGTGTTTCATTTATACTGATTAGAAAGGTGGAGATTGAAGTGCAAAACATCAGGACAACCTCGGTAAAATGTTACCCCATATATTTGTATGGCTGGGGAGTGAGTCAACAGCCTTAAATAAATGTGCAGCATTTATTGGCAACTTGTTTTAGAACCCTATTTCTCCTAGGATTTGGAGAAGTTACTCTGTCATTCTGCATAGCTCGGCTAAAATGAAGCCAAATGGCCTGAAATCTTTATTGGAGAAATACAACTACCTGGCACTTATATTTTGAAGATAAACACTTGTTCACATGGAAACATTACTAATTTCCATAAATTGGCTTGAATGGAACAGGGTTCCATTGTTCTATATAAAGATTTCATCCATAACGTATTTATTTCTAATGTTTTTAAAGTAGATGTAGACACTTGAAATTACTATCATCACGTCTTAAAACTTCTAGCCATTTTGGTGCTGTTCATTGAAAAAGATTCACTATTTTTTCCCTCTAATTCACACCTGTAATTAAAGAATAAATTACTTCTGTAATGATTTCCAGCTGACAGTCTATTAAAGAGGCCGCCAGCTTTTTGGATGTAGTTTTTCTACTGTCCGTAGAAAAGGTGGCCTTCCCATGCAGCAGTAAGTTGAACATCCAGGGGGAAAGGGTAGGGGAACTCGGCCCTTTTATCATGGTGTGGTGATGGATTTCAGTGTCTCCTGCAGGTAAGGAGCTCAATGTTATTAACATGCCCTTTTTCATTGACTCAATTATTTTATATTTTCATTGGCTGTTAAACATGGAAACTTTTTAACATGCTTTGTCGCATTTATATGCTACAGGTTACAAAGTGAGAGCCTTGTATACACTTCAATACTTAAAAAGTACCCGTACTCAGTACTCAGCCGGCAGCATAATGAAAAGTGGGACTAGACACGGTGTCCATATGGAGAGGAAAAAATATACATAGAATATTTTTAACCAAATGTATTCATTGTATAAATGGAATCCTTCTGTAACTTTGGTAACTGCATACTGGTATAATACTTTAGAATTGTGTAACATTAAAAAGTGTAAACGTGTGTGTTTAAAAAGAGAGACATTACATATATGGTGTGTACTTTAAAAAAAAAAAAAAAAGGAAGCAAAGCTGCATGCAACAGCTTGGAATTGTTTATTTAAAACCTTTTTTAGAGATTAAAGGTGCAATACTGGCTAGCAAATAGATGGCTCTCTCCCTCCTCTCTTCCCTCCCTCAAAACACCACCTCCCCCCATAAAACTCTTTTCAGGTGGCATTTTCCTAATTAACCAGCACTTGGAAGCAATTGAAAATTAAGTGCCTGGCCTGTGCTTTTATATTAAAAGCTAGAGGCTGTGATTTTTGAATTGACACACATTAAAATCTTAATTTCTGGTTTGTGTCCACAAAGCTGCACCCCCAGGCCTTTGAGCCCTGATATATTCTGTAAGTTCTCCTTCCACAGAGACTGTTAAATCCAGTAGTGACCTGAATGTATGGCTTTATAGTAAGGTTTTAGTGGAAATGTCATCTGAACTGTGTTCTAGGTATTGCATATGGTTGTCTCCTGCCTTTTTAACTGTTAATGTTAGGGACCCAGTTTGCTCTCCTGCTGCAAGAGGCTGAGGGTGCACCTTTATGTACACACGAAGGGGAGGGAGTTGACCTATAGGTGACTTCATCTTTTTTTTTTTTTTAATCAAACACAATTTGAAATTCTCTAAATGTTTTTTTGCCAAGTATTGTACTGTTAATACCAATACAAGTAATGAAAGGGTACAGCAGCAAAAGTGGTGTCTAAACCAGACAAACAAGGTTGTGCGTAAAGGAAATTTGAGCAAGCTGCCCTGAAGAAAGGCATAGTGACGAGATGAGAGACAGACAGACAGATGCATTGTTTGGAGATGTTTAGCCAGTGCCATTCTTCCCAGTGAGCCCCAGAGGCTCAGAGCGGTACTGGCTTTTTAAAGGGAATGGCCTTCATTTCTTCGTTTATCCCCCCAGCAGCGCTGGAGAGCGAGGTGGCTTCAATAAGCCTGGTGGTAAGTTTTTGAGCATTACAATGGATAGTGTTAAAAAAAAAAAATCAGTCAGTTTTTAGAAAAAAAAATACTTTTTATTAGTTTCATAAGTGGTTAAAAATGACATATGCAAAAAGACTTTAATGGGTACTGCCGGCAATGCCTAGGGGTATACGGTTAACCTATGGTTACAAAACAAAGGGTAACTTGAAGTATTGAGAACTATTTTTGTAATTTGGGGAGAATACATTTAATTTTGTTTGGATTTAATAAAAATAACTTTTATAAATATACACTGATTGGCCCAGTAAAGCTAAAGAAGTGTAATAATGGTTAATGGTTTTAAAGGCTGCTAAAAGTAGCAAACTGATCACAGAAAAACCATAAAAAGGTGCATTGCTAAAATTTTTGCAATGCAGGTCAATTTGAGTTTAACCAACACCATCATACGGTGGTTGTAAGTAGATAGATTTGTGTGTGTTGGTTTTCAGCCTGCAAGACGTGCACTAACAAAACTTTATATGATTTTTTTTCCTCTGACTGGCAGGACCCATGGAAGAAGGACCGGATCTTGATTTAGGTAATTTTGAATACTGTTCAGAAACATCTGGGCATGCTAAAAGAAGGATTTCTCACTTGTTCTTCCTCCACAAGTGAAGGCAGTCATTCACATTGCTTGTCCGCAAAGGATTCTCTGCCTTAGTTTTTCCCTTCCTGTATAAAAAGTTCAGGGGCATTCACCCTCTGTAATTGAGTCTTGATTCATTCGTTCATTCAGTTTCTTGATTCATTCCTTCTGCTTTCTTAATTAAATAGTTGGGCTGGCTGATTTAAGTTTGCAAAGATTCATTTGGGTGCTAATCCTTCCCTTCATGAAAAAGGAGGGCATTTAAGCAGCATGTTCATGGCTATTTCGATATACCAGGCATCTAACTTCAAGTAATATTGAAATAACTACGACACAGGCATATACTAGCTTTACTTTTTTCTTCCTTTCCTCCCCTCCACCAACCTGTGAATTTTGGTTTTTTTCTAGTCTTGTACAAATGTGCATTTTGTGTCTCTAGCTGTTTCCAGGATCTGCTTAGGTCATTGCCTATATAATTGCACAAAAGATGTAAAATCTAATGTGTGCCTGCAGTTGGATATCTGTTTTTGCACAGATGATCTCAAATTTTTTCCCGAAAAGACTTCCATTACATCAGACACTCAATTTTGGCTACAGCGTTTCACTGCACTTGAATGGTATACATTCAACCATGGTGCAAGACCAGACTAAAATTCCCTTATGTAGGAGGTCAGTGGGAAATAAATCAGCTGATTACTTGTAAAGGATGAGCTTTCTTACAGGTATTTTGCATAGTGATCAGTATTCAGTATGGCTCTTCCTTATGTACAGAGAAAGTGCCACTGAATACCCATGTTAGATGAAACTCCAGCCATACGACATTTCCATAAATATACAAGTATTTACCCTCACTGAAGAAGAGGTAGCAGTCCATTTAGGAGATTATCACTAAAGTTAATCAGATCACCGGGTATAATGATACTTCTGTGAATTGGATTTCCTTAGGCCCACCTGTGGACCCAGATGATGACTCAGACAACACTTCAGTTTATGTTCAGGGACTGAGTGACGGTGTGACCCTGGAGGAGATGGCAGACTTCTTCAAACAATGTGGTGTTGTCAAGGTGAGTAACAACACAGGTATGCATGGGAAATACAACCTAGATGGAGCTACTGTAAGGTGAGTGCATAACTGGTTCGAAAATTGTTCCCAGAGAGTAATCATCAGTTGTTCACAGTCAAGGTAGAAGGACATATCTAGTGGGGTCCCAGAGGGATCAGTTCTGGGTCGGGATCTGTTCATTGTCTTCATCAGTTACTTATATAATGGCATAGAGAGTACGCTTATAAAGTTTGTGGATGATACCAAACTGGGAAGGTTGGCAGTTGCTCTGGAGGATATGATCTGAACAAACTGGAGAAATGAACAGAAGTAAGTAGGGTGAAATTTATTAAAGACAAATGCAGAGTACTCCACTTGGGAGGAAGCTGTCACTTGCACACATACAAAATGGGAAATGACTGTGTAGGAAGGAGTACTGTGGAAAGGGATCTGGGGGTTATAGTGGATCACAAGCTAACTGAGAGTCAACAGTGTAAGACTGTTGCAAAAAAAGCAAACATAATTCTGGGATGTAGTAGCAATAGTATTTTAAGCAGGACACAAGAAGTAATTCTTCCGCTCTGTTCAGCGCTGATTAGGCCTTAACTGGACTATGGTGGTCAGTTCTGGGTGCCACGTTTCAGGAAAGATGTGGACAAATTGGAGAAAGGCCAGAGAAGAGCAACAAAAATGACTAAAGGTCTAGAAAACAAGACCTATGATCGAAGACTAAAAAAATTGGGTTTGTTTAGTTGGAGAAGAGAAGACTGAGGAGGAGACAACAGTTTTCAAGTATATAAAAGTTGTTACATGGAGAAGGGAAAAAAATGTTCTCCATAACCTCTGAGGGTAGGACAAGAAACAAAGGGCTTAAATTGCAGCAAAGGTGATTTAGGATGGACATCAGGAAAATTTCCTAACTGTCAGGGTGGCTAGCACTGGAATAAATTGCCTAGGAAGGTTGTGGACTCTCTCCATCATTGGAAATTTTTAAGAGCAGGTTAGACACACACCTGTCAGGGATGGCCTAAATAATACTGAGTCCTGCCATGATTGCAGGGAACTTAGATGACCTCCTGAGGTCTCTTCCAAACCTATGATTCTATATAGGACCGCTGGAGTGTGGAGCAAGAACTATCTCACCAACAAGTAGCGTGGGATGCAAATAAAGCTGTGATTCTCAGCCTTTTCAATACTGGGACACCCCCACACAGTATATTTTAGGCAGGACCTTCTCCCACATTAGCAGTATGGTCCCAACCCAGCAGGTTGAGAACCCCTGAAATAACCTGCAGAGTTGTATTTCAAAAGAGCGTTTTAGGACTTATCCTTCAATGTCCATATCAGGTTTCTGAATTCTTCTGTAGTTGAGCCCGCTAGGTGGGATAGGGGGTAGTCACATCCTCCAAGTGGGATTGGGGGGGGATCGGTGTGGATTTCCTCCTTCCTGACACATCTGACTCTGTATCATTGAAATGGAGTATTTGATCTCTAATTCAGAGGAATGGGGGATGATTTTAAGAGTAGTGGAGAAGGCTATATTGGGAATAGGTTTACAATTCATTTACTTTATTGCACTGCAATTTGAATTGATTTTATTCTCCTGCTAGATGAACAAGAGGACTGGGCAGCCTATGATAAACTTCTATCTTGACAAAGAAACTGGAAAGCCAAAAGGAGATGCCATGGTGTCCTATGATGACCCATCAACTGCCAAAGCAGCTGTAGAGTGGTTTGATGGCAAGTGACTGGAATTAGCTCATGCTGATGAGCATAGTTTTGACTGGGATTTATTTCATTGCTAAATATTTGGCTAATTCAGAGGCTAGGAAAGTGGGGTTTTATGTCCTCCACACAGGGAGGTGATACATACATTTTAAAGCAAACCTTACTCAAAAAGACTTTACCCTGGAAACTTCCTGGTTTTAGTCCAAACCAGGTAAGATAAGCCAGCTCCCTAGTGTGCTAACTTCCAGCTAGTCTGGGGAATGCTGCTAAATGTGTGTAGAGTTGATCTTTGGTTTTACAGGTCAGAGGTGGAATTCCTCCTCCTCCACCCCCGCACCCCCCAACACTTGATATAAGGACACCTTTCCCTTTGATCAGTAACCATGGAGAGGTGTATCCTGTAGGATATATCTTCATGGTACCCAAGCCTATTCCCCTCCAATAGTGGAAGTTTGTGACCATGTAAGCAAACCACACTTTCTGTTTTTTCCAGGCAAAGATTTCCAGGGGAGCAAACTCAAAGTTTCTCTCACTCGGAAGAAGGCGCCAATGAACAGCATGAGGGGTGGGATGCCCCCACGTGAATCACGTGGATTGCCTCCCCCGCTGCGTGGAGGTAATGTTGACCAGAGTCTGTATGAATGAGCTGAATTCCCCTGGACCTTATTGTGCAGAGTTGGGGTGTACACCAAGCGGCATAGTTCCCTCTGAGGTGCATGCCTGGGGGAATGAAGGGCCGCTCCCTTAATTAGTGGAGCCATGCAGGCGTGGCTCCACTAATTAGGTGCCTCCTGACCCTGCAGAGGGAGAATGTGGAGAAGGTGAGCTGGTGGGGATAGGTGGGGGGAATTAGGGAGTGTGGGGGAGAGAAGAGTTGTGACTCTGGTCCAACTCTTTCCCAGGCAGCCCCAGCTGGGTTGCAGGCAGCAGCCAGGAGAGATGGAACAAGTGAGTCTCTCCCAGGCAGCCCCAGCTGGGCTGTGGGCAAGAGATGGGAGTGACAAATAAACCCCACAATTCCAGTAAGAAAGATTTAACTAAATGTCTGTTTTTAAATGCCATATTTCTTTCATTGTGTTAAAGATTACCTCGTGTCATGTGTGCCATTTACAAATATATGTATTTGCAGAATTGTACCCCTCTGCCTTTATAATGTAAAAACCTAGTGGATAGATGCAATCATCAAATGTATTTAGCTTAATTTTCTTTATTTTACCACTGATTATACCTGAATTTTGTACACAAGTCAAGCCAACTGAATAGAAAAAGTAGAAACAGGATTCAATATGTGCTTTATATGACTACTGCTTTTATCCTTCCAAAAAGGAGATCCCTGTAGATAAGTAGTTCTGCTGGAGAATAACTGCAGTAACTGGTTGTTTTTTTTTTTACAAAGAATCCAAATAAATCGTCTCCTCCCCAAAATGGTCATTAAAAATCACATTTAATAACTATTTCATTAATCACAAAATTGAAGATATATCATTTATGCCTAGGTTTTGCATTGGATGGCATTTTGGAATAGCTTGGCTGGTACATAGGTTAATTAATCTAGTTCCTAAAATTAACGATACTTCCACCAGCTGCTTAAAATGTTTGGATTTAGCTTTGTCTGAGAACATGTACTACAGTTTTGAAGTTTGATTTCCAGTACTGCTGTTGTATTTTGTAACCTGTCATGTCCCAGGCCCAGCTTCTGGGCTGCAGTGGCTAGGAGAGAGGCCTCCAGACAAGTTTTAGAATTCATTTGGCGAGAGGTGTTAGAAACCATTATGGCCAGATCTTTGCTATCTGGTATAGCTCTGTCTCTTCAGAGTACTCTCATTAACTTATAAGTAGGAAGCTAGGTGGTAGATGTTTTGTAAGATGAAAACTGTATTTGCAAATTCTTTGAAGCAGGAGTCTGTCTGCAAACTCTAAAGCTATGTGTTAATGCGATCCATTTGCTTATGGCTGGGCTTCTAAAAATTTAATGAGCCTACTCTGAGTTTTTGAGTTGGTGACATGCACAAATTTTGGGAGAACTTTGCCTGTTGCTACAGGGCTCTGTTTCACTTACACGAGGTGGGCCTTCCTAAACACTCATTTGAAAACACATGACAACCACTAGATGTTTTACTTCCCTTTGTATTTTCAGTGTTGTCATTTGTTTGTGGTTTGTTTGCTGTCTGTCGCTTTATTACTACTAATTTGTACTGTTCTATGTGTGTGAAGTATTAATCAAATTAAGAGTTGACAGCCCATAGAAATTGTATAAGCCTGAGCGAATGCCTTTTAGTCTCCTTTCCCATGTCAGAAAATATTATATTAATATTTGCAAGGAGAGCATGACTATTTCTAGTTGATTGAGATTTGTTTAGCACCCTAAAGCTGAGCTATGTGTGCAGACTTGCATGCAAGTGGTATAGTTTTGTGGACTGCAAAAGTCTGTAGTCTGCTAGTGTTTGGGCAGATGCTTTACTTTTTGAGAGCAGCTTTCCTTGAAGGTTCAGTGGTCTATGGGATAGATTATTAGATTGGGCCTCTGGCACATGTTTTTTGTGCTTTCACTTAATGGCTGTCTTTGTTTTATCTATATAGCTGTTTTCACTATGCCACATTTTGGTATGTTTACTAGCTTGAGTTGTTAGGATGATAAAATGCATGTACTCTGCTGCAAGGGATGCTTACTCGGCTCTCTCCTAAGATAGCATGGGCTATTAACTGAGGCTGGGTGGGTCCACAGCAATGATGCCCCCCATTGTGAGAAAACAATTAGTCACATATGGAGAGTCTCTGACCTATTTCAGTGTAATACAGTCAGCTGTGTTTAATTTTCTTTTTCTGTTTTAATTTTCTTTTTACTTGATTTCATATTAAATAAACATTTTAAGCGGTGCACCTTGTTAACTATCCCTTATTTTAATATTATTTCTTCTGCCATGCCTATAGTTTTTTAAAAATCTATCTAGGCTTTTTGTTTGTACTGGTAGGCAGTGGCTCACGTCCACACATTACCTTGATATTGGTGCTGTATGTAGCAAAACTCATTCTGCACATGGATGTGAAACATTAGAGGGGACATTGCTGAGCAACACCCTAAGTTGTGGAGGTGACCAGTGTCTGCACTGGAATTAACTGACTTCTTCCTTTCAGGCCCAGGGGGTCCTGGTGGTTCTGGTGGTCCAATGGGACGTATGGGAGGCAGAGGTGGAGACAGGGGAGGCTTCCCTCCAAGAGGACCGCGGGGTTCTAGAGGAAACCCTTCTGGAGGAAACGTCCAGCACCGAGCTGGAGACTGGCAGTGCCCCAACCCGTAAGAGTTTGCATTACCATTAACGTCTTTGTGCCCTGTAGTCCTGCATGTAAACTCAGATGCCTTCTTCCTTACATAATACCTGGCACTGCAGCCCACTCAGCTTTCATCTCCTACAGAATGTCACAGCCCTCATGCTAACATTCATCTCACCAAAATGCCTGGGTACTTGTCAGTTAGGGGGCAGAACTTCTGGTGATAAAGCAGAGTTCAAATTTTGAAAAATAAGCTGTTGAATTTACTGTAATTGAGAGCTTGGACTAAGCACAGATGCATTAGTGTTTACATACATCCTTACCAGTTTAACACCTCTGCCATATTAGAAAGAGCAATATTATTTATTTGTATTGCAGTAATGCCATTGTGCTAGGTGCTGTACAAACAACAAAAAGACAGTCCCTGCCCCAAAGAGGAGCGTACTTGGAGCAGCCACATCATTCGGTGTAATGATACATTCTCATTCTTTTGTACTGGCACAACAGACCAGGAGATAAAAAGGGCTGTTACCCAGAAGTGTGGTGCAGATATTAACTAGTCAGTCATCACAAACCCTGAAGATGGAGACGTATGTGCTGGTTGACTTGCTCACTTACAGACTCAGTATCAAAGTTGAGAATAAAATCCTTACATTTGTCTCCCATTCTGTACTAGGACCAACCTCCTCTCCTAGATCAGTTACATAGCCATTAAACGTTACTAAGGTAGATCTTTGAATCTTGTGTCTCATGCAGATTTACTCTGCCTGATAAAAATAACTTTTAAAAAAGTCTTCACTAACTGATTGTTTTGTCTAGGGGATGTGGAAACCAGAACTTTGCCTGGAGAACAGAGTGTAATCAATGCAAGGCTCCTAAACCAGAAGGCTTTCTTCCACCCCCCTTCCCACCTCCAGGTATGTATGCAGCACAGCTTTGACAGAAGAGCATGGGAAATGAGTACTTAAGATGAACCACCTCTATTGCTTATAGTGTTCTCAGGGACTGATTGCCAGATGTGGATAATTACTGGGTAAATAATATCCTCTTGCAGCTGTGGAGTCAACAGTTTGTGGTTCTGCACTGCCAGAAATTACTTGCCCTTGCTTTTCTGCTATTTCTGTGACTCTTTCCTTGCATCTGTCTGCAGCAATCCAGTTTCCTGTAGGCAGGTCTACACTACTGCTTGAGTCGATCTAACTTGCGTTGCTCAGGGGTTTGAAAGACTCTCCCACCGGCATCGCTTCCGCCTCCCGTGGAGGTGGAGTAATTATGCTGAAGGAAGAGCGCTCTCCCTTCGGCACAGACCAACTTCACCAAACATGCTATAGCAGTGCATCTGCCCTATAATGCTCTGACCTGTGCACCTGCCCTATAACACTGTCACTTTGTTTGGCCTCTAAATCAGCCATCTGCCTCTCAAGCTTCCCTAGTAGATTTCAGGGTAGCACAAAATTGGGACTTCTGGAGACATGCAGCTCATGCAGTGTGGTATTAGCCACCAGTGGCTGTCTCCAGCCCAGAAAGAAGCATGATGTTGCTTCCTGGGCATCTGTGCAATGTTCCTCCAGCCTGTGCAGTGTTGCCAGCGTTCATGTTTTTAACAAGGGCCAGCAATTTTGGGCAGAATTCAAAAGGGTTTCCTGCCGTGTGATTGGGGTGGCTGCCTTCTTCATGCTTCCACTGCCAGGCTTTAAGCCACTCACTGCCTCAAAGCTGCATGCACACATCTTTTACTGCTTCCTCTTGTGTCGGGTCTGGAGGAAAGTTAGAGATGATTTAATGTGAAAGGACTACGTTTTCACTCCTGGAAGTATGTCTGGAGCAGACATGTTTTCACCTTGTAGAGACCCGGTTTCAAATGTACATGGTGACATTTTTCTTTACAGGAGGAGATCGTGGCAGAGGTGGCCCTGGTGGCATGAGAGGAGGAAGAGGAGGCCTCATGGATCGTGGTGGTCCCGGTGGAATGTTCAGAGGTGGACGTGGCGGAGATAGAGGCGGATTCAGAGGAGGCCGGGGTATGGATCGAGGTGGATTTGGAGGAGGAAGACGAGGAGGACCTGGGGGCCCACCTGGACCTCTTATGGAGCAAATGGGAGGCAGAGGCAGCAGGCGTGGAGGACCAGGAAAAATGGACAAGTACGTAGGAGAGCAAACTAAGGAACCTGGTAGTAGGCTAGGACAGAGGTCCCTGAACTGTGGAATGCACCCCCTAGGAGGGAGGGAGGAGTGTTTGGGGGAGGGGTGCTACTGGGGGCCCAGGCCAACCCCCATGGAGGGTGGGGAGGGAGTGCCACCCAGCTCCGCTCCTGGCTCTGGCTGAGGGATCCACTCCTGGCCCTGCGCTCAGGGCCCCAGCTGTGGCTCCATGCTCAACCATTTTACCCTGTCCGTATCCCCCTTCCCGGGGCTGAGGGAAGAGCGGGGAGAGGTAAAAAGTTTGGGGTCCACTGGGCTAGGATGATTTGACAACTTCAAATAGGGTTTGGTGGGGAAGCAGAGAATGAAACAAGACATGATGTGATCAAAGGTAAATGGAGAAATAAAACTTAGAAAATCAGTAATTCTTGATCAGAAAGTTGATGGGGACAGGAACAAACAGTGAATAATGAAAACAGTGAGAGCCTCCTCTTGTGCTAGGAGTATGCAGAGAATCCTAGAAATGTTGGGCTAGAAGGGACCTCAAGCTCATCTAGTCCAGCCTCCTGCGCTGGGACAGAACCAAGTAAACCTTATACCATCCCTGACAGGTGTTTGTCTGATCCGGTGGTGAGGATTGCACAGCCTACTTTGGAAGCCTAGTCTAGTGCTGGAGTTAGAAAGTTAGTCCTAATATCTAACCTAAATCTTCCTGTGCTGCAGATGAAGCCCATTATTTCTTGTCCTACCTTCAGGAGACATGGAGAACAATTGATGGCAGTCCTCTTCATAACAGCCCTTCATGCATTTGAAGACTGTCCTCAGCCTTTTTTCTCCAAAGATTAAACATGCCCAGTTTTTTTTTTTAACTTAAGTCAGATTTTCTAAACCTTATAACATTTTCCTCCTTGGTCTAATGGAACAGCCTGGTTGTGGGTGTGTCCTATGAGCTGTAACCCAACAAACTTTTTCCTTTTTGTAGGGGTGAACATCGTCAGGAGCGGAGAGACCGGCCCTACTAGAGGCAGAAACCTGCAGAGCTGCATTTACTACCAGATTTATTTTTTAAACCAGAAAATGTTTTAAATTTATAATTCCATATTTATAATGTTGGCCACAACATTATGATTATTCCTTGTCTGTACTTTAGTATTTTTCACCATTTGTGGAGAAACATTAAAACCAAGTTAAATGGTAGTGTGCTGAGTTATTTTTTTCCTTTTAAACAAAATGGTTGTTTAACTAAAACTAAACCAATGAGAAACCATTGTTGTGAGCATGCTCGGTATCATTGTTTGCAAAACCAGGAGGAGGAGAACTAACTGTAACAATGTTAATGGTTGTGATGTTTTTTTTAAAATAAAATTCCAAATGTTTATAAACTTAATACTTCTCAGCCTCTATTCGACAGCACTCTGAACATCTCCACCTGGAGTTGGCATCGCAAACTCCAGCTGTGTGGGCTCTACAGAAGAAGCAGCGAGTTTCACTCATGAGTTGTATGTATTATATGGCTTGTAATCCTTTGATATTAAATGTTGCATTGTATGGAGGGAGCAGGGGTTGAAATTTACTATGAAAAGATTGAACCAGTTCTGAAGTATATTTGGCAAGGCAGAGCAGGCACCTTAAACTGTAAAGTGTCGCTTACTGCATTCAGAGGACGGAATTGAACACATTTCAAATGATCCATTGGACTTCAGAATTGCATCCTGGCTGTAAATAAAGATGTATTGCTGGGTATATCATGGCTAGACTTTTTGTAAATAACAGATGAACGTTTAAGTTCTCTCTGGAAATGATTTTATTTCATATATACCATGCCCAACATCTCGTATCTGAATACAGCTGAGGAGCCAGTGCTCTGTTGAAAACATTCAGGACAAGGCAGCCCGGTAAGTAGAAATGTAGGACTATGTGAACTTGAAGGGTAAATGAAATGACTGTGAGTAATCAATCTTCCTCTGAAAGTAGTACAGGCAGTATGGTTTGAAAGTTCAAGCAGGGTTATCACACTGAAATAGCAGGTGCCCTGTGAACAGGAAACAGCAGGTGCTCTGAACAGGAAACACTTGTCAGTCTCCATTGTAACTAATTTATAATACAACCAATTGAATAATCTCAAGGGTTTGAACCTGGTCTTCCGTACCATGTGCCTGCAACATATCAATAAGACAAAACATGCAGACTCAAACCTCACAAAATAAGCTAGTAGAAGCAAAACGACGACCTAGGGATTCTTCAGTGTGCACACTACTCAGTGCCAGAATGCCAACTTGTGGTGTGAAATGCAGTGCTCTCCAGGCTTAATTATTTCTGATCTCGCAGAGGGTGGGACATGTGTATATAAAACTAAGACAGGATGCTTAGGAGGAAAGTAGGAGTCAGTGGTGATGGAGAAATCCAAGAGCACGTCACATAGGTCAAGCCTTAGGTAAGTGACAGGCCCTGTATGTGTTCCTATGTGCCAGGCAAGCATCTAAGGGAGAATACGGTTGCTCTAACAAGTTTGTGCAAGTGAAACACTTTATTTTAACTCCTCCAGAATGTAGCCGGGGAATAGTTGGGTGCCTTGCTGCTGGACAGAGCCATTTCTATTAGAGCTAGAACTGAGACCACAGCTATTTATGGTGATTAAAAATCCCATCTCAGTTTGCAGAGTGGGAGTTTTAATTGAGGTGACTTAATTAAAATCAGGATTTACCAATTGTCTTGTCTTTCCTTACCTCAGACTATTAATGGTAGCTTTTTTTTCCCTTCATGGAAGAGGTGACTGCATCTGTGTGTGTGTGTGTGTGTGCGCATACCGATACCTACATAAACCCTGTAACTGTGATCAAGTAACAGATGGTTTTGCTATTCTACCATTACCAAGTCAGTAATGTGTATGGTGGTAAAAGTGCTATAGTGTGCCCATGAAATCTTCCTGCATGAGGGGCAAAAGCTAGTGAGCAGTTTTCTTCAGGGAGGGGAACATGCTGGTTCTGGGGCATTCTAAACCTCACTCGGATAAAGTACTACTACGGCGTCTCTATGAGCACTTGCTGCACAGCAAAGTGGGTTGCTACTGCGTATTAATGTTCAAACTGCAGCATGTCTGCACACTAGGGAGCTTTTCGTGTGAAGCAGCAGGATTGACACAGATAGTACACAACATGCTTGAGCGCTGTAGGTTTACATCCCAGCTGGCTGTGCGGTCGATGCTCTTACAGACATGCCCAAGTGTTTCACTGCTCCAAAAGAGGTGAAATCAGACACCTTAATGCTTGAAAACCTCTAAAAGTTTTTGACAACAGTTTAACTGAGCTTCTTCAAATGATGTCCCTGTATGTGCTCCACCTCAGGAGCCTCTACTCAGAGAATTTCGATAGCAGTTCCTAGCTGGGCTGCACATCTATATAATAGTTTGACAGCTTTCTCCCTTTTTTAAAAAAATGTTTTTCTTTACAATTTCATCCCTCTAGGGGATAGTTTCCTTCGGAATGCCTGGATCTCCAGAAATGTTGCCTTCCTGCTGCGAAGCGATCCCCATTTTTGATGGACATTCCCAATGTGCCTGTGCGAAACACACGTACTCCAACAGTGCATTCATTGTCATAACCTTAAGGCCCACACAAGAAAAGAACGGTTCTCATGGAGAAGTCTTTTTGCCCAGCCTCAGACCTGGGATCGCAAACTTCTCCCGGCAACTGATAGCTGAATGCTGCTTCTGACAGACCTCCCGCCTCAATTCAGAGACAGGTCCCTCCCGTACAGAATAGACATGCTAAGAGGAAAGCTACCACTCCTACAAAGACTAGGTTGAAAAGCCATTCCCCCAATTCGATCTACAGCATTGGTACTGACTGCGCTACCGCTAAGTACCTATGTATCTAAGTACCTGCGCTACCACTAAGTACCTATGAGTTGGCAGAGACTTCTGGTACCACCAGTACCATTCAGGCCAAAGACCATAAGCAGGCAGGCTTCTAAAACAAGGCAGAGAAAAGGCTGCCCCTTCCACAATGACACCAGCTGCACCAATGAAATACTAGTGAGTGGTTCTGCGACATCTCATTCACTGGCATCACCGTCTGCCTCTCCAGTGCATAACACAGATGCAATGGCACTGAAGCCTATGTCTTCCTTGGTGCAGTTGACATTGGCACCGATTCTGATACTACAACATTTCTCAGCACCGCAACAAGTGCAGTTCCTGGCAAATAAGGACCTAACAGTGACTGCCACCAGAGTCTCCTCTCCTTGGTACCCATTTTCTCGCTGTCTCCTCACACTCCAACTACCTCTGCCCCTCATTTCCCAGCGAGGAGAAAAAGGAAGGGGAGATTTTTTCATTCCAACACTCCTCACCTATGCAAGGCAGTATCAAGTCTGAAATACAGGAGCATCCTGGACGACAGTGTTAATCAATAGGTGGACTGTGGGCCAAATTTGGACAGCCAGATGGTTTTAAATGGACCACAAAATCTTTTTATTATTATTTCTGTATTTTCTCTGGGGTCTGGAACTTGACTATATTTTGATCAAGAAATTTGGTACTTGACAAAAAATAATTACCCCTGCCTGATACCATCCCAGACTTGATATCCAGGGGATGGTAAGGACACTCAAGGGTACTTGTAGCAGTACCTTTCTCACAACACTGGCTGTACAGGGACCCATGGACAATATACAGGCACTACTACCCCAAGTGTTCCCAGGGAAATGCGTAGGCACTCTCCACTGTCTGCAGCGGCGTCTGATGTCTCCCAAGAACACATCTTTGGGTTGGCTTTAGATCGGGAGGGTATGTGACGTTGCACTCTATATGATTTTATGAAAATATGCTAATGAGTGAATATAATGTAAATGGAATATGCTTCATGCAAAAGGTCTCAAAGTGTTGTTACAAAGCTTATCTACTGAGTGTGGTCATCCTCTTTGTATAAATGTTTAATTCTTGTATCTGAAACTAGAAATACGAAATATAACTCTGGGAGTCTATTGTAATTATGCGAAGTGTGAGCCTTTAATGGTGGTTTGGAATCTTGATGGCTCCCATCAGCCAGGACAATTGACTGTGGATGGCTCTGTTTGCAGGCAGGCCATCCTGTGAGTCAGGCTGGGAGGAAGGAAGGCTTTGGGGGTCTCACAGGACATGTGACCATGTCACCTGGTACTGAAATCCATCTTAAACCTGGTACTTTTCCATTTAGAAGGAGGGGAGGGGACCCAGAGACACAAAAGATTCCTGCCTTGTGCCAAAGCCATATAAGGGGGTGGAACAGAACAAAGGGAGCTACAATCATGAGAAATCCCCAAGGTACCACCTGATCTGGAACAAGGGCTTTACCAGGGGAAAGGATTGTGCCCAGACTAGGAAAGTGTGCAGTCTGTGAACGAAACTTATTGAAACATCTCTGAGGGTGAGATTTTATCTGTATTCCATTTTCTTACTGTATAAGGCTTAGACTTTCATGTTTTATTTTATTTTGCTTGATAACTCACTTTGTTCTGTCTGTTACTACTTGGAACCACTTAAATCCTACTTTCTGTATTTAATAAAATCACTTTTTACTACTTAATTAACTCAGAGTATGTATTAATACCTAGGGCAGGGGAGCAAAACAGCTGTGCATATCTCTCTATCAGTGTTAGAGGATGAACAATCTATGAGTTTACCCTGTATAAGCTTTATACAGGGTAAAACAGATTTATTTGGGGCTTGGACCCCTTTGGGAGTTGGCCATCTGAATGTTAAAGACAGGAACACTCCTTAAGCTGAAGCCTACAGCTGTTGGGGGACGCGGTTCAGGTCTGGCTCAAACCAGACAGTGCACTGAAGTCCAAAGCTGTCAGGGCAGAAAAGCAGGGGCAGAAGTATCTTGACACATCAGCTGGCAACCCCAAGTGGGTTTCTGTGATCCAACCCATCACAGAGTACTCCCTCAACGAACACCTCTTTCTCACCCAGGGCTGGCCTTACCATGAGGTGAACTAGGGCGGCTGCCTCAGGGGCCAACTGGGGGTGGTGCCACTAGGACCCAGAGTGTAGTAAATTGTCTGCTGTGGGTACGTATGTATTATCTGCTCTGGATGCACAGAGATGGCGGAGGGCTGGGCTGGAGGAAGGAGGGCACAAAGAGACATAACAGACAGGCAGGAAAAAAGGCGAGAGGGAAGAACAGAAAGCAGCAGGAGCTACAGGGAGAGAGAGGAGGAAGAGCCTCTTATGTATCTTTCTAGCACCCCCAGGAGCCTGGACTGATTGACACCAGCTTCTCAGGGAGCTTCCTGTTTCCTGCTGCTAGGGTGACCAGATATCCTGATTTTGTAGGGAGTCCTGATTTTGGGGTCTTTTTCTTCTATAGGATCCTATTACCCCCACCACCCCGTCCCGATTTTTCACACTTGCTGTGTAGTCATCCTACCTGCTACTTTCCTGAATCGACTTGAGGAGAACAGGCAATTACTGAAGTAGTAGGAGCGAGTTAGGCTCTTAAGATGCAATGAAACAACTGGACAAAGCAAAGTCATAACTACAGTCTTACTGGCCAATGAGGGATTTCAAAATGTTCCGAAGGGTGCACAGAAGTTGGCAGATGAACTTCACACTGACGCAATGTCCCCACCCATTCAAGAATACAAGTCACCGAAGAAGGAGACATTTTGATTACGAGGCATGGGATAATCCCATAAGAGACCCCAAACAATAACTAAAAGTTGTCTGAGGACGTACGGTCTCTGGTTCTGCATGCAGGGCACCTGTCCTGAACGTTGCAAGATCTGCCTTGTTTCCATTTTATTGCAGATGTATTGATGCCTAAAAATCTGAGACTAGCTCTCGAATCCTTTAATTTATGAAAATTCATTGGTCTTATCCCTATACCTCACCACCATGTCTGCAGAGTCTAAACCTGCCTAAAGGGTTGTTTGAGCCAGGAGGTATCCTTCAGAGATGCGTGATTAATTTTCCCTTCAGGTATGAAATCAGTAAATGTGGATAATTTTGAATAATTTGTGTGGTTGTATTTCACCATCAGAGCTTCATAATTGGTGATTCTAAACTATAGTGTCACAGATTAATAGGCCTTGCAACCAAATAGATCCAAACTCTTCCACTCCTTATCCTGAGGGGTGGTACTGGAGTAATGTTGCCTATCCGTTCATTAACTGCATCAACCACCAGACAATCTGGCTGTGGGTGTGAATAAAAATTTCCATTGTTTCAAAGGCAACTATTAAGTATGCACAGAGCAACAAAAGTTGGAAAGAGGCGGGAGGTCATATTTGTGCACATATATTCCAGAACAGTCTGTGGAGTTGATCCTGCCGAAATGTATCTTGAAAGGCCTTTTAGTTAATCACCTAAATCACTCACATCAATATTCTGGATATCATCATGTGTCAACACAGTCTCTAGTGCCCTGTATTGCTGGTGTAGGTGGTCTTCAGGTATAGCGAGGAGGTTTGGAATATCATACAACATCCCAATATACTGCAGTGTTCCTTGAGCGGCATGAGAAACATTCATCAACTGACTGTATTGCACAATCTAGCACATGCTTAAAGAATTCAACTTTGAATTGTTGTTTGGGGTCTCTTATGGGATTATCTCGTGCCTCATAATCAAAATGTCATCTTCAGTAACTCTTGTGTTCTTGAATGGCTGGGAAAATAGCTTCAGTGTGAAGTTCCTCTGCCAACTTCTGTACACTCTTCAAAACATTCTGAAATCCCTCATTTGGCCTGTAAGACTGTGCTTTGTCCAGTTCTTCCATTGCTAGAGACATATCAAGGTCAACACTTCGGAGTCTCTTACTTACAACAATTGATGCTATCCATCAAAATTATTAATTATATTATAAATTATAGCTTCCCCCCCCCCCAATTTTTTTCTTGATTTAATTTTCACGGTTGTGGGAAATTATGGAGGGTCAGACAATTATTTAATGACAGCAGACTTTCAGGTTCAAAAAGTTAAAGATTTATAACCATTTAGACCTGAATTGTCTACATCATATGGCTAAATACACAAAGTAAGTGTCATAAATCAACCTCTAATCTCATTTTTTTCAACTTTGTGTATTATTGATGGAAACGTGTTTTTTTGTGGGTTTGTGGGAATGATGTTTACCAGAGAAAAATCAAATCTTTCCCAACCTATCTCTCCAGTGTGGTGGCTACAATGCTGCTAGTTCATGCGATAGCAAGGGTGGGGCATTTAGAGCAGATATCACCCAAGGATGTTGTGTACGGGCAGGGAAAAATCAGAGCACTCAAGCACCGGCTATGGCAAAGGTCCCTTCCTTCTCACATAAACAGGTTGCAGGGGAGGTAGGGTGACCAGACAGCAAATGTGAAAAATCAGGACAGGAATGTGTGTGTGTGTGGGGGGGGGGGGTTAAATAGGAGCCAAAATTGGGACTCTCCCTGTAAAATTGGGACATCTGGTCACCCTAGGGGGAGGCTTTCTGAAGTTATGATGAGTTGGAGGTGATCTATTATGAGTGAAGGAAGAACTGTGTGTCATTGTAAAGGGAATGGCCCTAGATTTGCTTTATGGGTTTGATCTATAAGCTCAGTATCATGGCCCAGCAATGCCAGGCAAAGACCCGTAGGCCGGAATCCTGATGGTTTTATTTTTTCGTAGAGGCGATTCACTCTTGTTTTTAAGGTACAAGGTTAAAGCCAGAGGAGCTCACATCCCTAGCACCGAGCATCCCTAACACCCTAGGCAGGGGCCATAATTAGCTGCCAATACTAGAAGGATCTTCAGCAAAAGACAACCCCAGTGTATTTTCAAATCCATTCAGCAGCCCTGCATGACTGGGTCACTCCACAGCATGGAAGACTCCTTCCCTCTGCCTGTACGTACCTAGCTGTGGGTGCAGGTGGGCAGGTGCTTGCATAGAAGGGAGGCTCCATTGACCGACCACTGAAAGAGCATGAGATCCGCACTCCCCCTGCCCCTTGACCCAGTGTGCCTGGCATCACAACCAGCAGGTGGCAGCATTTCCCAGCCTATCTGCCCTTCCTCCTCCTGGCTGACAGTAAACTCTGCTTTAACTCTGGGCGCTGCAGAAGTGCAGGAAGGGGCTCCAGGATGGGGTGGGGGGCGGCCTCCAGGCACCAGCGCAGCGAGCGCTTGTCTGGGGCAGCAAGCCGCAGGGAGCGGCCTGCCAGTCACTGTCAGGGTGGCAGTCAGGCTGCTCCAGAGGATTGGGCGGCATTTCGGGGGGACCACCGGACCTCCCGCGGAATCAGCAGGGCCAGTGGACCTCCTGCAGCCGTGCTGCCGAAGCCAGCCTGACTGCCGCACTTGGGGTGGCAAAAAACGTAGAGCCGCCCCTTGGGGCTGGGGTGCCGTTTTTGTGTGTGTATGAGGGCTCCAGCTGGGGGTGCAGGCTCTGGGGTGGGGATGAGTTTGGGGTGCAAGATGGTGCTCGAGGTTGGGACCAAGGAGTTTGGAGGGTGCGGGAGGGGAGATCAAGGTGAGGCTGGGGTTTGGGAGGGAGGAGGTCAGGGGTACAGGCTCTAGATGGTGCTTACCTTAAGAAGTTTCCAGAAGCAGCGGCATGTCCCCCCTCCATCCCCTATGTGGTTCCCAGCCAATGGGAGCTGCGGGGGCGGTACTTGGGGTGGGAGCAGCATGCGGAGTTCCCTGGCTGCCCCTACATGTATGAGCCGGAGGGAGGACATGCCATGGTATGCGCAGAGCGGGGCAAGCCCCCCAACCTCTCTTCCCAGCTGGAGCACCGGAGTGGGCCAAGCCCCGGACCCTGCTCCCTAGTGGGAGCTTGAGGGACAGATTAAAGCATCTGGAGGGCTGGCTGTGGCCACCGGGTCATAGTTTGCCCACCCCTGCCCTAAATGGATCAACTGGTGTATTGCTGACTGCTATGCACTCTCCAGCATCTCCCCACCTCTGCCCACTCTGAACAGGCACATGCTGCTACGTTGGCCTTCCTTGTGGACGTCCCAGGGTGTGACACTTGTAGGGCAGCCACCTGGACCTCCATCCACACCTTTTCACCCATTACACCATCACCCCTGCCACTGCAATGGATGCAGCAGTCGGTCGTACACTATTCTACATACTCGCCAAAGAGTCTTGTAGCATCTTATAGACCAACGGATCTTAGGGATCATGAGCTTTGGTGGGCTAAGACCCACTTCATCAGATGAATGTTGTGGAAATCTCCAGAGGCAGGTATAAATACGCAGGCAAGAAAGCAAGGTAAATTCAATAGGGGAGGGTGAGACCCACTTCCAGCAGCTGATCTGGAGGTGTGAACACCCAGAGAGGAGAAACTGCTTTGGCAATTAGTGAGCCATTCACAGTCTTTGTTTAATCCTGAGCTGATGGTGTCAAATTTGCAGATGAACTGGAGCTCAACAGCTTCTCTTTGAAGTCTGGTCTTGAAGTTTTTTTGCTGTAGGATGGCTGTCTTTAGGTCTGCTATTGTATGTCCAGGGGGGTTGAAGTGTTCTCCTACAGACAACACTTCAACTCCCCTGGACATACAATAGCAGACCTAAGGACAGCCATCAGCTTTGGATGTTGCCATTCCTAATATCTGATTTGTGTCCCTTTATCCTTTTAAGATATCGTCATGCACCTTTCCGGACCAGCCTGCGTCAATGTCAATGAAACAGCCCCGGTGATCCACAAGCGCCTGGAGAGCCATGGCGAAGTGCCCCTTTCGGTTAACGTATTCTCCTGCTAGATGGTCGGGTGCCAGAATAGAAATATGGGTCCCATCTATCGCGCCTCCACAGTTAGGGAAACCCATTTGCTCAAAGCCAGCCACGATGTCATGCACGTTACCCAGAGTCACGGTTCTTCTGAGCAGGATGCGATTAATGGCCCTGCAAACTTCTATCAACATGACTCCAACCGTCGACTTTCCCACTCCAAACTGGTTTGCCACTGGTTAGCCAGACAGCCACAGCTGTCTGGAGCTGCCAGTTTCCAGACTGCAATAGCCACCCGTTTCTCCACCGGGAGGGCAGCTCTCAATCTTGTGTCCTTGCGCTGCAGGGTGGGGGCGAATTCTGCACACAGTGCCATGAAAGTGGCTTTTCTCATCCGAAAGTTCTGCAGCCACAGCTCGTCATCCCAGACTTGCATGACGATGTGATCCCACCAGTCAGTGCTCGTTTCCCGTGCCCCAAAGCGGCGTTCCACGGCCGTGAGCATGTCCGTTAATGAGACAAGAAATTTTGTGTCGTATGTGTTGTGTGACTCAATCTCATCTTTGGACTCCTCGCTGTCACTTTGCATTTTAAGGAGTAACTCCATTGCAATACGAGATGTGCTGGCGAGACTCATCAGCGTGTTCCTCAGCAATTCGGGCTCCAGTCCGGACACCAAAATGGACGACAGAGCACACTGCACAGAAACCTGTTGAAAGATGGCGCCAGAGGCGGACGGAAACACAGGGATTGCTGGGATGTGAAGCAAAGCATCATGGGGAGTTGGAACAGAATCCAGAATATCCCGCAACACACGCCCCCTTCCCAAAAGGCACTGTGCCAGAATGGGAAGAGGTGCTCTGTGGGATACCTGCCCATAATGCACCACTCCCAATGCCGCTTGAAGTGCCGTGAATTTGGCCACTTGTGGATCTCGGTGTGGACACACTGGAGTGCTATCCCTATAGCTCAGGGGTGGGCAAACTACGGCCCATGGGCCACTTGTGGCCCGCAAGCCATTTTTATCCAGCCCGCGAGCTCCTGCCGGGGGAGCGGGACCAGTGGTCCTGCTCCCCTGGGTGGGGTGCTCTGAGCTGGGGACGAGGCCGAGCGCAGCAGACTGCGGGGCCCCGAGCTCCCAGCCCGAGGACCCGGAGGAGCGCTGTAAGCCGTGGGCCCTGGCTCAGCAGGTGAGCAGGTGGGTGGTGGTGGTGGTGGTGGTTAGGATAGGTGGGGGGGAGTTTGGGGAAGTGGGGGGTCTCAGGAGGGGGCAGTCAGGGAACAGAGAGCAGTGGGCTAGATAGGGGATGGGGTCCGGGGGGGGCAGTTAGAGTGGGGGGGTCTCCAGAGGGGGTAATCAGGGGGCATTGGATGAGTCAGGAGTTCTGAGGGGGGCAGTCTGGAGGTGGGAAGTGGGTGGGAGTCAGATAGGGTGTGGGGCCTTCATCCCTCCGCACAATTTTGAACCCCAGTGTGGCCCTCAGGCCAAAAAGTTTGCCCACACCTGCTATAGCTGTATACGACAGTGGGTGTAACTGAAAGCGCTATACAGCTGCAAGTGTAACCAAACCTTTAGCCCACGAAAGCTCATGATCCCAAACATCTGTTAGTCTATAAGGTGCTACAAAACTCTATTGCTTTTGCAGATCCAGACTAACACGGCTACTTCTCTGATACTATTCTACAGACTGCCTCTTCTTGTGAGCCCTCCCGCCCTCTTCCTCACTGACCGCTGCTCTCCCATGTCTGGAATCCACCAAGGGACCAGCACACGAAGAAGAAGAAGAAAGCGACTTATTGTAACTGGAGATTCTTCAGGATGTGTGGTCCTCTCTGGATTCCAGTCCTGCCCTCCACCCCTCTGCTCTGGGCTCCCTTGCTTCCAGATCAGAGAGAACTGTAGCAGTGTTGACACGTGTAGCCTCTTACAGCTTTGGACACATGGTAGACACATGATGTGTGCGTGGCTCAAGGGACACTACTGTGAACAGTTCCGGCTCCAGCACCTGGTACGCATGCACCGCCGCGTTTGGAATTCAGATGGGGAGCACACATCTCAAAGAGCTCCAGTTCCTGGAAGTAACCTTCTCTGCAAGGATGCAACGTCTCTCTTCTTTACATAAGCTCCCAACTGAGTCTTATTCTCAAACATTGGCTCCTACGTGCAAACTGCTCTGGATTTCTTTGCGCAGCTGCTAGTTGCTTAAATATTTAAACTTGACAATGAAGTCATGACTCAGAGGCTGATAAATAATGGTACTGGCTGTGTCATGGGCAGGAAGAATTAGATCATTTAATATCTTAAAGACACAGCCCCATCCATGTCCAAAACCAGCCTTTGCAGAGAACTCACTCTCCCCTGTTACTAAGAGCCCAGCTGAGGTGAGGCCTCATGGCAGGCTCCCAGCTTAAACCGATACCTAGCGTGGCCATCCGCAATAAACGCGAGATGCCTTCTGGACACTGAGATTCCAGGGAGAATTCTTTTGCTTGTTTTTCTTTTTTAAAGTGGAAGAGAAACTAGATCTTGCAAATTTCAATGCCAGGTTTGCAACTGTAAATCTGTTGGATTCAAGTCCCCGTGTAAGGCAGGGATCACTGTTATAATTATTAGCACAATATATTCTATCTGTAATAGCACTCAACACCTCACTAGCACCTTGCAGCTGTAGACCTTGGAGCACATTACAAAGCTACATCTCATTTTGCCCATTGCACAGATAGAGAAACTGAGGCACAAAGCCACCTAGCTAGTCCACAACAGATCTGAAAATAGACGCAGCCTGGAACGGACTGAACCCGGCTTCAGGACAACCCCGGGCTAATGGGGCGCTGTCGCTTTAATCGCGGGTGCGATCGCTTCCCAGCCCTTCCTGCGCCGGCTCCAGAGCCAAGTGGGCGGCCCGCGGGTTTGGTTCCTCCGGCCCCTGGCGGGCTGGAGCCGGCGGGGAGTTTCCATAGAGATCGGGCACCACCGAACTTCGCTCCGCCCGGGAAGGGACGCGGACGGGCCCCGGGAAACGCCGGGCGGGCGCCCCCCGGAGCCGGGCTGGGGGCTGGGCTGCTGCCGGGCGCGGCTCAGCCCTGGCGGATTTAACCTCGCCCCGGGCTCCGGCGAGCGGATCGGTCTAGGCGAGGCATTGGCGGGGGCGGCTCCCTCCCGCTCCCGGGGCCGGCGGTCCCGAGAAGTCCGCCGCGGCGCTGGGGAGTCTCCTCGGATCGGGGCTCTGCTCGGCCGGTCGCTAGCGGCCGGGGAGAGGGGCCGGGAGGATGGTGACTCAGGTGAGCGGCGCCGACCTCTCTCCTGGGCCCTGCGCGGGGAGAAGCGGAGCCCGCCTGCTCCCGGGGGGGGACCCGGGCGGCTCCCGCGGCGGCGGCCTGTCTGGGTGGGGAAAGAACTTGGCAGCCAGTTCCTGAACCCCTCGCTTTACACGGGGCTCTGCTGCGGCGTGGGGTGTATCTTACCTGGCCCTTCCCTAAGGCCCTTCCCAGTGCTTGGCCTGCAGGTAGCGCCTCTCCTGCCCCTCTCCCAAAAAGTGCTTTCAGGCCCCCCTAGGCCCCAGCTCTGCGTATGGGCCACAGCTCAACTGGCGGCTGGGAAATGTCTGTTGTGAGTCATCCTTGCACAAGGACCGCAGCCAAAAGGGGCTTGTTGAGCACCTGGAAGGAGCCAGTCAATATGCCCTGAAAGCCAGCTGGCTGCTGCCCCTTCATCACTCAGGACAGGCCACCCTGGCCGGGGAGGGGACGGGGTGGAGGGTGTCTCTCCTCTGTTCAATGGCTTGTGACCCGCTCTTTGTTCCCTTCGTTAACAAATAATTGATGATCTTGGGCTGGAAAGATTCCCAGCGTTTGCTGGTGTAATGGCCTCCCCACCCCCAGCAGGACCGAGGAGAGAGCGGACGGAGGGGGCTGTGAGCAGAGAGCTTCAGGGTGTCACTTGAGCTAAGGATACTGGGTGCTGAGCACTTCCAATTCTAGATGCAGCAAGTGGGATTCAGGGTTGCTGATTACTCCTGGAAATCAGGTCCTGAGACCCCCCGCCCTGCATGTGGGGTGCGGCTCACAGTCCCCAGTTTACAGGTTGGGGAAAGTGAGGCACAGAGGGGGGAAGGGAAGCAACTTGCCCAAAGTAGCATCAGCGTTGCCCATAGGATCATGCTACTGCCACTCAGTAGCTGGCATCTGGAGCCTGATGTTACAATCTGTTCCTGTTGCTGGACTTGTCGGCTATGTAGGAGGAGCTGGGCATGGCTTATGGGTCACTGGAGAGGTGAAGGAGGGGTGATGGTCTCTTGGCCTTTCTTTGTCTCTAAAGCGTGTCCTCTTCTTGCTGAAGTGACACCCAGGGACCGGATGCAAGATGGCTGAGCTGAGCAACATCCAGTCTGCAGCTTCCAAGAGCATCCGGCCTTTCCGGTCCAGCGAGGAGTATCTCTACGCCATGAAGGAGGACTTGGCTGAGTGGCTCAACACCCTCTACAGCTGGGATGTCCAGGTGGAGAGTTTCATGGAGACCCTGGAGACCGGGTATAATCTCTGCCAACATGCCAACAACGTCAACCGCATTGCTCTGGAGTTCCAGCAGCAGCACCCAGAAGTTGCCGCTCACATGAGGGTACCCCAGAATGAGGTTGTCTACCAGGCCAAGAATGTGGTGCCTGGCTCCTTCATCGCCAGGGACAATGTCTCCAATTTCATCCAGTGGTGCCGGCAGGACCTGGGCATCCAGGATGTGCTGATGTTCGAAACCAATGACCTGGTGCTGAAGAAGAATGAGAAGAACTTCATCCTGTGCCTTCTAGAGGTTGCCAGGAGGGGCTCCAAGTTTGGGATGCTGGCCCCCATGCTGATCCAGATGGAGGAGGAGATTGAGGAGGAAATGAGGGATCAGGTAGCTTATGCAAGGCTGGAAGCTCAGGAGGTTAGCCAAGACCTGGACCCTGAGTCACCCGTCTACCCTAGCAGGCCGCAGAGAATCTCCTTGTGTGACCTCAAGAACCTGGATGAACTGGTGAGAGAGTGTTCCATTTTGTTGATATCTTGTGCGCCCAAGTAATGTACAAGCAACATGAGACCCTCCCCTCCCACCGTTACCCAGTGTGGCTCTCCTAGTCATCTAGGCCACTCCAGTGGGGTAACTGGGGGCAGGTAACTGGAAGGCATTTGTTCTCTTCACCCACCAGGGGTTACATTTCCTCCCACCCCAACCTATTTCTCTCTCGTTCCTCAGAGCATCTGTAGGCCTGGTGCATTCTCCTGCCTGGTCCCCAGTCCCACCCACAAAGACATGCTGGCCCCAGGTCAGGAAGGGGACTATCACGTCCCGTATGATAGCTGAGGGGGATCATGGCAGGCAGAACTCTGAGAGCCTAGGGGAAGAGTTCGAACTGAGATCTCTTCAAATGTGGAGGCTGGGAGTGGTGCGTAGCTTGGAGGCTTCGGTGGCAGGGAAGCATGGGGCAGATGGAATGGGCCCCAGGTTATTGGAGAGAAGTTGCCCCTCTGATGGCAGTGTGTTGGCCTCTGTGAAATGGAAATGGGGAGGGCGGGAGTTGTGTCTCTATCCCACAAACCTCTGTTGTGACTGGGCAGAGAGGTGGGATAGCACTTGGCACTGACTGAGCCAGGCCAAGCAGGAGCTGGGGTGGCAGCAGAGTGGGGCATCGGGGAAGCCGCCAACCGGTCTGTGGGGATGGGTATTGGACTGAGCTGGTACGTGGGGATGTACCAAACCAGCGATTCTCTGACCATACCAGTTGTTCTGGCAGGGTTTAAACTTTCACAGTCTTTAAAAAATGAAGTTGTTAACCCCTTATGCCTGGGAAGCAGCTGTTCTGCATGGGCCCTACAGCAGTGCCCTCTGATCCTCTCACTAGAAACAGCTCTGCAGTGAGTTTCTCCCATCGCTCCTGTGGCATTAACTCTGAAACCTAATGACAGAGAAAGTGTCAGCATCCTTAAAGGGGCTGCGCCACCTTAAACTGCATTGTAAGCAAACTCCTTTCTCTGTGACCAGTGATGTCTTAGCTGAGTGAAAGTGACATGTGCGATTTGTGGTCTGTTTGCTTTCTTCCCCTCTCTGATGCTGGATATCGGGGCAGGTGACTCCTTGGCTTTCCCATTCTTGATGCTGCTGGGTTTGGATGCCTGGGGCAGCAGAGACTGGACTGTTGAACAAACACGGCATTTTTCACTGGAGCTTGTATTGATTGTGGGAGCGTTTCTGTTGGTCTCTGGGCTTTTAGAAAAGTTTTTTCAGGATTGTCATTCTGGGCCACATTTTAAGTTGTCTTCGGTCTCTCTAACTATTTCACTGCTGAGTCATGAGTAGCAAATAGGGCCAACCATGCTGGATTATGGGCTCCTACGGGGAGCCAGTTCTGTTTCCTCTCCTCACCACTCACTCACCTGCACCAGGGTCAGACTCATTAGAGCCAGTGACAAGAGCTGCAGGCTCTAAAGCTGTAAATGTGCCACTCCTGGGGTGTGTTCCAGTAGCAAAGCCAGACACCTCCCAGAAAGCTGACTGTGTGCGTGAGGGACGTGATCGCCTTAGAGGAAAGTGTGACGTGTGTAATCACCCTGCTGTTTTCCTTGGTACCTTTTTCGATCTGTGAGGATTTTAATCTTGCTGCGTGCTTATAATTTATTGTTTGTTTGCCCCAAGGGACTCCTGGGGCCCACTGATGGAAAAGCACCCTGACATCCCAGCCGGGTCTGGCAAAGCCAGGCTGTGGATCGGAGCTGTGTGGCAGGCGCCCGTCTCTAATGGAGACCTCGGGCTCCCCTGGGAGATGAGACCATTGTAATCCAATTCTCTCCGCTCAGCTGAAGCTTCATCACAAATGTTTCCATCTTGAGAACGGAGCTCGTCCCTGAGTCTGGGCATTAGTCGAAGTCTAGTGCTGGGCTAGGAGGAAAACGGGGGTGGCTGGCGGGGTCACGCTGAAGTCGGGGACCTAGGGAGTACGACAAAGGGAGCTGCAGGTCCTGAATGCCGCGCTGAGGGCAGGCCCTGTGGTTGCCGAAGCAGCCTCGCTCCCAAAGTACACAGGCTGAAATTAAGCCCTTGGATAAATCACTGGCTTTATTTTTAGACGCGGCGTTTGCTTTATAGCTTCTCAAGTGGAAACATGCAGAAATGCTGGTTCTCCCCAAGGTGCGACACACCCACTTCGCAAAGCAAACCAGGGAGCAGCTGTGCACCTTCTGGGGCCTGCTCATGGGAGAAGCCCTGCTGGTGCAGGGGCGTCAGCCTGGGGAACCCCTGGTTTCTCTCCCCCGTGCTGTGGGTCTGTGCCTCACGTGCAGAGGGGCTGAGCTGGAGTCTCAGTGAATTACTCCTCAGGGCTGACCCCTACCTGAGGGCTGGAAGTTGGGCTGGTGCCGAGCCTGAATCGCCCTGGGGAATCCCCTGTGTAGCAAGAATCCTGTGGGGGCTGGTTCCTGCTGGTTTAAGGCCTTTTGTGCTGCTCTGGTAGTGTGAGGGGCCCCCTGTCCCAACAGCACCGTTCTGATGTGGGTGTTCCAGGCTGGCCCACGTTTACCAGTGTGCACTTGACGCGCTCGCAGGGGGCCTCCAGGCCCAGGGGAGTGAGCGGCACCACGACCCGTGCACCAGCTCACAACACACTTGCTCAGTGTGGCCTGGCCGCTCATCTGTTGTGGATCAAACCTGAGCAACAAGGGGCTAAGTCAGCACAGGGAGCGATGGGAGTGTGCAGAGTCGCTGGGCGGATGCATGGGAGACATGCGTGAGTTAGGGAGGATCAGGGGCCTGGGGAATGTTGAGGGGGGGTGGGGCAGTGGGGTGAGTAATAGGAGATGTCGGGGACCGTGGTGAGTGGGGTGTATGTCGGGGCTGTGGGAGATGGGGAAGGTTGTGGAGTGGGAGGGGCATTTGGGGCCTGTGTGTGGAGTGGGGGAGGGGGACGTTCTGAGGTCTGTGGGCAGGGATATATGTGATGGGTGCTTTGCTGTCTAGTTTATGGAAGGTGAGGGCCCCCGCCAATTTCCATATTACTCAGGACCTCCAAATTCCTTAATCTGGGGCTCCCAAGGCATCTATCCCATAGTGCCTAGCACCGCCGCTGGGAACAGGGGGCTTTGGGGCTGTTTCTAACCAGAGCGCACTGCATTGTGGGATAGGGCAGGAGGACCAGCTGATTAGGGTAGCTGTGGCAGTTGCAGTTTCTCAGGACTGCTGGCAGTTCGGGGACGGTCAAACCCCAGCCCAAGGTTTCGTCTCTGGCGCTGTAGCCCCCTGGCCCGACCGGTGTTTGGAAGGAGCTGGGGCGTGGATGGGAAGAGCGGCAAGGTCGGGGCAGCCGGTGGAGTTTTGTGATGCTCTCACCTGGCATGCTTGTGGCATAACCAGAGCTTGTTAATGCTGCTCTTCAAGTCCTACCCCTCCACCCCACCCCGCTAGTCCACTTCTGGGCCCTGGCCTCTGCACTTGACATCTGCAGAGACAGAAATCGACCCTCCTGGCCCTGTTGTCTGGATGGGGAAACTGAGGCCCAGAGAAAGGTCGAGTTGGTGTTAGAGCCAGGAGTGAGACACTGATGTCCTCAGCCATCTGGTGGCTCCTGGGCTGGAGCTAAGAGGCTCTGTCCCTGAATCCAAGCAGGTCTCCACTTGGGAATCTGGCAATGTCAAATGCCACTACTCTCATGTGAGGCTGGGTGCTTCCTGATTCTGGTCAGAAGCAGAAATGCTACAGGGAAGCTGTTCTCCGGGGCTTTCCCAGCCAGGCTGCCAGCAGGAGGGCAGGGTGGGTGCAAGCCTGCTCTCTCGTGAGGTTTCCACCTTCTCAGCTCGAGAGATTTGCAGAAGCGAGTGAGGGACATTAGAGCTCCATCCCTGGGGACACACCATGCACTCCCCTAGAGAAGGAGCAGGGATGGGACTGTTTGTCTGACCCTACAGGGGTCGGCCCTTGCTGCTGGGCCTGTACCCAGGGCGTTGGACGTGGAGCCCTGTTCTTATAGCAGCAGCTGCCCTGGGCCCCCTTGAGCTAGGTGCTGGACAGACCTATCCTAGATGACAGCCCTGGGGATGGATGCGACACCCACCCTCATGGCAGGGCCAGCGGGAGCTGTGATAGGATGTGCTCACCTCTTAGGTCCGGTAGTGATCACCGCTCTCCGCCTGCCCCGCTGTAACCTGGGAACCTTCAGCTCCTCTCTCTGTGGGCAGGGACTTTGCTTAGTGTATTCTTGGGCACTGATAACGTTTAGGTTGGATGTGGTGCATTGTGGGTGGGGCTTAAATGAGTGCCATTTGCTGCAGGGCATGTGTCTATCTCTGGTTCTTCTCTCGTCCCCATCACCGCTGTATCAAGCACTTCACAATCTTTAATGGATTTATCCCTACACACCCCTGTGGGGCAGCGCCGTTCTCCCCAGGGTACAGACGGGAAACTTGGGCCCAGAGAGGGAAATGCCCTCCAAGCCACACAGAGAATCTGTAGCAGGCCAAGGAATTGAACCCTCGTTTCTGAAGTCTCAGGGTAGCACCCTAACCACTTCCTCTGAGGCCTGCGCTGGGCCACGTAATACTGGGTTTAAGTAGCCATGTCCCAGCTGCTGTTTCCTCCCTCTCTACTGGTGAAATGAAGCTGCCTGGAGCAAGGAGAGAGACACTGATCTTGTCCGGCTTGTTGCCTGGGAGCGGGGAATCACTGGGGAACTGGGTCTTGCAGCACAGGCCGGCGGGTTCCTTCCAGCGAGGCTGGTGCTGGCCATGTGGCTAGTATGAAAGATGGAGGGTTTAGTGCGGAGCAACGTGCTTTCTGGAGGAAAATCTGTCTGGCTCCAGATTGAGCTGCTGGGTGCTGCCTCCTGTTCGCAGCCGAGAGCACCAGAGATCCCGTGGGTTCCCCACCCCGATTTCCATTCGCTGCAGAGTCGGGGAGCAGCAGGCCAAGCAACCGGAGTTGCTCCTTGTCAAGTGCTTTATAGTTGTAATGGTGGGTCGTGTGTTTGTGCTGATGTCCTTGCGGAGGGATGGCTGGCAGGGCTAATCGCGGCTGGGCTGCGGCAGAGGCTGGTGGCTAGCGGTGTTGGGGGTTAATGGCATTGCGAATGCAGGAAGACTGCACCTCTGCCATGGGGAGCAGAAGTGCAGTGTTTAGGGAAGGGGACACTGGCTTCCCAGGGCCCATGCTGGATCTGCTGCCTCTTGGAATCCCCCTGGGGCTGGTAATGGGGTGCGATGACGAGACAGTCCTCAGCCTCCTGGCTCTATGGTGATGTGACAGCCTCCCAGAAGTGGTGGCAGGCTTTCCTTGGGGCCCTACAAGTGACCCGGAGGATCTCAAGCCTGGCCCATGAAGGGGCCTCCAGCAGTGGGCAGAGGGGCCCGCTGTCAGGGGGAGCGCCTGGCATTGCTAAGTGGGGGTGCCCTGAGGCCTGGTGTGGAAGAAGCAGGAGAGGGCGCTGTGCCTAGTACGGGCTCCATATTTGCTGCTTCTCTGCCACTAGGCCTGGAGAGGAACCTCGCGAGGCAGAGGAGCCGATCTTGGCCTTCGTGGCTGGGAGGGGCAGCACCCTCCGGTCGTCTAGTGAGGGCCTCAATTTATTTACCCCGTGACTGGCTGAAGGGCGGCAGAGCTGGCTCTCGCCCCTGCCTGCCCGTCTATTTCGGTGTCCCCTTAGGGACCTCACCACTTATTGTCTCGCCACCAGTGTCCGATGTTTTTCTTCTCTCAAGGGCAGGGTAAAATTACAGCCTCAGTGGCCGCCAGCTCTCAGCGCCTGGCAGCTGTGCTGGGGTGGGAGCTCTCAGCTGCTCCAACAGCAGGTTAGTGCCAGAGTGTCGCCGAGGGGGCAGCTGGAACTTTCCACCAGGAGATCCAGGAGCGTAGCCAGCACCGGCCGTGCTAGGTTTGCATGGGGCTTCTGAGGCCCTACGCAGACTGTCCTGGCTGTGCCACGGCTAAGTCCCTGGGCTGGAGTGTGCTGTTTGGGTCATGCCCAGGGGGCCCTTGTTCCACTGCTCCAAGGGGGCTTCCACTGAGTGAAGGAGGCATCTGGGCTGCTTTTGGCCTGGCTTCTGGAGGCCGATGCACAGCATCCCTTCCTGACTTAGTGGAAGGGTCGGGCCAGCTCCAAGGAGGGCGCGACCGGCTGGGGTACAGGATAATGGCGAGGGGCAGCAGCGACACAAGGTATCGCCCCATGGGCACCCAGCAGCCTCGGCTTCCCCCAGGATTGCGTAGGTGCAGCTGGGGAAGACGGGGGCCCAGCCGGGCACTCCAGATGGGCAGTTTCCCAAGTGTCAGTGCGAGGGAGCAGACCGGCAGTGCTTGGAGAGAGTGGGGGAGAGGGTACGGAGGCTTCTGTTCTCCCCCTTGAGCCCTCCCCGCCGGGGGCTGGGCTGTGAGCCCTCCGGAGGCTCTGCTTGTGAAGGGGGCAGCTGGGCTGGGAGCCCAGAGCCTGGCAGGGGCAGTCCGGCGCTGGCTTTGGGCTGGGCTGGGCTGGGTTGATCCAGCCTGCAGGTAGGAGGGAGGTGGGGGGCAGGGAGAATGTGGGAAGGGGACGTTGGAGGAGACGGGAGCCCCAGGCTGGCAGCGTGACTGCTCCAGCACACAGCACTAGCTGAGAGTCCGCCTTGGCCCCCCTGTGCTGTCAGTGAGCCCTGAAGAGGGTTCGCGTCTGTATCCGGATTATTGGGGCATCAGTTAATCAGAGCCCTGGTGAGCAGAAGGGAACCTGACCTCCCCTGGCTCCCTAATCTCAAAGGCCTTTTTAAGGTAAACCCTTCCCCTGCCCACGTTCCTCATTAAGTCTCCAGCTTGCTGGGAGGGACGGGGTGGGGGGTTTGATCTCGGAGCACACCGGGGACTTCTGCTGCAGTGGCCGCTCATGGCTGATTGTTTCATGGTGCTGGGCGGGGTCTAAAGGGGTGTTTGCCATGGGACATGTGACTGCACCCTGAGGCCAAGGTAGGGATCTCAGAGGGGGTGATCCACCCCCTGGCTAGCAGGAACGATCAGAGTACAGCTGGCTACAGGGCTGTGACCAAACAGGGTTTTAATGTGTCCCTGCCGGTCTGTGCCCGCAGAAGAGACGTGGCCACGTTGTTGTGCTGAGGCTTAAACAAGCCTCCTCCAAGCAGAGCCGGCTGAAATACATTTTTCTGTGCTTGGTAATGACCAGCCTGTGACATGCCCTGGGCTTTTATGGGCATTGTGAGAAGTGGGGCGGAGCGTGGAATAGAGAACAAGCTTCCTGCAGGAGCGTGCTCCCAGGCCCAGAGCTGTGTGTATTGACTCACGGCAGCAAGGACCCTGTGTGTCTGCTCGGGCCGCTCCTCTTGCAGGCCTGAGAGTCTCCGCAAGCAGCAGCCCGAGAAGGTGGCATTCTCTAGTGGTTACCACAGGCAGTGGGCGTCAGGACTCCAGACTCGCTGCATGGACAGGTTGCAGTGCCTCAGTTTTCCTGTCAGTAAAATGGGAATAGTGCCCACATTGCAGTGGGATTTGCAGAGCCCACTGCGATGAAAGGGGAGTATACTGTGATGGGGCAGAATGCTGCACCTGGCAGGCTGATGCCGCATCCTTGTTCCTGTGGGCAGCAAAGCCCTGGGCTCCAGCAGCACCTGGCCTCACTGTTCTGTTCCAGGGACGTCTGATGTCTGTCTCAGCAAGCCGGGGCACCAGAAACACTCTCTAGCTGCACAGCCTGCACTGGAGCCTCAGGCTCGCAGGAACGGGTTTGCTTAGCCGCCTGTCCCAGACCTGCTTGGTAATCCCGTGTCGTGCTGCCAGGCAGGAGAGCTGTAGGGTTGGGGGCTCCAGGCTGGAGAGGGGAGCTGGAGGGCATGTTCTGGGCCCCTGGGAAATGACACCTGATGGAGTGGCAGTCAGGGTCTGCTTGGTGCAGCACAGGCCATAGGGAGCTCTGCCCTATGTGGTGTGGGGCTGTGCCCTGAACCAGCTCTCTTCAGGAGCCTTCATCGCTCTGGCCATGTAGGAGAACTGGTTCTGCCCCGGGGCCTCAGCTGCCCTGCTGGTGATGGGGGCGGGGGGCTGGGGAAGGGGATGAGAGGACTGAATGGCGAGGTTTGGGGTAGGAGGGGCAGGCCGGTAGAGAAGGGTGAGGTGGCTGCCTGAGTCTGGAGAAGCCTGGGTCTGAATTTGGTGGGCCGGATCCATGTGTCGAATCTGGCCCTGAGAGGCGCACTCCTGTGTGTGTCAGTGGCTCCCGAGCGCTGTCCCTGCGATGGGTCAGACACCTCCGTGCTGGGCTGTGGATCGATCCGTAGGCCCCGATCGTCAACCCTGCGCGCTCAAAGGTGAGCGCCTCACACTCTCTTTGGGCACCTCACCCACTTGGCTGGGCTCCCGCTGACTTCGGTATGACGTGCGGGGCTCAGGCGTTGTGAAAATCCGGCTGCGTTTAGGTAGGTGCCTGCCTGGGAGCTGTGTAACAGCACTGAGTGTCCTGGGTCTGAAATCTTCACCCCAGTGTCTGACGTGCAGCCGGGAGGCGGGGCAGACTCGGTCCAGACTTTTTGCTGGGGGCATGTTCTTCAGACAAGCTATAGCATGCCCCCTTTTCATATCTGCGTCCGATGTTATGTTCTTCGCTGCCTCCAGGTGGGGGATTTGATTCTGATTCTTGCCTCAAGCTCTGGTAATCTGTTACCAAAGTCTGCCTACTAAATGCACCACTCCCAGATCCTCACTTCCATTTTCAGCTGGCTATCATGTTCCTCTGTGCTTCCTATTTTCATCTGTCAGCTAATGTTGCTGTGTGCCATTAAAATCTGCCATGACCTACCCCAGAGGTGGCTGCGTTATGGGGATGGCTGAATTCCTCGCTGCATGGTAAAGTGTTTTGAGCTGAAAGGCTTTGATTTATAGAGATGTCCTAGGAAGCTTGCCAGGTTGTGGGGCTGCAGGGTAATCCCTGCCATAAACTCTGCACACTCTCGCTGTGGAGACTCAGCCGTGTTTCAAACTGCCTCCCCAAGTATAGCCATCAGCTGGCAGCGTGTGGCTGGGGGAAGAAGAATGGGGAGGCCGGGGGTAGTAGGTGGGGGCAGAAGAGCTCAAGGAAGTTGTTGGGTTATGTGGCACTGGAAGAAGAATGGTGAGAGAACAGCAGAGCCGTTAACACCCTGCATATAAACACAGCCTGCGTTAGGCAGCTGTGGGGTGAGAGATCAGGACTGGGACCAGGGCCAAAGATCTCTACCTGCCTGTGTGCTGGCAGGTTGCTGCGAGCTGGGCGTTGTGTTGGGGTTGGGGAAGCCGTGTCCAGCCGTCACGGGAGACTTGTGACCATTTACTGATGAGGTTAACGGGCTGTGCGCTGACCGTCTCCCGTGGGGTCTTTTGGAGGAGGTGACGGTCCCGCTCTCCGCTCCGAGGGTGTCGCTGGAGCTCCAGTGTTTTAAGATGGTGTTTGAGAAGTTCATGCATGGGATGAAATGACGTGAACAGGGGACTGGACCCGCCGCTCTAGGAGGCCCTTCCCAGTTCTGCGTCAGCCCAACTGGGGGTTCTAGTCCCACCCCTGGACTCTGGCTCTGACCTGATATTGTGGAGCGGTACTGGGTGCTCCTGTTGGAGATGTTAAACTCACCTGCTGTTTGCAGGATTGTCTCACCTCTCTCAGGCATCAACACAAGAACAGAACGACTGGGTCATTCTCCTCTCCACTGACAGTGGCCCGGGCCACGTGCCCCAGAGGGCATGAACAGAACAGGGAATCACTAGGTGTCTCCGATTCCCACTCTCGGACGTCTCTAGCCCGGCGAGGTGAGCCGTCCTGCTCTCCTCTGGCCCCGAAGGACGGCGTTGTCATTTTCTCCGCCTTAACTAGGTGCTTCCTGGGATAGGGAAGACGGCAGGAGTTTCGTGTCCCCAGCTGAGTCACAGTCTCTCTTCCTGGGGAGCCTCTTCCCCTGGGTGAGTCCTGCAGGTAACTCGGGCTCCTGCTGCTGCTCGCCCACCTGCTTGGCGCTGTGGTGCCCCGATGCGGTGCTGATTCGTGCCCTCTCAATGCATTGAGACACTGCAGGAAACTGGAGCATCTCTAGCTGGGATCTTTGTAGTACAGGCTGAGGGACAGTTCGGACCCCCCCTCCCCCGATGACTCCCTTGTGCGACACGTACCCTGTCACAATTGCTGTCCCCCTCCCCCTTGCACAGTCTCGCTTCTCTGCCCTGTTTCTGGGCTGACACGTCTGAGACTGGCTCCCCTGCTTCTACTGCCCTCGCAGCTCCCTTTGCTTCGGGGTGGAATTCACAGCTCGGGTGGGAGTGTGCAGGCAGGCCCCCTTTCCGGTGCGGGGGATGATCCCCCTGCCTTGGTATATCCAGGTTGCCAGAGCAATCAGGCAGGTGACCTGCATGACTCCGTCCCTTCTCCCTGCTCAAGCGAGCTGGGAAAGCTGTGGTTGAGAAATCAACCCATCCCGAGCCTTTAAAATCCCTTGCGCCCTGCTGGCTGACTCCCATTGAATAACACTGAGTTCCTGTAGAGCGAGCTTCCTTCTCCTTGCAGGACATGTGGCGTTTTAAAGGGCCAAGGCTGTGGTGCCAGACCCTGCCCTCTGGTGCTGGAAACCATCCTTCTTATTGGGTGCATCTTGCTGCTTCCCCGCGGTCGCAGCTCCTCTCTCCCCTTCTGCTCCGCTGGCCCCGGGGTCCATTCAGTGTGGGCCTGGCATTGCATCTGTGCCACCCCGAGAGTGTCTGGGAGGGAGCTGGGGACCCAGGGCAAAGTGCCGGTTCCTGGGCTTCTCTCTTTCCTTCTGTGCTCTCCCTTCGCAGTGAGTCTCACGCCCCCGTGGGGGAGGAGGGGGTTTAGAGTGTGTACCGTGTGGAAGTAGGTAAATCACTGCTTCTTGGTGGCCAATTGGGCTCTGAGTTTGTCACCACGAAACCTCCATTAAGCTGGAAAAGATACTCTGGGCTTACTGCATGGAAAGCCTGACGGGTCTAGTCTCTTCTCTGCCTGGCGCGACACATGCTGCACTACTGAGAAAGCAGCCAGCTCTGGGGTGGAGTGCCCGTGCATACTAGTGTGCTGAGTGTGACTACTCACCACGAGCTATTTAACATCCTCCAGAGCAACTGGTTCCTCCGACATCAAAGGCTGAGGGTCTTGGCTGAAAGATCCCCAGACAGGAAACTGCCTATGACATCGTGTGGGAACCTTGGCTGAAGGGAAGGAGTCCATGCTCCCGAGGGTCTCCAGCCTGGGGATGGCAGTACTAAGCTAACCCCTCAGGGGACTTGTGCGTTCAGACTCTTGTGCCTGTTTGTCTGGGTACCCAAGTGGTCCTTGCGCATGGCTTGCTCCTCGGGCTGTCAACAACCCTGTTTAGAAGCATTATGGGCTCCACCCGTCTGGCTTCAGGGTGGAGGGTGGCCCCTAGAATTGAGGCTGGACCAGAAGCTGTAGGTAGAACTCTGCCTACATACAGACTCATAGACTCTCAGGGTTGGCAGGGAGCTCAGGAGGTATCTAGTCAACCCCCCTGCTCAATCCCCAACTAAGTCCATAGCTGAGTCTTACCAGGGTGGGGGCAGTAGGGCCAGACTCCAATGATGTTCCCATGTACGTTGCACCCCAGATGCTGTGCGGGGGAGGGGGGAGCTGTGAATCTTCTGGCTAAGCAGGTGTGCATTCAGGGGTTGTGACACACACATACACACACCTACACCCACTGAGCTCAGTTGTCACTGCCGCAGGTCAGAGGGCAAGTGATGGGGAGTGGGAAGCGGGTGATAGGGGGAAGAACCCTCTTCTTGGGGCTGAAGTGAATGATCCTGAAGAGCTGCAGTCTATAGGGAGGGGGGCCCTGGTCTGAGGGGCTCCCCAGGGGAGAGGAGGACAGATCCCACTCTACCGCATCAGCCCTGCTGCTGATGTGGAACAGAGGCCCCCCTGCCATGGGCCCTCCCTCTCTGCTGAACTTCCTGGCTTTGTGGGACACAAGCTGTTCCCTGCGTTAATTCAGACAAGGGGCTGGGACTAAGTTGGAGCTGCCTGCGGCCTGGGGGATTTTGGTCCCGTTTGATCTGAGTGGTTAAAAATCTGTTTTGTGTTAAATGTCACAGGGCTCCATCCCCCTGTGTGGCGGATGACAGCAGACTTCCCCTGCGCTCTGGGACTTGTCTCTAAGGGGCTACAAATACCAGCCTCTCCCGGAAATCTCCCTGATGCTCTGGCCCGGAGCCAACAGCTGTCGAGGGCCCGTCTCCGTGGCAATGCCGGGATGCTGGCCTTCCCGGAGGATGCACAGCCAGCCAGCTCTGCCACATGTGCAGGCGGAGCAGGCTGCAGAATAATTACAAGGTGGAGAAGGGAGCGCTGGGGCTGGGAGCCTGGAGCCCCACAGCTCACGGCATCCAGCTGCAATCTTCTGCAGCATAGGGGGTTAGATGGGGATTTTGTTTCTTCATTTCCTGTGTTCAGCGGTGAAGCTTTGTCTATCTAGCTACTCACCCGGCCTCCCAATGGCCTCCCTGAACCTGTCAAGCCTTTAAAAATAGGATAACAACTCTCTCTCCTCTCCCCTCCCTTCTCACCTTGATTAGTGCAGAAATTGATGGGAAAGCCGTGGTCTTACCTCTGCTGGGGTTGTCCTGATTTCAGTGTGCTGATGCCAACCCGCAGTGCAAACTGGCAAGGGTGCTTTGAGCCAGTTTATAGCAGCACAGCCTCCCTTTCTTTCAAGCAACCCTGCCTAGGGCAAATGGTTGCTTTAGCAGGACTCTGCCCTTCTGCCTGGGTGCAACTATATCAGCTCCAGGTCACTGATGGCTGGATGCTCCTGTGTAGACAAGGCTGTGATCAGAGAGCTGAGTTTCTGAATTCAGCAAAGCTATTTCTTGTGGCAGGGAGTTCCGTAGTCTAGGTTCAACGTTTAGTGGGGGAAGTACCAGACAAAACTCCCCCTCTTGTTCTAGTGCAGGCCTGCACAACTCGGAAAGCAGCGAGGGCCACATTATTGCAAAAAAAAACCAGCTGCGGGCTGAAAAGCCCCGCCCTCGCCCCGCCCCCATCTACTTCCCTAACCCCCGCACTTGGCTTGCCCCACCCCCTGCTCACCCCCCACGGGCCGCACAGTGAGCCCGTGCGGGCCGCATGTTGTACAGGCCTGTTCTAGTGGAATTCAGCTGTCATGGGTGGTGATCAATCAGCCATGTGGCGTGCACTTCCATCTGGAGGACAGATGCTCCATCCTCCCATACAGGCCAATCTGGGAACGGTTCCACCATCGCTCAGTTTGTTTTGTGATACGTTGGCTTCAGTCATCCCGCACTGGGCTGCAGGAACGGGATGGCGGTGCTGGTTGACTGTCCCTCCCCTCCCAAGTGCTGAGCTCTGGGACCAGGGTTCCAGCTGGAGGCGAGGTTTGCTAGCCCTGAGGGGAGCGGGACTTCATAGGTCCTGACACGTCTCACTAGAATGCCACATGCCCTAGCATGGCCGTATGGAGCCAGGCTCAGTGCTCTGCAATGCTAATTAGCAGCAAAATCCCTCTTCCCCTGCGTGCTGCTCTCTGCTCCCAAAGGCTCAGTTTGTGGGCAGGGGTCGGTGCTGTACATTTCCCCAGGACCTAGCGGTAGCCAGGTAAATCCACAAGCCTGCTGCGGATACTGGATCTCAGGCTGTGCTGATTGAGACAAAGGCCCTTCCTGCCGTGGGATCGCTCTCTTGTCTGTGTGTTTCTTCAAACTCCGCCCACTCCCTAGCTGACTGATTTGGGTCAACAGCATTTTCCAGCTCAAAAGCACCAGCTGCTTGTTGTTGAGGCACTGGAAAGGTGACTGGGCTCGTCTGCCTGACACCATGGCACTTAAACCAGCGTAGTTAAACCGCTGCCGACCCCTGTGTGGACACTGACTTTGGGGGGAATGTCTTATTCTGAGATAGCTGCAGTCATTTATGGGGATGTTTAAATTAACGGAAAGCAGGGGGGCACCAGTTTGCACTAGTCTAGCTAAATTGATTTTACAGGATTGCTGTCCCCCTGTGTTCCAAAAGCCTGAGTCAGAGTCCCCAGAGCCCCTGAAGTTGGCTTAAAAATCATACAGTTATTTAAATATGGTGGCTTGGGCCTTTGCCTTCTGGCCTGTGAAGTCTTTGTGTCACATCCAGACCATATTTTCAAGCTTTTACTCCAACACACGGACAGCTAGAAACTTACACTTATGTTTTATTAACTGGAACCTGAGATTCTCCTGTAATCCCAGGATTCCAGGAGCTTGGGTGTTAAGTAAACATCAGATACAGGGAGACTTTTGATAACAAGGAAGCAGTGGCCCTGAACTGAAGTCTGCATATAGACAAGTCCTTTATTATCAAAACAGCACCTGTTGCCCTTTCAGACAGCGTCTAAGAGCTCAGACTGGGCATCTTCTGAAATCCTGCCAAAAAGCAAAAGCAGAGGAAACGAGCCACCCTGTCCCGAGATCTCTACGAGCAAATAGGAGTTGAACACCCCCGTCGTATCCAGCATGAAGAAGCTGGAAAGATCCAACCCAATTAAAAGAATCTCTTGCAAGCCACTGTTGAGTGAGTGGCCTCCCGACGGAGCAGTGACCACCGGGGCTACTGCGAGTAGTAGCACAGAGAGAACAGATTGGTTTGCGACTGGGGATGATTCCTGGAGACTGTTAGAGCCTGCGGGGAGGGCGGGAAGGGAATGGAGAGCTAGATCTCTGGGCGTGAGATTCTCTCTGGGAACCTTGTCCCTGCACAAGCCTTCCTGGAACTCGCTCCTTTCAGCTTGGCATAAACAAGGTGTCTAAGGGTTACCAGCGCTAATGCAGCGAGAACAGTTTTCATAATGGAGGCGTTAGACTTTGCACAATGTGTCCATTTTCCATTCCTGGCCGTCCCTGGCTCGCCTGGCTGCCTTCCACCTATTGTGAGGTTAATATTTTTTCTAACTGTTTGTTCAGGAGCAAAAGAGCTGAAGCTGCAGGATCCCTGCCTTCTTCTCTACTAGACTTGTATTTGTTTGCTGGGTTTGGCTGCTGAGAGCTTTAACCTTGGCTCCCTCCCTGCTGGGGCTCGTGAATGAGTCCTGTGTGTGAGTGTGTGAGTGTGTGAGTGTGTGAGTGTGTGAGTGTGTG